>VXAA01006770.1:0-11107 GCA_013399115.1 Anseranas semipalmata | reverse complement strand
AACCCCCAGATCCCTTTTTGTGGGGCTGCTCTCCAGCCTCTGATTCCCCACTCTGTACGTGTAGCCAGGGGTGCCCCTTCCCAAGTGCAGAATCCAGCACTTACTCTTGTTAAACTTCATTTTGTTGATGATTGCCCAGCTGTCTAATTTGTCAAGATCTCTCTACAAGGCCTCTATACCCTCAACAGAGTCAATCACTCCTCCCAGTTCAGTGTCACCCACAAACTTACCTAATATAACTTCAAGTCCTGCGTCCAAGTCATTTATGAAAACATTAAAGAGAACTGGCTGTAAAATGGAGCCCTGCACAACCCCACTATTAACTGGNCTCAATAACTCCCAGAATAATCTTCTCCATAATGTTACCAGTCACTGAAGTGAAACCAACAGGCTTGTAATTACCAGGGCCTTCTTTCTTGCCATTCTTGAAAACTGGAACAATATTTGTCAGCTTCCAGTCAACTGGGACCTCTCCAGATTCCCAAGGCTGTTTAAAAATAATTGAGAGAGGTCTTGCAACGACATCAGCCAGCTCTCTGAATACACTGGGATGAATCCCATCAGGCCTCATAGTCTTCTATGCATCCAGCTGGAGCAGCAAATCCCGCACGTCTGAGGTTGGCTGGGAGTTTATCGCAGTCATGGCCCTCTAGCTCAGGGCACCTGGGGTCCCAGAGTCCATCACTGGTGTTGTCCCTGCATGTGAGGTGACTGTCCTCATCAAGTAATGGACCAATGCTTTCTCTGGTCCTCCTTTTGCTGTTAACATATTTAAAAAAGCCCTTTTCATGATCCTCCACCAGCTTCAACTCTGAGCCTTGGCTGCACAAATTTTCTCCCTCCAATGGCGAACAGCAACTCTGTAGTCCTCCCATGTCACCCGACCTCGCTTCCAGTGGCCATACACTTTCTTTTTCCACCTAAACTCTAGAAGAAGATCCATACTCAGCCAAGCTGACCTTCTGCCCCATCTGTTTGACTTCTGACATTTTGGAATTGCCTGTTCCAGTGCTCTTAAGAGTTGGCACTTAAAAATTAACCAGCACTGATGGACTCCAATGCCTTCAAAAGCAGTTTCCCAGGGGACCTTACTAACTAGTTCCCTGAGCAGTCTGCTCTCCCCAAATCCAGAGCTGAAGTTTTGGTGGCAGTTTTCCTTCTATCACCAAAGCTTTTAAACTAGACTACTTCATGGTCAGTATGGCCAAGATGACCACCAATCACCACTTCACCCATGAGACTCTCTCTGTTCACAAGCAACAGATCTAGGTGGGCACCTTTCCTTGTTGGCTTCCTTAGTACTCATACTAAGAAGTTATCATCAAGGTGTTTTAGGAATCTCCTGGACCTTTTTGTATCTGCTGTGTGGTATTCCCAGTTCATGTCTGGCAAGCTGAAGCCCCCATGAGGACAAAGGCAGCTCACCTAGAGTTATCTCTTAGTTCGTTAAAGAATATTTCATGGGTGTCATCATCCTGTCTGGGTGGTCTATAGCAGACTCCCACAACAACATCCGAGATAATTCATCTCATCTAACTTACAAACATTAAGAAGATGAGTCTAAATCAGTGATCTAGGCTCTTTTGACAAATAATGGATCTTTCAGAAAGTGATTCACCTCTGTTGGGTGTCTATTTTGGAGAGAGATGAATGGGCTATGAATGGACTTCGTTAGACAAGGTACTTAATTTTAGGGGACCAAAGTTGGGTTAAATTAATCCTAGTGATGTTTTTGGGATACTTTCACCTAGGTTTAGATGCTTAAAAAAGCCGTCAAGGCAAACTTTCATATCTGACTTACTGACCTTGCTTTCTGTTACAGTGAGTGGTGAGGAGTAGGCAATTTCAAGGTAGAATTCACCGGGCTGATATGAATTTCATCTAAATATTTCATTTTTTCCGTATTCATCTTAAAGTGAACTTGGAAAACCACCTCCAATATGAATGTTTTCTCTGAAGATTTCCAAATCTAAAAAACGAATCTTGCCAACAATGTCTTTTACCCTGATTATATACTCTCAAGGAATAGCATTTTCTTTCTATACGAGTGGATTCTGATGATCAGATTTTTTATATGATGGAGGTACTTGGACTTTAAGCTTCTGTACTCCACAGGAGAAAAATAATAAAGACATACAATATCTCTCCTTTACTTCAGCTGTCAACGAGGTTATGAAACTGTGTTTTTTTTACAACACTTTCAGGTTTGTTCTTATAGGAATGCAGATCTCCAGGCTGGGTCTTGAGATAGCTACTTAGCCCAATATCTAACTAGTACTCAAACATTTTCTTTAGCATGTAGGGTGAAAACTGTGGGCTGGTGTATGTTCCAGAAAGGTGAACTTCTTATGAAACCTATCTGTTCTTAGATGCCATACAGTCTGACACATCTATTTTTATCAGGAAGTTAACTTCCGTTTAAACACACTTGATCCTTTTTTTGTTTGTTTGTTTTGTAGAAAGGTTATTTGTCAAATAGCTGTCTGACCACTTTCCTCAAAGAGCTGATGAAATTAGTTGAGATCAAATAAGAGTGATGACCCAGCTTTGGCTGTTGGTCATATTCAGACTGTATAGACTTCCATGGAGCAATAGGGAACCTTGGAATTCTATTCAAGTTGTAGAAAGTGTCATGCTTTAAGCTTTAACTACTTTCAGAACGCATGGTAATTTATACTTTTAATTTAAGAAAACTGGAACTTAGTTTGTAAGACCTTGGATATTTGCAATATGAGTCTCAATCTACACTTGATTTTAGCAGTGTATTTATTTATTTATTTGTTTGTTTGATAATGGAATGTTGTTTCAACACAACATAAGGATGTTTAGAACCTTAATGAAAGTGTGAATCATTAGTGTGATCTTTTACTGGAATTACTAAATCAGAATCTCAGAAATTTGGAAGCTAGCTTTTGGTTTAACTCAGTCTTCTGAAATCTAAATCTGATGTCTTGAAGCTAACTGTCACAGAAGTCACAGATAACTGTGATTATAGCATAAATATTGAACATGAAATGGTTTACTTGCATCACCACTTTCCCATCAACATCCAGAAATATGATCTAGAATTATCAGTTTTTCTGTTGACTTCTATATACTATCAATAAAGAAGAGGTTTCTAAATGCAAGGGAACATGTGTTGCTCAGCTCAAAGATCGTATCGTCTAGTTACTGTAAAGACATTCATTCATTCCAATCTTTTGAGATGAATTTTGCTCTCTATTCACTTTTAAGATATTCTTATCTAGAGAACATATTCTTATGTTGTTTTGCTGTAACCTTTGAAAGCAGTTCCTTGATTTCAGCTGTTTTCTTTCCCGGTGTAGAAACAGTCTGTGCTGTAGAAAGAGCACAGTCACTACAGAAACATTGGAAATCAGGATGGGATTCAGCTTTCTTGTTACTCAGTGGAGTAAGACAGGCATCTTCAAAAAGTGGCCCAACCCAATACCTCTCTGCAGAGGGAAACTTGAAAACTGACTTAGATCAGATGCTAACTAACAGAAAATTAAAACTAAACATAATGAATCCCACTATCAATATCTACTGCAAATCAGGTCAATTTTTACTTGTCATTACTCCTACATCTAGAAAAAAAAAAAAAAAAGTGCTCTGTTTACTCTTGAGGAAAACAGTTTGTTCTTCAGGGTGTTCCAATGTTCAGTACCAATAGCACAATAGTGTAATTGTTTAGTCAGTGGCTTTTGAGGATGTGTTTAGTATTTAGTCATTAAAAAAAAAAAAGCAGTATTTCTTTTCTTTTTTATTGGAGAACCCCACTGTTAAATGTGTCTCCAGCTAATGTTTAATAACTACCTTGCTCTATCTTGTACCAATCTTGACAATAGTTAACCCAAAATAACTACAATTTTCTTTAATATCAGATCATATTTACTTTGACAGTTTTGTTTGTTAAACAAAGGGTGAACGGTTAAAATCATGACACTCCTAAGTGAGGAGAAGAAATTCTATGTCACAATTTTCCAACCTTGGAACTACCTGCAGCTTCCCTGACTTGTAGTCAACATTACCAGGAGAGGTTACAACATGCTGGGTTTGGCCAAGATGCAAACTGATCTCTCACAAAGATTTAGGGAAAGTCTGGAGTAGCAAGTACCATAAATCACATGGAGGTGTTTTATTTGACTGTTTGCAAATCAGAGGCTCCAAGAAGAGCTAGACTTGTTTGTGACAGTTATCTTACAAGTATGTTGCTGAACATAGGCATAGGTAGGGTCCAGCCTTCTTAGGAAAGAAAACTTGGGTTATGTGGAGACCAATCACAGGCACAAAGGATAGGAAGATGAGGGAGATAAGCAACATATAACTAGGATTTCAGTCTTGATATGTGTATGAGAAGCATAAGGGACTTCTTCATTTGCTAATTTCTCAAAAAGAGCTGATACTTATACTGGCTGGACTTGCCAGCTAGATCTGTTGACCTTCGCAACCCCATAAATTGGTCAATAACAGCCAAGTAAACTAAACTTGAGTGTCACATTTCCTTATCATATATTTTTCTCCACTAATAAAAAGCTTATATCCCAAAAGATTTTAAAAATAAAAGAAAACTTAATGTATCATTGGTTAGATCTTAATTATTTCCCCAATCTACAGCATGCAACAGTTAGAGCAGTTTTACTTAATGAAGATGTGAATTAGCTGGAAAATAACATATTGTGCTGTATGTAAAATGAGGAAAAGCATGCATAATGCTTCCTCTCATTTGTACGTATTATATTTGTGATTGTCAAAAACAGGATTAACTATCCCTCTTGGGTTCTGCATTCCAAAGTGCTTAATCTATTCTCCCCTTGAAATGACAGAGTAACTCCCATTCATACACAGGCATATTGAAAAAGAAAATCTACCCTTGTTTCTCATCTCTCATTAATTTTCTACTACTTCCCATTAGCACCCAAAATCACTGCTCTTCTCATTACTGGAAAAATAATTCACCCATATAAAGTGCTGCATAATGAAAGCCAAGTAGGAGAAGGTAAAAAACAAAACAAAACAACAACAAAAAAACTCTAAGTTTCAGAACACAAAAATGTAGCAGTTAAATGTAGATTATTATCCTTCAGCTTCCTTGAGGGTCAGAAATTCCTTTCATTAATCCCTAAAAATTCCTGAGACCTGCTGAAAGATGTGAATGAAGAACAAGAAAGGGATTGGAGCAGCGATTGTCAGTGGATGTTTCTCAAGCTGAATATCTTCCCATCTACTTTTAGGCACTTGAGTACTAGGAATCAGAAGCTTCACATTCTAGAGTCCCTTTATGGCCAATGGAAAAATATAAAGAAGAGCTCCAATGGCCTCAAGAAGTGCTTCTCTTATTCCTTCTCTATAAGGATCTTTGAGTGACTGACAAAGTAGATATCTCAGCCTTAGAAGCAACAGTCAGTGAACAAAAGAAATGCACAGACTAGAGCAAGAGTTTCAAGAACCAGAAAATCACAAGTCTGTAATCATTATTTTAAAACCTTTTTTCTTCCTGAACTGAGACATCTTAGCAAAAAAAAGAATGTAGTTAAACAAGTGGAAGTCTTCAATCCTAACTGATCAAAACCAACCAAACAAAAAATGGTACAAAGCCAGGGTAGCCACTAACCTTGGGAAGCTATCAAGATGTTTGTGAGATATTTTTCCACACACGGAAATGCTTTCTCCTTTCATATCCATATAGAGGTTTTACTCCCCTGAGATCTGCAGTGTTCCCCCAGTATTTGCCATCTGACTATGATAAGCTGTCATAGACTAACTTTGCCATTACCAAATATCCAGACTCCCTCCAAAGTGCATGACAATTAACCTGTTAATTCCTGAATGATATACAGGTTTCTCTGTACAGCTTGCAAATTCGACGATGAAATTGCCCGAAAAGAGCATTTCTGAAATCTGTTGTGTGCTTTACTGAATAATACCCCCTGTTCTATTTTACTCCTTCTAGCAAGCATCTAGACAGAAAGTAAGTGACCACTATAAATAGATAACGTCATCACACATTTTGGATCACTAAAGCTGTTTAACAAGGCTCAGATTTTCTCGCCCAACTTTAGGCGCTTAACTGTGAGGCTTTATTCAGGGCTATCATCACCTTATCTTTTCTCTGTAGGCAGTGGAAAAAGATCAGTACCCCCAGGGGTGATTCTGGCCAGACTACAATATGACTCTCTTCCCTCCTTAACTCTAGAGGACATCTATTGCAGTCTTAATCTCCATGGCTCAGACAGTTAAAGTCAGGTGAGATGAATAGCAAGTGGATTAACAAGCAACAATAGGTCTTGACTGTGGTTTGGCTGAAGCTAAGTTAATAATGCTTAGAACCCTACATTTCATCAAAACATAAATTTAAGGGAATTCAGATAAGTTAATCTGTTTTTATCCTGACTCCATCTTCTTTATTCTTTCTATCAGTACACTGTTACTAGCACAGGGAATGTAACAGCATTGGCTCAGAAAAGTGCAGGTTAAACACATGTTTTTGGGTTTCATTCTTCATAGGTGCAATATTTGACATGATTAAGTTGTCACCAGATAAGCATGTTTGGATCAATAGGTAAGTAGGTGTCTTATGGTCCTGTGATCCCACTTACTTTCAACTGCTTGAGAAACTAGAATGAAACCAAGTATAGTATAGTATTAAAAATCTTGGATTATAAAAAATGTACTTATTCTCACTCTCTTAGAAAAGAGATTCACAGCACAAAATATTTATGTATTCTGAATCATTTCTTCACCTTTGCTTTCCACTTTTTTTAAGCACTGTAACTTTTTTTTTTTTAAGCAAATAGGAATATTTTCAGTCAAGATATTTTGAAAGAATAAATACATAAACATCCACAAACGTTCCAAGTCAATTGTGAGTATTTCTGTGATATGGTAGTACAGTGACTTTGTGGAATGCAACAAACCAATATTAGCTGCCTTGCTGTGTGAAATGCAATATTCACAGTTTTGATTTTTCTGATGATAATTCAAATTATCTCACTTTAACAGGGTCTTGGTCTGTTAAAAACTACGGAAAAATGTCAGTCAGATACTGGCTGTCCTGATACAAAAGAATTTGGTTTCATTTATGATATGGGAGATCAGAGTCTGGCTTAATCTTAAAATCACATTGGGTTTTATTCTATGTCATTGTCCAGGACAACTCAGACCATCTGTGGGCACATATGCTTTGCTAAACTTGAGACTGTGAAAGTTCTTAAGTATACGTATGGGTATAAAAACATACTTTTATTTTATATTAGAAACCATATGTGATTATTTATATTTATATTCTCTACACATCATGACTATCCAATTTATTAAACAAATAAAATAGTGTTGATGGTAGTGCAAGTTTTTATATCTATATTTTCTCACTCTGCAAACTAATTTGCATATCTATATATCAGCAGCAAGCTAACAGGACCAGAGACACAGAAACTGAGTGGACAAAAGACACCTTAAGAAGCTACAAACCAACAACCAGAAAAGCCTTTTAGCTGTAAGTCAGCAGACTTTTATGTCAAGCTTGGCTGACTAATTATTGCTTATAATTTGCATTAGGATTAATTAACTAATTAGAGAGGAATGTCTGAAGGCAAAGTTATGGCTTTGCTTGTCAAGCTGAGGACTTTAATTATTCTGATATTTTTAATTATAATCAGCTGCTGAATGAGTATTACAGTGTCAGCTACTATAGCTGAAGCTGCAGCGGGTAGGGGAGCTGAAGGAATTGTGGGTATTGTACTAGCACTTCACCTAGAACCATGGAAAGGTAGTGCCAACTATGCAAATATAATAGGAAAGCCTTCTGGCTTCAATACTCATTAAAAGCATGTACACAGCACTATGCAAACAGTGACAGTTCAGGGTTCTGTATCATTTTAAGAGTAAGACAGCAACATCTCCTCAGGAACGTTCCTGAGCCTATATTCTCTTAGTGTTTAAATCCCTTTTTTCTGAGCCGGAATTGTCTCATGGTCCCTAGGTGCACATAGCTCTATGCATATTGCTTTGGGAAGCTTAAAATACAAGGGACAGTAAAGAAAGCACGGCCCAGAGCTTGGACAGGGAAAAAGGCATCTTCTTCCTACACATGTGTCTCTAGTATAAATTAGAGAAGCCCAAGATGTCTGTGTTCCAATTAACAGAGGATTTTCAGTGCTGCAAGGAGGAGAAGCCTTACCCATTGCAGAACAGGATCATTTCTGAGACACAATGTATCTGATTTGTCTTCTGTGATATCTTGGCTTAAGGGCTTGGTCTCACAGCCCTGTCAGGAGTAAGTTTGTTCAGCCATTTAATGAGGCCACTCCTTTTCTAAGGCTTTCGATGATAACCATCACTGCAGCGTAAGGATACTTCATTATCCTCAATAGATATAATCTCATAACCCTTGTGTCAATACTCACATTTTAAAAATGGGAAGCAGGGAATAGATTAACTAAGAGCTGGAGTGGACTTCAGTACAAATTCTCTGCTTGTTGCTTTGCTGAAACTTAAGCCTATGAATGCCAAAGGGTGGAATACAGGCACCTGGTTTAGGTCCAAACTTTGACACTATTTTAGACATTTGGCCTGAGGTGGTTCATTATGTCTTAAATAACCACCTAAAATCTCTGTACCACTTCTGACAAGAAAGATCTGGTCTGCCTAATAGTGATGCTTCCTTCTTATTGAACAGGCACATTACAGGGCAATCCAGCCTGACCCACTTCTGACAAGAGTATAAGGAATCAGTATGAAATGTTGAGTGTTTTGGGATACAATTTACCTAATCCACTTTAAGGAATAAGAATATTGTTATCTCCCATTTCTGTAGTGAGAAATTGGAGTTCAAGGTCCTAAACACCATTAGCTGGATAAAGTCCATGTCTTTCAGAGTGTGAGTACTTTTATCACGAGGCTATGCAGTACCTTCTTTTCTGAGCCACTGAGAAGACAAAAGTACAAAATTAATTGGGCTGTATATAGTAAAAAGGTTAAAGGAAGGCTGACTCAAGCTGGTATTTAGGGTATTTCACTGGGAAGGGACCACAGTTCATACCAAAATCTCCAAAACACACATCTTTTACTTTAGACCTTCAAGGACTGGTAAATCAATGTAGTCCTGGAAACAGGACTGTGGAACACTTCACAGTTCTCGAGGCTGAATGTTCTTACTGTTAGCTTCTTTTTTAAGAGGGAGGTAGTATCACTTTCACACCACATTTTAGCTGACAGATCACATCCTGGCTGTGTCCAATGTTTTAAGTATCCAAAGAATCTTGAATAACAGTCATTGTTCTTCATTAGCCTAGATTACAAGGCTTATCTAAAACAGGCATTTCCAGATATGTATGGCTAACTAAAGTAACCCTGAACTTTCAGTGCAGTAGGAAGGCATGTTTAGGATTAGTCAGTCCTGAAAAATAAGCAAACTCTGTCACTGCCTACAGTTTAAGGGCTTTTGGACTACAGCCTCATTTAGGTAGAAGTGAAGATAACTGAGTTCCACCCCAAATTTCTCTTTGCCAAGTGTTCTCAATGCTTTCTGTACAACATACACAGAAATGAGTTTCCCAGAGGGTAAGGAGGCCCACCTAAGCTCTAAATACAATGTGGAGTTGTAGATCTGTCTACGTGGACTACAGAGGGAGCCTGGGACAATTGCATCCCAAACCAGGGCAGTTCAATTGGGTGGGGTGAATATAGGTGCATGTGTAAACTGGATCAAGATTCACAAAATAGGCAGTTCTAGTGATCTGTCTAATTGTCCCAGTCAGTGGCAGTGGGATTCACCTGACTTTAACCAAAGACCTTCTCCTTACAGACAATGGAAAAATTTCCTTTTCATATTTCTAGTATGATTCATTTCATCTTACAAGAGACGCCTTAAAGAGGCCAGAGGAATCACACCCCATTTATAGTCCCAATGTCTATAAACTGGAACAAGTTAAGAAATACTTCCAAATTGTTAGTTAGGACATTTTCTGAGCTGCACGAAATCTCTCTTACAAAACGTGGTATCTGTAATGAAGCTGTTAGATAAAGAGAGTGGATTCTTCTTCCTCTTACTTGTGTCTACTCTTTGAATGTACTTCTGAGCTTCATCTGAAAGTCCCTTGAAGTTAAAATTGTCTGGGAAAAAAAAAAAAAAAAAGACGTCAATCTGTAGATGAGATTTAGGTAGCCATCTCCTAGGAAGACTGAAGACCAAGGTCATAATTCCCCATCAATTAGTATGATTTTAGGATCCATCTTCTCTGAACACTGTGTAAAAGTAGTGCATGTATGTACAAGACTAAGATTTGACTCTGAAAGGGAGAATATTTCCATTTAAGAAATTAAATGAAAACATCACACTAGAAAGATATTTACCTATGACATACCTCTAAAAAGCAGAATATGTTATATTCCAAATGTGTGCACTTGTTTAAAAAGTTAATGTTTTAAGCTTTCTGCCTTCTAGGCAAGTATATCTAATCTAATTAGTGCTTTCCAACCAAACATGGCCATAAGCAGGCCCAGAGTACATTGATGATTCAAAAGACATGGTTCACCTCAGGCTTTTTCCGCTCCTCAGTCTATCCAAAGATTTTGAATGTACCTTGCAAAATACTATTTAGTTTGATGAGTTTGTCAGCATTTCAACTTTACGTTCCTGCAAGAGAGCTCAAAATGTCCAGACGTCCTCTCTTCGCTTTTGTATCAGCTGTCCTACACCAACATGAGTGAACAGTGAATTAGGTGGGCTAGCATGGAGGTAATCCAAAACATTTGGTAGCATTGTTAGTCACCAAAGCATGAAGTAAGAAAGATTAACATGGTATTTCGCAGTTAATTTTAATCATCCTCATTCAGCAGTGCTAAAGAAAATGCCATAAACCTCAAAAGGCTACACATATATCACCATTTCTTGGGAATTAGATTCATGTTAGTTCAAGTCTATATAAAGCTATATCTCCTGGTTGCAGTGTGGAAGTGTCCAGGAGAGAAGCACAGTATAGAAACAAAAAGCGCGTATGTGATCGAAGAAACTGTGACTGAAGAAGTAACTGAGTCCACCACAGATGACTTTGCATGCATTTGAGTTCTCATTCCTTCCCATACAAGATGTTGTGGTTTGACCCAG
>VXAA01006769.1:62430-83533 GCA_013399115.1 Anseranas semipalmata | reverse complement strand
TGTCAAAAAGTTATCATCAGTGCCCTGCAGGAACATCCTGGACTGTCTGTGCCTAGTTTTTATTATTAAAAATCAACTGTTACTTAAAGTTTTTATTGAAAGAGATAAATAACTCATTGAAAAATGTTAGTTTAGAAAGAAATTAAAGAATATGAAGACTTTGTATTTAAAATCATTGTCTTTTGATTGTCTTCTAGATACCAATACAGCATTTGGAAAGACAATATGTCATACACCTAGTTTGCTTACATGTAATTGATCTTTTTTTTTTTTTTTTTTTTTTTTTGGGGCNTTTTTTTTTTTTTTTTGGGTGCCCTAACTAGCTTGGATCTCACATGGCAACCAGTGTTATAAAAAGTCATAATTTAAAAGAATGGTAAAGACCATCATTCTGAATTCTTTAATGAATGGCACATGGTGCACCCTCTACATTTTTTTGCTTCAGGAATTACACTATTTCTATAGTAACTACTTCTGTAACTCTTGAAAATTATAGCTCCTTTATTTTAAGTCAGGCCTAAAATGTGTTGCGAAAATCATAGGTCTAATTTTCTGAAGGCAGCACACAAAAAAATCAAGAAAAGAAATTCAATGGTTAAAATTATATCCATTTATAATGACACCTGACAGCTAATTTTATTTGGCAAGGTTATTCTGCCAACTACTCTTAGAATGAATGTCAGGATTAAGAGTAGAATTTTGAGACAAATGGCTTTAGCCTGGTTTATATCAACTACTGTTACTGTGGTTTAGATAATTACCTGCATAAGTGTAATTAAATAGCTCACTGGCACCCTTTTTTTCATGGCCTGAAATTTTCTAAAGGAGATACCACATCAAAGACCCAATATAAATTTTGTTCTAAGTGCAACCAAGATTTTATGCTGTGAAAACACCTATTTATTTATTTATTTTTTTACATCCAAAGATTCATTTTTTAATCAGATCCTAGAGATCAGATGACTGAAATTGTTATATGCTGCATGTGTCTGAAAGTAGTGATGTTTATTTAGCATGATTTGGGTGAAGAATTGAGTACTATAGTCATATATATTTAGCATGTACTTCATAATCATTATCATATCCACAGGTGTTAACATTAATATTCACTTTACAAATAAAACGGCAAAAGATTTCACTCTGGTCACTGTGGCCTGCAGGATTCTGTTCTGCTGCCAAAACAGGGCCGTCCCGCCATCACAAGACTCCGTCCTTCGGCAACCTCTCACACCAAGCTTGTGGAACTCCATCCACAAAGTTTGTATGAGAGATAACAAAAGCAAGCTGCTTAACTCCCCCCTTGCCCAAGGCAAGTGCCTATCAGTGATACTAACACGTCTGACTATTCTCCACACACACTTCAGAAATTTCATCATAAAAGATAATTTAGTTATGGCTTTTAAGAAATAATGCCATAACCACTTATAATTTTTTGGCACCTTTACTGTTGTATCTTAATTCTGTGAATCTAAATGGTTTAAACCAGCAGAAAAGCAGAGGGCATAGTTTTATTGTTCTGCAGTTCTCTGCAGAGCCTCCTGCCCCCACCAGATCAGGTTTTCCTCTGGTCCCCCATCCTTGTGCAGTCTCTGAGCACGGGGAGTTCTCATGTATTTAAGTTCTGACATTTAGGTGGAGAAAACTATGGCATATGTCGATATCATCTTCATAAATTTTGGAGGGGTAAAGAGGGTGACTAGCTCATTTTGTTATGTCATAATAACATTTCTCATATATACATAGTGTTTCTGAAAAAAAATATTCCATTGCTGCAAACCATGGACTTCAGTTTGAATCAAAGATGGATATGTGCTGTAAAAGTAATTGACTTTCTAGGAAATTTCTGGAAAAGCTTCTGGTAATAAGTAGAAAATTACAAGTTTTCTATAGAATAATATAATTAATCTGAATACTTGTATGTAGACTCTGTAGTAGGGACTGACACAAGGACATTTCTGGAAAGAAACATGATTCAGCATTTCAATGGCAGTAATGAAAGGCTCTGTGCAGAATGAAGAAGAGAAAATATATACCCGAGAGAAGAAAAAAGACATATTTCGACAAATATGGATCTAAAGAAGGAAAAAATACCAAAACAAAGACCAAACTTATCTCCCAACCCACCACCACCCCAAGAAAAAGGAAACTTTTCAAGATCATATTATTTTTCTACTCTGTTTAGTTTGAAAAAGTCAAGAGACTAGATTTCAAAAGACTATGTGCAGCTATTGAGTACTTTGTTAATGATTTGGTTTATTTGCTTGTTCTTTAAAACAAAACAAAACAAAAAAAAGAGTACTTTGTCAAGTATTTGGTTTATTTGCTTGTTATTTAAAACAAAAAAGACTGAGAAGCTTGAAGGAGGAGTTGTGTCTCTGACAATGCAGTTACACATAAGAACAGCACAGATATTGGCTTGGAAACACTATGATACTTGACCAGAAACTGACATTTTCTTGTTTTCTGAGCTGAATTTGATTTCAGTGACTCCTCATTAATTTCTGTGGCTTTATCTTGTAATGCTTGCTCCTTCTCTTGGGATTTTGTTTTGTTTTCTTGTGACCTGACTCAATTGCTTTTAAGTGCTCTTTATTGAAGTAGAAATACTTCAGGAAATGCAAGGAAATCACACCATGATTTTCAAACTGTATTCATCCTTTCCCTCCTTTTAGACTTTGAGGGAAGCTTGCTGGTGCATACTTTTTGAATGTGATTAATCTGTAAAACAGTATTGGGATCAAAATTTTGTGAATCAAATACCTTTCCTTTCCTTCTCTCTCTCTTTCTCTCTCTCTTTCTCTATCTCTTCCTTCCTTCCTTCCTTCCTTCCTTCCTTCCTTCCTTCCTTCTCTCTCTCTTTCTCTTTCATTTGATTCTGCTCACATCTATATATTTGATGAAAGTTCAAAATCAGCAATATTTTAACATTTCAGTTTTCACATGGAAAATTTCATCCAATGATCTTTATAAATATTAATTTCTCAAACAGCTCAAAATTCATATGAAATATGTATTATGCTTTCCAGATGTTGCTGGTTTTATGCTGGTTATGTCATAAAAATCTAGTAAAGAGCATCCTCATAGAAATAGACACGTGAAAGTTTAGTAGTGTCTTCCACAGTTAGGAAGGAAAGAGTTATCTAGGAAAGTAAATGTCTTTGGTTCCCGTAACTATTGTAGTCTATAACTGAAAGCTCTATTTACTTTGTGGGAATACAAGATGGGAAGTGATTTATAGCACGTTTGTAGCTATTACAGGAAAGGTCTAATCATTTCCTAACCATAAACCTAGTGTTGGCCAGATCACCTGTCAGAATAGGATGTACAGAGGAAAGTCCATATTAACAAAAATCATTAATGTCAACAGATAGGATAAATTAAAAGACAGTATGGTATAACACTCTCCCCAGAGTCTTGCAGCAAATCAGTGATGAGAATAAAGCATGAGACAAAAGTAGGCTCATACAAAGGCATGTTTTTGTTATCTAGGATCTCAGAAAATGCAAAAATACCCACAGGTTTCCTTATTTTATTGTTTCTGAATCTCCCAATGACAAATGCCTCTACCATGCTCCCAAAACAAAGTTAATGCAAATCAGTATTTTGAAGAAAACCTAATAGCCAGAGGTGTCAATTATTCTATTAAAACTGCAAAATATGAGTTGCAGTTACTATATGTTGTTAAAAGAGTGCAAAGCCTGCAAGGTATTTCTGCTTCCTTTCTTGTTCTTTTATAGACCGAGAAGTTGTGCAGCTGCCAAATCGTTCTATTAATACCCATTTGACAATAGCAACAGGAAATGCTGCCACTATAGTTGCATTGATATAATGATGTGGGTCACATCATTTACATAATAAAGTCCTTCAGATGTATTAGTGAAAGATATACTGATGACTCTCATATTCATCTCCAGGAAGATCTGGACTCTACTGCTTGATCAAACCACATATGTGAACAAAAAAATTGATAATGAGATACATAACCTGTGTTTAAGTAATATCACACTGGGGACTCTGAAAAACTGGGGAATTCACATTTGGAGCTACTGCCCCATCCTTGATTCAAACTAACAAGAGGGGTGGGGCTTCAGCTGTAGCTACAAAGTATATCTAAAAGGAAACCATTAGCTTTATACTGGGGCAGGTGGGGGTGGGTGGTGGGGTGCAGCATTAGCAGAAGGTTTATTAAATAACATTATTAGTTGAAAAAACAAACATGGAGAAATAAATATGTGATGTCTAAAAACTTAGTTTTAAAGATACAAACAGACATTGAGACATTGGACTTGTAAGTCTGAGCAGCACTGTAAGGTAAATGAATTATTTGTAGTTATAAATGTAATAATCTGGCCCAAAAGATGCCATTATAGTTAAGGATTTGATCTTTATGAAAACTGACTTCCACTCAATTCAGTTGATCATTTTCCTAAGAAATGAGTTAATATCAAGTGACTGCAGGATCTTACTGTAGGAAGAGTTTAACCTCAGGAGAAAAAAGAAAAGTGCTTTGGGATTTTTTTTTCCCCTTAGGCAGCTAGCACTCTTCTAGGAGACAGTGTTTTCTTTGGAATTAAATCTAGATGTTATAAGGCAGTATGAGGAAGGATGAACTTTTATGAAATAGGTGTAAAAATTAACTCAGCCCCATTAACTTTAAATGAGCATCTGTTTCTTTGGTGAAAGTATAAAAAATTGTATGAGAATCCTCTGTCAGGCAGTGGGGGGAGGGAGGCTAGTAAATAATTTTGCATGAAAATTCTTCACACTATTAGTAATTAAAATAAAGAAAGCAAATAACAGTTAAAATAAAATTACAATAAACAGAAGTTATTCTATTCCAGTATCTATCTGTTTACCTATTTTCAGCCTTCTCTTTTACATGAGCATGTAGACAGACTCATTCTGTTGTTTCCATCAATAAAATACTCTTTCCTCAAAGAGTCGAGAGTTGTGTTTCTCTGCTTGCTTCTTAATTATTCTTTATTATTAAGGTACTTCACATTTAATAACTTACTCTTCATTGTAATTAGATTATCTCTTGGATTACACTGGAGTTTTCCTGTGAGGATTTATTTTTATTTAATTTCTTTGTATAATTAAAGATGTCTATGTTATATTACAGAACTCTTTACTGGAGGTAGCTGAAGCCTGGCATGTTGCTATTCTGGTTCCGATTTGGGACTTGTATTCTAGTCATATAGAAATAAATGTTGTGAAATCTGCCAGTTGACAATCAGGGAAGAAATGAAAGCTAACTCTTTACTATTCCTTGCTAGTGTGTCATGTCTAATGCTGCATGGATAAGTAATTGGCCTCATTCTTTTTGTAATGCTGGCTTGGTTTTCTACTTTTAAGATTTTGGGTTCTTTGCTTCATCAAGTTTTAAAATTTGGATTCAGTAGGCAAACTGTCAGCATGACTTGTTTAGACAGACTTGTGATTTCTTTGGTGTATGTGTTTTTATTTGACAAAGAAGAAAAATTGTATTTATGTAGTTTAAATCCATTGTCTTCACTGGGGTTGCAGAATGGAAATTAAGACTGCAATGTGTTTGTACGTACGGCACTTTAAGTGTTGTCTACATCCATACATATATGCAAGAAAGTATTTCTGAATAAAGTGCATTTTTTATATAAAAATGACCATTGTCTCTGGTTTGGTAGACACTTCCTTCCTCTAGCTCCATTGCTTAGTCTAATTAGTCTAATACTATTAGAAACTGTGCCTTTCTTTATGTCTAGCTTCAGTAAATATAGTGGTGTTTTGAGACATTTGCATTATCTTACTTATAAACTGTGTATTCAGCTATATATTACATGATTATAAGACCCAAAGCAAAAAAAGCTTTATAAGTATTTGCGACTCTGATGTCTTGTTTCACATTTTGAATCCTGTCAAAGTGTCCCAAAAAAGAAAAGTATCTTTCTCTGTTCTGTGTACAACATTTCAGTATTGGAACAATAAGAGGTGAGAAAGTTTTGGTCACATTTTTGTGATTTTAATTTGTAATTCCAATGCATTCATCTTATTAAACATTTATTATCACATTAGAACTATATCCCTACATATTTATTTTATAAAATAATACTCTTACTGTTGATGCTCTCTATTTACAAACAGAAAGGCAGTCAGCAGGAATGCCATTTTTTTTGAGAAGCAAAGAATTAAAAGGAGTAATGTGTCCTTGTAAATCTGACACAGGACTACGTTTTCAGCAAACATATGACAGTCGTGGCTCATACCTGAAAAAATGAAAAAAATATGTAATTAAATATGCTGGCTAAAAACAAAACAATTTTATTGTGCTCTTTTCTGTGAATTTAAGATAAATTAGATCTTTATTGGTTAATTCCAAGAAATTTTTAGGACAATTTCAACTGAATGAAAGGACCAGTGTATAGAGTTTGATGTTCATAGAAGTCATTAGCAACAATTGTCTAAACCAGGATATTAAATCTAATGGATTGATAAAGTTTGTAATGTGGCATTTTTGTGATGATATTTTAAAATCCTTAATTTTAGATAGTTATGCAAGAGGCATTGCTTCAGTCCAGTAGTTGATTAATCGAATACTGCTGAATGAACAAGTGGAGAAGTAGGGAAATATTTTGGAAAGGAAATGATTAGTTGATGTCTTCAAAGTACCAAAGTCAGATGATTTTAAATTATTGGGGGGGGGGGGGGGGGGGNGTGACGGGGGGTGACTGTGTTTGTGTATCTATCTATCTATTTATTTACTTATTTAAATTTGGCATCAGTAACCAGAAAAAGCATGCTGATATGGTGTTATGGCATGCTATTTTTAGGAATCTGTGCAAAGTGAGATGATGAGAATTTTTTATACTTCAGTTAGGAAACATTAGCATCCAATTGCTGATTTTGTAGGTACTCTTAATAGAGACTAGAGACTTTCATGTCACTACAGTTGTTTTCTTAGCTGTGACAAGATGTAACAACACCAAACCTATAAAAGAGAAAAGAGATTTATTGCTGCACATAGGTGAATTCAGCACTTGTCATAAAGACAAAATAAAGCAAAGAAGCAGATTACTCCTTTTATCCCCCACAAAAACTGTTACTTAGAGAAAGACAGATGTATTTATTTTTCTAGAAGCTATACTACATCAGGTTAAATTAAAAGTATTTTAGAAATATTATTGGGAATTGCTGCCATGAAATCTAAATGGTAATTACCAGGAGTGTTCATCTCATTTCACAAGTTCACATCTTTCATAGTCATGTGAAAGAATAAAATGAATGCAGGTTTTATTTGGATTCCCATGGTTAATGACATCCAAGAACAATTTCTTGTTGACCTAACAAAACTTATTCAGGAAATCTAGAAAACCTACAAATCTGCATTAATTTTCTAATGAATGTTTATGTACCATCAACACTGATCTTGAAAATCATGTTAGTTTATAATTTTTTTCCTCCCACATATTTAACATTAGTGTTGTAAGAGAAGAGATGAGATGAAATAGCTGCCAAGGAAGACCTAGTTCTAGAACATCTCACTGAGCTGATTTATCTATGCTGAGTAATAGTTTAAACATGATTGTTCATGGGGGGAAAAAAAAAAAAAAGTTAAAAAAAGGGAAATACTATTTTTTTCTATGAAAAGGTCAGAGTGCCTTTTTTTTTTTTTTTTACTATGAATATGAATTTATATTTATATTTTTAATATGAAGGAAATGAGCAAAAGGAAAGGTTTGTTTTATTTATAACTTTTAAGCTATTTAGGTACTAACACTTCTCATGTTTTTAAATTATTTTTGTAATGGCATGTTTGATTTTTAGGGCAGAGTCTCAATTTCTCTCCCTATCTTTTATCTGCATCTCCTTCTATATATGTTGAGACATCTGTGACTACTCATATTAATCATTGCTATCCCAGAGAAAGTTTGTTTTTTTTTTTTTTTTTTTTTTTTTGTATTGTGAAGAAAAAGAGTTAAGAGTTAAATCTCTCTGTTAAGAGCTAAGTCTCTCTGTTGACTCTTTCTATTTTTGGTGTTGCACAGAAAGAACACTTCTAAAATACAAAACCCATAATTTACTATTTTAAATTTTGTGATTTTATTGTCTTTATTATAGACACCAATTTAATTTTATTCTCATGTCCAAAGTTGTATGAACAGCAAAATCACCATGTTTTTTCTCTAATGAAATGTGAGGAATATGTTAAACTCTTTGCACTTTATTTTGCTAAATACAAAATAGGCTCATGTGCTTGATTAACTGCACAGACAAGGGCTATGCAAAGACGTGTGACACATGGTAAGTAGAGGGGGAGCTGTTTCTTAGATGTTTCTGAAATCAGGGCAATGAGAACAATTGCAACATCTCTGGCTGCAGAAACACGACACCTGGAAGTTCTCACACACTGGAGGAAAAGTGACACCATTTGCTTATCCTGTGTTTTCACTATTCCCTGCCATAGGCCTTTCCTAGAGATGGGATACTAGGCAAGATGTATCATAGTCTGAGCCAGTACCCATGTCCTGGGTGTTGTTGCCCAACATAAGTAACATTTGAGAAAGAAACCCTTATATGTTTGATGTAATTAATGAATATAGAGTAAAAACATATGAATTAGAAAGGTAATCATAATTCTAATGCTTTGATTTTAAGTCCTCAATAACGTTCTCTTGAGACAATTTCTGTATTATGATACACAGTATTTTAACCAATGCACTGAATACTTAAAAAAAGATATAAGGTTAGGATCCAACTCTTCTGCTTTAATCAGTGGACCCAGGTAATCTCAGCCTGTGTACTGGGTCTGGCTGGGATAGAGTTAACTTTCCCTGCAGCAGCCCTTGTAGCTAGAACAGCGCTGGTATCACACCACTGTTTTGGCTACTGCCGAGCAGTGCTGGCACAGCACCAAGGCTCTCTCCAGACCCTCCCCAAAGCCAGTAGGTGGGGGTGGGCAAGAAGTGGGGAGGGGACATGGCCAGGGCAGCTGACCTAAACCGACCAAAGGGATATTCTATGCCATATGGTGTCACACTCAGCAATAAAAGCTGGGAAAGGGAAGGAGAAGGGGGGGCTCTTGTTATGAAGACGTCTGTCCTTCCGAACAACTACTGTGTGTATTGAGGCTCTNTACTTGTTGTTTTTTTTCTTCTTCTCCTTTAATTAAACTATCCTTATCTGAACCCATGAGTTTTTTTTCTTCTCCCCCTCTTCTTTTGAGGAGGGGAGTGAGAGAGCGGTTGTGGTGGAGTTCAGCTGCCCAGCAGGGTAAAACCACCACAGCCTGGTCTGTATGGTTAAGGTATATGCCCAGAATGTTTACAGAGATGGATCCTCAGGTTTTTGGTATTGGAGAGCATTGGGAGAAAATCCCAGCTCAGCTACCAACCATGAACTACCTTGTTACTCTGTTAGAAGCAAGATTATAATATGGGTGTGTTTGAAAATACAAGGTAAGGGTCTAAGCAATGCAGCAGGAGCATATGATAAACTTTTAAAGTTGTGTCTTGCTAAAAATGGTTTATTTATCAGTTATTGTTTGCATCAAATACAGCACCTATCCTAAAATCTGTGCCACTGCTCTTCTTTTATCTGTATTTCACACTGGCTGCAGGCCTAAGGGTTCTTAAGAGAAGTCTGTGGCTCATGTAGGAGAGCCATCTGGTTCTCATTTGTTTCTTCTCTGTAAAACACAGCCTAATTGTATTGATTAGCTCTTGCAGAAGACTGCCTATTTCACACTTTTATGAAAAGCTGTTACAAACCAACCCCCCTGAGCAGGGGGTTGGACCAGACAACCTCCAGAGGTCCCTTCCAACCTCAATCATCCTCTCATTCTGTAAAAGAAAAAGGAAGAAAATGTGGTATGCAAGGATTTTTTCTATCGTGCCAATGAATATGTAATCACACATATGACCTCAATCTGCATTAAATGAGTAGTCTCTGTAAATCCCAAAGGCAAGTTCAAGTCTTTTGATCTGCCACGATACTGTTTGTTCCAGCCTAAAGCATTGTGGCTTAGGTGAAGCTTCCCAGAAAAAGTGTTTTTGTGCAACCCAGGATGAATTGTGGCACTTCTCTAATATTATTAAACTTATAAGCATATTAAACCCAATGGGGTTGATGAAAAAATATTAATTAAAGTTTGCACCTTTTGCTGTATAGCACACATTTCCTGTATACAGTGATGACAAGGCCATGAAGAATCTGAAACAATGGACAAAGACTAATAATATTAATTTCTGAAGGAAGCAATCACATATTTCTGAGGATTAGTGACCAGAAACACAGATTCTTAACAGAGAAAAGGTGTTAGTAAGGATAGAAAATGATACAAGAACTAGAAATATGTTACCATCCTACACACACTTCTCAATGAGACTCTACAAAATATTGAATACAGATGAAAGTCCTAATAAGAGGAAGAAGAATTCTAATTATTCTTACCTCTACCTCTCAACTTGAGCATTTCTTTTCTTCTGAATGTGATTTTGTTTTGGATTTTTCTAAGCTCATATCCTTTCCCAGCTTTCAGATATATCCTTGCATTTGTCTCACTGCTTCCAGAAAATGAGCAAGGAGATTTTTTTCACCTTTCTTATTAGATGCTTTCCTTTTTCTCTGTGCTCATGGTAGACAGCTTTACCCTCAAACATGCCTTCCTTTTCCTGCATTGGTGCATTCCTCCTTTTTCTCATTATTTCTTTTATATTTCTGAAATTTTCCTTACAAAACATGTGACTAATTTATCATTCAGCAGGTACGGTAACATTTGCCTTTTCAGTCTGACTTCCAGTAGCTAAAAGCATTTTGCTTGTTCCTATATAAAGCCCAAACAAACTGGCGGAAAATGGCATGTACATAAAATACTGTTAATGCACCTGTAATGCATTAACACAAAACATGTGCCCATTGCTCAGCTGTGTTGAGCAGAACAAAGTGCAAAGGCTATTTTTCTACCTATCAAGTTTCTAGTACAGCCTGTGGCTCTCGTGGTTCCCAAGGTGACATCAGAGATTCACGTGTTTCAAGTGAAGCGCTTTAGTAAGCTGCCTCTCTCTCTAAAGTAAATCATCCAGTTGACTTCTAGCTACTCCTAAGAAATTCTGTCTGACTAACCATATATTTCAGAAAAAGAGCTGGTCTACATTTGAAAACCTCAGGAAATCTAGCTTCCACCAGTTTTTCTTGGTAATTTATTCCAGTAGATTTTTTAGAATGTATTTTACTTGTTTCTGCTCATCAAATAGAAGACATAAGTGTATCCTAGTGAAATAGCTGATTAACAAAGTAACACGAGTGCTTTTCTCTTCAGTAGATATACTGTATTTTCTATACCACAATTTTCAGTTTGAATGGTTAACTGCTTTTGTTGTTCTGCAGTAATGTAGATCAATGGGGCAGATCCCAGCAACACACGNTTGTTGTTCTGCAGTAATGTAGATTTGTACAGAATGTAAATCTGCTGGGGCAGATCCCAGCAACACACAAATACACACTAGTGCCACGTAGCTGTGGCTGTGAGGGAATTTGCTCAAGCCACGCTACCTTAATTCTCCACACACTTAACTAATCTGGATATGAGCCCAGTAATGCACCACGCTGCTTACCCATTGTACTGCATTCTGCTACGTAATACATCCTTATCTGCAAAAAAATCTTTTTATTTCTGGCTGCAAATGCATTTATACACTTGATTGCAAACACATTTATATAGACTTGTTTTTTGTTAAAAGACCAAAGGAAAAAAAAAAAAAAAAGGAGAAGATTGGAAGATTGGAATCTTAAAGCTTCTAACAGTTAAGTTGTGTTTCCAGCTCTCAGATCTTTTTGTTTGTTTGTTTGTTTGTTTGTGACTACACTCTAAAGAGTTCCTCATTTTTCAATGTTGTTTTATGGGTATGAGCCTTACCCCAAGTATGGGGAGAGCCCAATGGAATATAGCTTTTCCAGACTGACCCCAGTAAAGATGAAGAGGGAAGTATCATCATTTCATGGCTCATACCATCAGACAATCTCATTTTTAATGCACATGAATGCAAGGTTCCCAGGCATTCCAGCTGCAGCCAACTGCACCAGTTTGTATGGGCACTACATGTTCTTCCATGACCCATTATGGTGCTGGCTCCCTCTGCAATCCTATGGCCCATTCTGAAAAGGAATAAGGTACGCTGACTACTGGGCTTTGTCCCATCTGCAGATACCTCTACATTATTACTCATTTATAATCTTTTCCCTTCCATATCACATGCTCTGTTGATTTACATTATGCTAATTGACATTTTCTCATCTTTTTCAGCAACTATACCTAAAACTATTGGAGCAATTCCCTAATGCTCAGGAGTATTTGGAATGTCAGCATTAAAGTCTGCTCATTTTTTTCATATTAATATTTGAGTGAAGTGGAAATCTGATTAATGAAAAGAAGAAAGTCTCTTGGCCAATATGACCTGTCTGGGGTCACACATATAGTCAGTTGCCGTTTCTATCCTGTACTAGCTAGCAAGTACTGTTTTTCAGAAAAAGATAAAACCTCTTTTGTGCTTCAGTCAACCAATATGTTTGTCAATATTGAAACTTGCCCAAAGGATGACCAGTGAGTTATAAGTGGATTAAATTGCCTGCCATAACAGCAATTCATTTGTGGTTATTTTCTTTACTTGTAGAATTATTTCTGTAATTTTGGCCTTAAATGGCACATCTAACTTTTGTTTGCCTGTCCCCTTGAGTGCTTTCCAAAACCCTCACTGGGAGCTGCAAAAAACAGTATGCTCAACGGAGGCACACATGTATCTATATGTAGTCTGATCATGAGCTATATATAGAGAAAAGGAACTGTTTTCAAACCTGTTTCTTCAGAGCTTGGATGCCCTTCTTAGGTAGTGTAATGTTACTGTCCTCCACAAGGGGTCTACAGCCAGAATCTTCTATTGTAAAATTTGTTTGAAGCCAGAAAGAGGGAACTCCTCTGTTGCTGAAGAAATATCTTTCCTGCTACTCTATTCCTCTCCCCAGAAACTGCTTTGCATCCTTGCCTGTTGAAAACAATTCTTGTTTAATGGAGGAAAGAAATCAAGATTAGGGCCAAAGTGAATGAAAATCATCAGACACCTCTGGAGATAAAAGGCAAGAGTGCAACAGTTTTGAAGAACTCATTTTTAGCTCAGGTGCCCATATTTCACCTAAGTCACGTATGTTGTTATTTAATCTGTAAGTCAGCAATAATAGTACTGCTAACCTTGCAGAGGCACTATGTGATAAAATCATTAAGCATTATAAAAATGCTCAGATGTAATGAAAAACCATAAATTTATCTAGGCATTTTGGTGAATAGTTGGAGTTTTGAGTTTTCATTTTATTACTAGGAATATTTCATATTTCCTCTGGAATTTTAGGCTTGTCACTTAAATTAATCGGGGCCTGGTATCTCTATTCAAAAAAAGGAATAATTGTCCTCCAGTTCAGGGGAATAGTAATATATTTTATGATTTGAAAATTACATTGATATCCTTGAATGGAACATAACACTAATACATAAAGTACTTGTTTAACTATCTTTTCAAAGTAAATATATATTTACTTGATGTTCCAGAGGAATCAAACTATTGAATGAATGTGCACTGAACCCCTGTGCTACAAATAACAGGATGTTGAAAGATGGACCAAAATACCTGTAAAAGATATAAGGTTCTCTGCAGATGCAGAGACACATAAACCTGAAAAAAACTGAGTTTGGAGTATTGTTAGGGCAAAGTTCTGATCTAAATAAGGATTTTATTTAAATCCACCCATTTCACTTCCTAGACAATTGCATGCCCTTACTGCCATTTTTTTTTAATAAGTATATATTTTTGAAAGAAAAATTGCACAACATCAAGGAAAATGACAGGAAAAAATATAAGTTCTTCATATTCTACCACATTTACGAAAAAAATGAAAAATCTTGTCATAAAGAAGTATGCAAAACACCACGGGTAGAAATTAAATATAAAAAGAGTAATCCCCCCGCATTTTAAATATTTCATAAAGAAATAAAATTTGTATTCTGGCACATAAACTATATCATCAGAGCAAAACTACACACCGCATGAATGTTTATTAAAAAAATCATATCAGAAAACAATGTGATTATTCATAACAGCATGCAATAAATCTAGTTATCATCTAGGAAAAGCTTCCATCAATAGAAAAATCGTCTTTCTTAGAATAAAACAATAAAAAGCTCTCACATTATCATCATCATAATAATAAAGTCCTTAAATAACCTTAATTTTGCAGGGAACAGAAAAAGAGAAGCTTGAAAGCGTGATAAGCCAAGCTCAGGATCACATAATCTTCTTTCTGCAAAATATTCCATTCATGGGGACTGGATCATAACAAATAATTTCCTGGAGCTTCTGTGCATTACAAGTGTGAAGTGGACAGGTCACTAAATGGCACCCCTCCTTCAAAGATATTGAGTGGTTTGTCTACTTCCTTATTTTTTCCTACTTGTGATCAAGTTGCAGATCTGGATGGAGTTGGCTTATAGCACTCACAAGAAGGGACAAAAAATGAACCTCGAACCTTACACAGGGTCACTTAGACTGGGATTAGCACTGGGAGTGCTGGTTAGTGCAGATGGATCTTTTGTGCCCTTGATGCAAACTCTGTGTCTTACTACCGAAACTGCTTTGATGTGAGTGAGGACCTGGGTCTTGGCATTTAAATCTCTGTGCTTGTAATTGTCTCAGGGTATATAACTCAACCTTTTTCCAATAAATTTATCTTTGAATTTGAAGTGGTCTATCACTGTAATTATCTCTGTGTTTGTATAGCACTCGTCATGGCTAGAGCCCAATTCTCAGCAAGATGTGGCAGTTAGTAAAATATAAATAATGAATGTACATCAGAAAGATCATAGTGCTATGTTCAAACCAAAAAAGGGCTCCTCTTTCCTATGAATAGTTTTCCATTTCCTGTTTGTTCAGAAAAGATACTAAGCTTATACTTCAGTCTGGCTGAAGGATTCAAACTGATTTAGAAGAGATTTGCGTTAAAGCAAGCAGACAGTGTCTATATTATGAGTTCTGTATTTTTTTCCAGCTCCTATCCTGCACAGCACATACTCATCAATCATATTCGGAAGCTGACTTATATTCTCCACACTTCACCACTAACTGGATTACAGAGCTGAAAATCTTACTCAAAGTTTAAAATGTGATAAAAGTAATCAAATTGTTCTAGTCAAATTCTAACTGTGGTGAATAGATGGCACTAATTACCTTTTCTTATTATGCTACAAATGTAGTTTACTCCATCTTTATTCATGAAGTAGTATCATATAGCCCACCAAGGGGACTGCAGCAGTATGTAATATTGGCATATTTGTTTTCTTGTTCTTATTTTTCCTCTTCATCAGTATTCTGAAGGTGTGGTTTTAGACTGCAATGTATTGCTATGTAGGGCTTTCTCATGTCTTGGTGTAATTAAAGCACCCTGCAGATTTCTGAAGTTGAACTTATAGAAAAGAACTCCAGTAATAAAAATGAGTGGCAGACTTACTGGGGGTGATTAGTTGTCTGTTTTTTCCTTTAACTACCATTTTCAGAGATGTGCAAGTGTAGACATGCAACAGTCATAACGTGGAGGCAATTGATCTGAATTTGGGCTAAGGCTGTTACAGTCACTGTGAAATGATACTAACCATAACAAGGTTAAGATTGTTTATGTAGGTGTTATCAAGCTAATAACAATAAAATCCACTAGTCCACAGCTCAGATTATTGAAATTGGCTCAGATGCCATTTTGTGAAGAAATCTTGTCAACATTTTTTTTTTTTTTTTTTTACCATTTCAGTCTATGGCTGTAACGTTAAATTTTTTGGACTACAAAACAGATAAGGAAAAAACATTCTTACTATTTCCTTCCTTCTTCCTTTTGGAAAACCTGTATGAGCTTCCACATAACAATGTCTTGAAAAATCATGGTCTTTCTGCAACTGAAATATTTGTTAAAGAAATCTGACAAAAGATGAGGCTTCTGTGCAGTTTCAGTACCAGTTTTGTTTCCAGAAATCTGATCTTTGTGCAGCAGAGTGTAGCTCAGCTTTGCAGAGTGCCTATATTTTGAATGTACTATTGCAACCATTTTTCTAAGATATTTAGGGAGAAAATGGGAGATAATGACAGGCAAGATTGTGTCACCTCTGCTCTCTGCAGAAAGAAGACAGAATTCCTGCTTATTGGCCCCTAAGTGTGTTGCTGTTACTGCTAGGATAATCCCTCAAGTAAAAAGGTTAGGGAACACAACTTTGTGTAAAAGAAGTTTCTTCTAAACATGTTATCCTTATAATTTCAGTGGCACTGAGGCACAAAGGATGAATGATTCAGAGAATTTGCACTATCACATTTTCCCATGCTCATACGGAAAGCAAACAGATTTACCAGGGATATCTGAGCTTGATTTTCATATAATAAGTGACTACTGACAAGAGAATAATGATGCCCAATATTTCCTTATTATTATTATTATTTTTAATCTTTAGAAATACAAACTACCATAGTCCAGTATTATATGCATAAATCCAGAAATTCTTGTACTGGAGTCTTCCAACTACCTGCCATCAGCCACTTTCAAGGTGACTGTTCATCTTGTGTTTTACATGACTGTCACTTATTCTTGCTCTGCCTAATCAACAAGGGAAAAAGAAACAAATTCAGCTTTCAGATGAAATCACATCTTTACATGTAAGCTAATGAGCCAGGAAAAACAGTCTTTTAAATAACTAACCTCAGCATTCAAAAAGAAATGCAAAAGCTTGACCAAAACATGATTTGTACAAATTTTTGAGTGATGTCATCCAAGCTGTTCTTTTTATATTGGTAAATATTGTAAGAAAATGTCATTCAATGAAGAAAACATATGTGAAAGTCTATTCTTATCGGAATATCAATTACCTGTCTGTTGCATATGGGTTTCAGGTCCAGTTAGTACCATGGCAGGGACAAGACACAGATCTTACCAATTTCTCTGGAAATTTCTTTTAAGTCTTGGTTTGAGTATATGTGGAAAATTCCAGCCATTAGCAGACTTTGCTGCAGTAGTGGTGTATTTTCTAGGTCTCAGAGCCTGGTGACAATGCTAAATAAAGAGAGAGGAAAAAAAAAAGGAGGGGGGGGATTTCTTTTCAACGTGGAGGAGATGTGGGTGAGAGTTTTAGGGAAAATCTGTGATGGAAAAAACTTTCAGAAAATCTGAGGTCTCAGTTCCCTCTGATACTAACTTCTACCTGAAGATGAGAACTTGGTCAGGCTAAGGCAGCTGGAATGACTGAGTATCTCAGTCTCCAAAGGAACTCTGAGTATCGGATCTGGAGCTACCTTGGCTGGTAATTGCTCCACAACAATAAAAAGTAGTTTACAGAAAGGTATCTTACATTTCTTTACAAACTCAGTGTAGAATCTGCTTCAGCCACTGCTGACACACAAAACAGTACATTTGAAATATATTTCCACAATAGATGAAAATGAGCTAGACTAATCCTATGCAGTCATCCTTTTGGTTTCTAATGAGAATTCTCTTCCATGTATTTTTCATGTGTTATATATGTTGTGGTTTGACCCAGCAGGCAGCTAAGCACCACACAGCCGTTCGCTCCCTGCCCCCCACCCCCCAGTGGGATGGGGGAGAGAATAGGGAAGGGAAAAAAACAAACAAACTCGTGAGTTGAGATAAAGACAGTTTAACAGGGCAGAAAAGGAAGGGAGATAATAATAATAATGATAATGATAATAGAATGTACAAAACAAGTGATGCACAATGCAATTGCTCACCATCTACTGACAAATGCCCAGACTGTTCCCAAGCAGCGGTACCACCCCCCGCCCCGGCTAGCCACCCCATATTAATTGTTCAGCATGACGTCATATGGTATGGAATATCCCTTTGGCCAGTTTGGGTCAGCTGTCCTGGTTCTGTCCCCTCCCAGCTCCTTGTGTACACCCAGCCTCCTCGCTGGCAGGGCAGCACGAGAAGCTGAAAAGTCCTTGGCTCTGTGTAAGCACTGCTCTGCAACTACTAAAACATCAGTGTGTTAGCAGCGTTGTTCTCATCCTGAATTCAAAACACAGCACCATACCAGATACCAGGAGGAAAATTAACTCTAGCCCAGCAGAAACCAGGACAATATCCACCCCTTATTCCATACCATCTATGTTATGCTCAGGTCCCATGCTTTCCAATACATCCCACTTAATCACCACTTTTCCTGTTCATATATATATATATATATATGCACACACAGATATAATTTTCTTAGTCTATGGGCCATTCCTCTAAAATGTCCATTGAGTACATTTAGTCCGTGATTTGGGGCTCCACCTGTCATAACAGTCTTCCAGGGCAGAAGAGGTGGTATGTGGTGTTAGATTTTTGCGTACTGAAACCAGTTCTGATTCCATTACCACTGTGCTTGTCCAGTTCTACCAAAATACATTCATCTTTGCCTGGGTGACTTTTACTGTAGTACCATTAATATGGCATATAACAACCGTAATAGTGATGACATATAGTGTTACATAGCAGTTACCACCACACAATTCAAATCATGGGTTATTCTCACCCAACATCAAATTTCCTTGAGGCACACATTGCACTTCCTCATCCTTCTGCATTACCCACCAAGTGCACCCAGGTCCTTGAGCAAAAACAATCCCACAGATGGGTTTGCCTTTGCCTGAGGCAGGAATTACCCAGACTGTCTTCCCCAGCACATTTCTCACATGCACTACAGGGACTTTATCCCCTTCTACAGTACGTAACAGGTTTGATTGGGCAGGTCCAGCTTGGTTGGCAGATCCCCTGGTGTTGACCAACCAGGTGGCCTTTGCTAAATGTGTATCCCAATGTTTGAATGTCCCAGCACCCATTGCTTTCAGTGTAGCCTTTAACAGTCCATTGTATCGTTCGATTTTCCCGGAGTCTGGTGCATGATAGGGGATGTGATAAACCCACTCAATGCCATGCTCTTTGGCCCAGGTGTCTATGATGTTGTTTCAGAAATGAGTCCCATTGTCTGATTCGATTCTTTCTGGGGTGCCAGGATTGAAGTGGCTCAGGTGGATCTGGACTGGCAACATAAGGGTGAATTATTTGTAGCTCAGTGGGCCCATGACACCTCAGGCCACCAAGGAAGAGATGCAACATATAGATGGGCTCGTGATCAAAGGGTGGACCTGACCATGGACACTATTGGACAGGTTATCCATGACTGTGAAACATGTGCCACAATCAAACAAACCAAGTGGCTAAAGCCTCTCTGGTATGGAGGACGATGGCTGAAATATAAATATAGGGAGGCCTGGCAGATTGATTACATCACACTCCCTCAAACCCGCAATGGCAAGCGCCATGTGCTTACAGTGGTGGAAGCAACCACGGGATGGCTGGAAACATATCCTGTGCCCCATGCCACTGCCTGGAACACTATCCTGGGCCTTGAAAAGCAAGTCTTATGGAGACATGAACTCTCGTTTGAATAGTTGCTACTACCACCAAGATCTGCACCTGCAGCGGCTCCACCCGGGCCCGCACCCCAGGCTTGCAGGTGCACCACAGTGGCCCTCCTAATATATTAGCTGTCTGAGGCACAAAATCTAGGTTTTATTGGTCCAATACAATGCAACACAGAACAATTATCATCATGTAAGGGAAAATCTACCAATTATCAAGACTAACCTAATGTTAGAAATTGTTGGAAAGAGGATCATGTGTCTGACGGTGATAGAAACATTTCATCAAGGAAGAGAGGCAGTGCCCTTGAAGGAAAGACTTTGCATTTGACAAGATGAATGGACATTCAAGTTGGCCTGAAATGGTAAAGATAGTATTAATTGATATCAAAGTTACTGTTGTATTTGCAGAAGTAGTATTTAGTTGCTTAAAAAATCCTTTGCAATTTTAGGCCTGCCTAAAAACAGAGTATTATTTGAAATAATTCTAGTATAGCTTCTCAGCATGAAGAGCTTCTTGAAATTGCTGTTGTTGCTAATGTCTGGGAAAATATAAAAAATGACAGAGAGGGAGCCATTGAAACAACAAATGTCTTGCAGAGTGTTAGCCATAGTACTTCAAAGATATTGTCTGACTGCTAGAGCAAAACAGTGTTATTTTCTAAGACTGAGTAATCATTAAGTATATGGATATTAAGTATACGATCCTCAGCTGAAAAAAATAAAAACAAACCTGCAACTTTTGACATTGCCCAAAATATGTTTGTTTTTCTTGAGGAAATGATTTAAGATCCAGTTAAAATGACATATTCTTTTCTGTGGTTTGCTGCCTCCTCTGTCAACAAATCTAACAGTTGTTGACTGCTATGCAACAGTAGTAGTCAACTGAATGCTTGATTACCTTTAAGACAAGAATAAATCTGCATTAGGATTATATGTATTTATATACAATATTATAAACATACTACAATAAAATCTTTTGTACTGTGGTAATGTATCATCCTTTGTATCCCGTACCTGATAGTATAAATCTTCACTTTTGAGAAATATCACTGAATCTACAAACCAGCAGGCAAAAAAGGAATACTGTCTAGATTCTAGCTAATTGTTCAACTCAGATGTTAGATAATATACCACAGTAAAAAAAAAAAAAAAAAAAAAAAAAAAGAGTTAACGCCACTAGATCTTGAAGTTTTGGTTTCTTTTTTCTCATCCCCAGAAGAATTTCAGTGTTACAGGTTGTGTTTCATTTTTTTGAAATAAAATATACAGCAACATGAGGATGACAGGATGCTTATCTTTATGTTATACAGTTTGAAAGATCTTGCAATATTTTCCATTCGTTAAAAGCTTTTTTTTTTTTTGAGGCTGTCTTAAAAATCAGAAATATCTGGTCTTCTATTTGCTGAATTTTATGACATAATGCATTTGTTGAAAGAGAAATTGCAACAAAGAATGGATGTCATTAGTTGATCACAAATGAAAGCTCATCTAAAAGAAGACCAAGACAGAAAAAAATGGACAGAGTTGTTACGCAGTAGTAAACAGCAGTTTCCAAATGTGATTTCCCGTTTTGATTTGCACAAACCTAAGTATTAGTGCCAGACAGAACCTCTTACTGTCTTTAAAAAAAA
>VXAA01006769.1:52387-62411 GCA_013399115.1 Anseranas semipalmata | reverse complement strand
AAAAAAAAAAAAAGGAAACCATACGGATTGCTGGAGGTTTGAAAACCTGATAAAAAGCTAGATAAGGAATGTTTGTGTGAAAGATATTTTGTGCAGAGAGATTCAAAAGAGAATGTCTACAAGTCTCATAGCTTTATATTAGGTTGTGGGCTAATGTCCATTTTCAATCGTACTTCTATCAATTTCTTAAAACTTTTAATATTCTTTCTGTCTGTGCTAATCTAAATGCAGCAGAAAAAGCAGTTTACATTTTTCCTAATGTAAACAACGTTGCAGAAATTTGAAGTACGTTGTTACTGTCATGACTGAGCTTAAAATGAAAAATAATTTTATTGGAAGGGCTTATAAATGGTCATATTGCACATAGTGTTTTATGTTAATTATAATATGTGTTACTACTACATTAATTATTTTTAGTATTTATAAAATAAGCACCACTGGAATGATACAAAAGCAGCTTATGATAACTTGATTAGGTGTGTTACAGGAATTTGTGTTTTTCTAAATTACCCTAAAAAATAAAACTTTGGCCAGGTGATTGTCGTTTAATTTGACTCAAGGAATGTGGTCACCTTGGCAGCACCATACATTTCAAATGGAAAAGTTTGAATCTTCTGTAGCATTTTGAGCTTTGAAATAACATGAAAAAAAATATCAGAATAATATAAGGAGAAGAAAGGGATCTGCATCTCTCTCTCAGGCAAGTTTCTCACCAGCTGAAAGCTCTCCTCTGTCACAGTGCTACATTTGAACCCAATGCTTTTAAAAGAATTGGAACAGCTGTGCTATCTTCTAATTTTTGTACTTACACAGAGTAAGAACTGGTGAGTATCTGTAGTCTATAATGTTAGGAAAATACATATGAAAACACGTCATAGCAGATGAAGTCATTTATATACAAGAATGCAGAAAAAAATATCAAATATTATAAGAATTTTCCACACAGCTTTAAGTCTCTTCTTTGCAAAAATTAGCGGAATTTAAACAAAAAACAAAAAGATGATAAATATGATTGTTATCTGAAAAGGTGGTTATGTTAAAACTTAAGACTAAATTCACTCATGTGTATTCAGATATTAACATTTTCATATACTTCAGTATTAGTAAAGAAAACTCTCTTTCTATTTTTTTATTTTATTTTATTTTTTAATTCTTCCTTCAGGATATCTGTCTGTTTTGTGCCTCTTTCCACAGAAGAAGCTTTCTTTTTTTTTTTTTTCTTTTTTTTTTTTTTGATTTCATTAGTGATAGTGAAACATATATCATGCATATCAAAATTGGAATTTCACAGCTGACTTGAGTTTTTAGGAAGTCTGTGTTCACAGATTTAATTCAGTTTCCTTCTCCTGTTATAAGAAATACAGTGGTGTTTTGTTTTGTTTTGTTTTGTTTTATTCTGTTTTGTTTTCCTCTCAGCTATGGCTGTCTTGTGTTTCCTTGTATCTCCTCTCTCCTGTGTGAAATATTTGTGGTCCTGCTTGAACTACTGGCCTAAAGGTCTGAGTCCTCTTTGCCTTTGTCCTGTATAACATGTTTATATGAAGACCTTTTCAAACCAGAACTGAAATAAAATGATTTTGAGGGACATTGCTCACTTAAAGAATATCTCTTCACAGTAGATAAATCTTTTATATGATCCCTCTAGGCAGAGAAAACCATGGTAGGGAGGTACAGTTCATGTGACCCTTTGGGACTTTGAGCCTTTAAAAAGAAATGTTGTAACTTCACCAATGGCAACATTTGTCAGGTCGTTTTGGATTTTTTTTCCTAAGGTAAATCAGAGAATGCAGTGAAGAAAATCCTCCCATGCTGAGGTAATGCAGAATTTTCCCCTGCAGAAAAACTTAGCATACATTTCTTTATGTGACAATACTTGGCAGACCTTGTTACCCACAAGGTGCCTCTTCTTTTGTGTCTTTTGTTCTGCTGCACATTTGAACCAATATGTAGGAAAAAAATGTCTAACAGTCACAATACGAATGAGATCTCCACTTTTTGGATGTTTGCAGGCACCCTTTGTTTTGCCCTTCTGCTCAACCTGCAAAGACCTCTCAATAATTTCCTTACCTCTACTGGCGATAGTAAAGCATTTGCTACTCACTGTTGCTTCTATTACCCTCAAAGAAGTTAAAGATCACCATTTGATCTTTAGGTGCAGTATGCAACACAATTTTTGTCACCTTTTTATAACATTCACTAGTCATTAAGTAGATGGCCTACAGGCTGAGATATGTAAATTAGCTAATTATCTGGGTGCTGACATAAAATTTAGTATTAACTCTTGTCTTCTCTGTGGAAGCTGTCAGACATTGCTAGCTTCAGACCTTCAGCATCTTCATTTCTGTTGTATTTCTATGAGCACAAGCTGTATAGGTACTGTATGTTTTCTCTCTATCCCTCCTGTCATTCTTTGCAGCTTTTCTCATCTAGATCTTTTGAAGTGCTGCCATTGATGTTAGCAGTATGGTGTTTACGGTATTTATGGTGTTTTTAATGCCCTCTAGTGGTACTTCTAACATTTGTTATGGTGGTACTTAACAGTGCTATACAGAGACCTTAAGGTGAAGATGGATATACACAGGTGCTTTCAGAGAATGCAAACACTACATAGCAGCCTGTGCCACCACTGCCAATTACTACGCTGACTGCAACAGAGCAGATACAGCAGCCTAAGTTTGTGTCTAAGTATGTGCCTGTAAACTTCTCAACCAGAAACCCACTGCCTTACCCCTGCAGCTTCCTTGCAACCTTGTGCTTTTCCAGGATGGTGTCTCCTCATCTTCCAGCCAGACCTGTCTGCTTGCCTGTGAAGTGTGTACAGTGTATCACAGCTTCTGGCAGGTGCTCTTCACCTCACTCCTCTTGCCCCCCTGGTTCATCCTGAACAGAAGAGCAAGTTTGCCACAAGTTTCAAATGGTGCACGTGCTCTCTTCAGGCCACAGTTCCCAAATCTACCTGTGTGAAGGCTCTTAGAGATACCAGGAGTCTGCAAGAGACAGGAATGTTTTAATCTTCCTCCAGGGTTATTCTGTTTGGACTGGTTTATATGCCATTGTATGAATGCCACTTTCTAATACACTGGACATCTCTGGTTACATTTCAGGAGCTCAAGGCTTCCACTTCTTGTGATAACAGTTGCTGCTTTTCTTAAAGATGTAGAGTCTTGAGTGAAATGCAAAAATGTGATTACAGTTCAAGTTCCTATATATGAGCAGGTGTATTCTCAGAAATACTAAAATAACTATGTATAGAGGAATAAAAGAAGTAGACTGGAAGAAAGAAAAGGACATGAACTCAGAATGATTGAAGCTTCATTCCTGACCCTTCTGACATGTCAGTGCCAAACATCACTTTGTTATTATATTTTGTGTTTCTGGGTTACAGTGATTTGTAGATCATGAAAAGTCAATCCTGGAGATAAGGTTTACATATACACAATTCCTTTAAAATTTCTTTTCATTAAAAACACTGAAATATTTATAGAATTAATGGTTTTGTTTTTCAGTTTTTTTTAATGAAATTATGATCTACCTGAGAAGAAAATAAGTATTTCTTTTTTCTTGAAAAGAGAGGTAAAACTTCAGTCTTTAAAATTTTGCTCTGATTTATCAAAGGTTTAAAAGTGAGAGAAAAAAAAACCTCTTCAAATTCAAATTCCTGCATGATGCTAAGGCTTGTGTAGTAGTAACCTGTGATACTAGGAAAAACAAACAAACAAACAAACAAACAACAAAGACAGAAAGGGGATGGGCAAGAAAAAATATTAGCATGTAAGATGGACAGAGATGATGAAATGAACAGTTACAAGGTTTTGTATGAAATATAGAGGCATTATGTGCTGCATGAAAGAGAGATCAAAGAAAAATTCTGATGCTAAAAATAAGTAGGCAAGTGATGAAATTTCATTTTTATTATGATATGAAATGAAACTTAAACAGGGCCAAGAGGGGAGATCCTGGAGCAAAAGGATGTCATTTGCAATTAAATAATCTATCAATGAATTAAAACATGAAAAGGATAGCAGGGTGTGGAATTCAACAGCTGACATTGAGAAAAATGATTACATTACTGTAGTGATACATTTAAGGATGTAATGAACCCTACTGGTTGACTTCAACTGGTGAATAGCTGCTAGAAGAAATTATAGGTTAAATATTTGAATAACTGTTAAAATGTCAGTTTATTAGGTATGAAATCTTCTCTGACAATAAAAATAATATTTTTCTTTTACTCTAAAAGTTTTTTTTCAGACTGAAAAGTATTAATGAACTATAACTTTGACAAGCAATAAAATAATTTTCCTAAATAATTTCTGTATGAAAGTACCTTTTCTACTCTAAGTACTTACCTATTTTTCACATTGTTCTAAAACAATATTAATAGCTGTAGTTTTTAGATCATTACTATAACAGTACTTTTTAATTTGCAAATACTTGTCTAGAGTGTATTATTTTCTTTAATGTCTGTAGTATCTGCCATGCAACATTCTTACATCTTCTCTTATAGCTTCTTTATATAGAAATCTAATCATAGACTGACAGCATAATTGCCAAGTATATGGATGATCTACATTTTACAACTTTATTAGCTTTTTAATCTCACTAGTAAATTTTGGCTGTGTTTTTCAGTAAATTTAACCTAGCCAACATCATCCTTCCAGAGCATAATTACGATATGCTAGATAAAAGACTATACACAGATAGTAAACAGCTAAACTCCACTATATGTGCAGATGAGTAAATGCAGCTAAGAAGAAATAACACAAGGCCTTTGTATAGGAAAACCAGGTAGAATAATGGATACAGGAAATAAAGACTACTGTTTCAAGATTAAGACTGCAGAGTAACATGGCAAAGTGATACTTCAATTTCATACTTTCTATAACTTTGAAGTTTTCGCAGTAATAAAGAAAAAAAATGAAATATGAACTGAATGTAATTGGTAATGTGGTATTGTCTTACATCTGTAAATTAATGAAAACTGTGACCTACAGATTTAAAGAACCATCCTATGTATTGTAGATGTTCAGTCTGCTCATCTGTAAAAAGGCACGTAAACAGTAACTTAGCACAGATTTGTAGGTATGTTAGAAGAATCATAGAATGGTTTGTGTTGGAAGGGACCTTAAAGACTTCCTACTTCCAAACCTCTGCACAGGCAGGGACACTTTCCACTAGATCAGGTTGCCCGTCCAACCTGGCCTTGAACACTTCCAGTGAGGGAGCATCCACAGCTTCTCTGGGCAACCTGTTCCAGTGTCTCACCACCCTCATAGTAAAGAATTTCTTCCTAATATCTAATCTAAATTCACCCCCTTTATCTGTTATCCTTTGTTAATACTGTTATCCCTTGCCTGTGGGGAGCAATACTGTTATCCCTTGCCTCCTGGGAGCCTTCTCTTCTCTAGGCTAAGCAACTGCAGATCTCTCAGCCTGTCTTCACAGGAGAGGTGCCATAGTAATTTTTTTTTTCATAACATGAAAATAGACCTTAATTTCCAGAACAAATGGAATTCTAAACAGAGCTTCAATATGCACAAACTCCAGAAACTAAGCAAAAAAGTTAGGAGGTACTGTCAAAGTACTATCACAGGCAGATTCCAAAGTAAATATATAGCTCGATGCATTGGACTCATCCTTGAGCTTCAGGTTGCAATACTATATGAAAAGATTGCAGACATGCAGTCATGTATAGCAATAAATCAAAAGGATCAAAAGATTTTCAGTGAGGAGTTCCAAAAGAAATCAAATATGACATTGCTGAACAATTAGCTGTGATTTTTAGGTAAACATCTTAATTAGCTTTAGTACCCGGCTATATGGGGAGTTATAATCTTTAAAAAGAGATCCCAAAAGGGAACTCACAGAAGTGCAGATGAGTAACTCATACTTTCATGTTGAGTAAATCTTTTGAAATGCTAGTAAATGGTCATATTAATAGATATATGGATAAATATAATATATTGGTGAACAGACAATGTGGCTTTTATGGATGGGAGACATTTCACATTCATTTGCTGTATGAAGAAAATCACTTGAATGCATAGACAAATTTGCTATGGTTGGTACAGTATGTAAGCAGTTCCAAAAATCTTTTGCAAGTTCCTTATGAAGACTATAAAATAAGCTAAACTGCTGTAAGATTACAAGGAGACTTTCCTGAATTAACTACTGGTTGAAAGAGGAAAAACAAAAGACTGGTGTTAATAAACATTACAGTCAGAGAATTGTGGAGCCCCTGGTGTTCCACATCTTGTCTACTGTGTGCAGTTCCACCATAAAGATATGGAAGAGTAAAACTTACTCTACTACTGAGCTATGATAATCAGAATTAAAAATGGTACTGAAAAGGGTAACTTTAATATCAAACTCAAGAGGATGGCTTATACAAGGAGAGATTTTGCAAGTTTATTCACATTTGGAAAAAGCATGACTAAGAACAGTATAACTGAAATATGTAAAGTCATGAATGGCAGGGAGAAAGCAATTTACGAGCTATTATTCACCATTCATAGCACAAAAGCTAGAGAGCACCCTGGTAAATTATAAGCCAGAAGTGTAAATTGCCTTTCATATAATACATAATTAAATTGTGTAACTCATTGCTGCAGGATGTTTTGGATGCCAAAATATAAATCAGTTCAAAAAGCAATTAGCTGAACTAATGGAAGAAAGTCCCATTAAGGGCTATTAAATACAAAGATGTGGGTACAACCGTAAAACCTCATATTTCCAAAAGCAGTCTTCACCATGAAAAGTGTATTAGTATGTTATTTCTTTCTCTATACTCCTCTGCAAAAATCCAGTCCAGATCAGTGTAGGAGATGAGATTCTGAGCACTATGGACCTTCTTTCTGACCTACCATGGATATTCTTGCTATAATTCCTCCTCATTACCCCTAAGGAGGATTCAGTGCTGTGATTGCAAAACAGGTAAATGCAAAGCAGTCCCATTAGAAGACCAGAAGATTCCCTGCAACTGTTACATGGGAGAAATAATAGAAAAACTTGTCAGGCTGTACAAGGCAAAGATATGTTATCCCCATCTATGTCCTTTCCCTGTGCAAAACATAGATATAATTAGCTTGAACCTCAGATCGAATTTCTAATTCTATAACACTCAATTAAAATTTGCAATAAAGTTTAAGCACAATTAAATCAATTAGTCATCATAACTCTTTTTTATGGTGGTGCACTTCTACACATCTTATTCCACCTGGGAAATCAAACATGCTATGGAAATACTCCAAGGAAGGTTATCATCCTATTTTTGTTATGATGTTTCTCTATCCAGATGTGACATCTCCTGGCCAAGTACAGTGACTCTAATTAGGGGTAAATATGTATTTCCTTTCCTTCTAGGTAGGAGTGTATGTGTGTGTGAAGCCCTTTCTTTTTCTATGTTACTATATTTCCATTTAAAAGAAATGTCTTTGAATAATGTCCTTGTAATCAGGCGTTTTTAAAGGCTACAGCTAGCACGGTGAAAGTGAAGCTTTGGAGTAGTTTTCTCATTATGTTTTCTTTTCCTTTTCAACAGTGTGTAGAAAGAAACCCTTCTCTTTCAGTCATTTCTTTAATGACCTTTGTCACTCAGTGTTCAAACCCTCAGTTTCTGTAAGGATTTCTGCCATTCTTGCACAGAAGTCTCTGATGTAAACACTAAGGAGAAGCTTTAATTGATATGCTTAAAATAATTAGAAAGCAACAGAGCTCAGCGGGGCTGTTTAGGACTAAAGGCTAACAAGGAACCAAATCCCCAGACAATGAAGTGATCATTAGGAAAACTCAGAGATAAAACATGACATTTTGGAGAGCTGGGATGTGTGATTCAAAGTATTTTGAAGAAAAAAAAATAATAAAAAAAGCTTGCAGAAATAGTGCTGTGGAAATGGAGCAGGATTTTTGTCTCTATGAGCATATGTGTCTTCTGTTTAAAGTATAATATTTTAATATTGCTTATGACTGTGACACTCTTTATATAGTTATTCGAGACATTCTTGTCAAACTCTTATATGCAGTATTTAAAGAGCAATACCTTGTTTTTCAAATAAATTCTTTTTTATTTTTTTTTTTTAATTTCAATGTAGAGATGTATTCCTATTTATTCACCATGACTAAATAGCAATCATTTATTTAGCTGATAACATCAGAGTGGAAGGGGCAAGTGTTCTAACTCATTGGAATGGCTGATAACTCATTTAGGGTACAGACCAGGTGGAAGTTGCCAACGAGTTGCTCACCTTCCTTAGAACATGGATATTACTACAGTATCTCCAGTTTATGTCACTCACCTTGTGAAAGAGGATCAGGATTTTTCTCCCTTCTACCTTCCAAACTATAACTAAAATGTGTTTTCTGCTGCAGAGTTTAGACTAAGTAGCATTCAATTTGCAAACAAAGATATGTTTCACAGGCTTTGTATTTATGTTACATATAAAAGGACTGTACATACTTATGTTAACGGAGATCAGATGGACTGCACACCATTACTTTACCAGTGCATAGATGTGGAGGACAATGCTGTTTGCGTGACGTGGTTGAGGTAAGTGAGATGCATCCAGCACCCAACCTCCTGAACATCAACTGTGGAACCAGGGCAGAAGCAAGCAGAATGTGTGGGTAAGGATGTGAGGGGTGGTAAAGCTGGGACAGAGAAAAAGGAGTGGGTTGTTTGATTCCCACATAACAATACTTCCTTAACTGATGCTGGAGCTCATACTTCTGCAATGAATAATGATGTATCTTCCTTAGTAAAGTTCTCTTTTGTTGAGTGAAAGGTAGTACAAGCATTTTTTTTTTTTTCTCATTTGCTTTTTGCAGCAGTAGCAATGGCTACTTGCTACTAATCCATAATTCTAAAGACTTGGTTTCTGACTTTCTAAAACTCTCTGAAAAGTTATAATTCAATAACCTTGTATTGTAAAAAATGGTGAAATAGGACTTAATGTGATTTTCAGCAGTATTAACTGATATTATTGTGTTCCTCTACAGGACAGGGAACAAAAGAGAGCTTATTTTATAAGAAGATGAGTATCATCCAAATAACTTTATGATAAAGAAAATAAACCTTTATAATTTATGTATGTATAAAATACAATGTTTTTTAATTGTTTAATTATCATTATTACTTATGTAGTTCCACTATTCATAAGAAGAAAGAGAGGACATAAAGTTGTGGAAGATGAAAAGAGGAAAACTCAAGTCTTTGAAATATATAAAAAACAGAATTTGAGTGGAGTGTGTGGAAGCTGTAGAAATATGTAAATCTTAAATCTAGACCTTATGAAGCTGCAATTGAAAATACAAAGTGGAAAAACAAAAACAAAACAAACAAAAAACAACAACAAAAAACTATTTCAAAAGAAAATGTTATTCCTACAACTTATTTTGAAAAAAAGAAAATACAAGTGTCCTGTTGAAATATGGGAGTTCGCACTGGCTTGGAAATACTTTTCTGCAGTTTAAGTGAGTAATTGAGAAAATAATTGTAGAGCAGAATCTCAACAAATGAGATACAAAACACCTCTAAAACAGCATGGACATGAGTAGTATCTGATGTGGATACATTACCAGAAAATGATGTCAAATAAAAGAAATTTCTTTCTGCAAAAAAGAATCACAAAATCACAGAATCACAGAATCATTTAGGTTGGAAAAGACCTCCAAGATCACCTAGTCAAACCTGTGACCTAACAGTAACAAAGCCTCCACTAAACCATGTCACTAAGCTCTACATCTAAACATCTTTTGAATACCTCCAGGGATGGTGACTCAACCACTTCCCTGGGCAGCCTGTTCCAATGCCTCACAACCCTTTCAGTGAAGAAGTTTTTCCTAATATCCAACCTAAACCTCCCCTGGTGCAACTTTAGCCCATTTCCCCTCGTCCTATCACCTGGTGTGTGGGAGAAGAGATCAATCCCCACCTCGCTACAGCCTCCTTTAAGGTACCTGTAGAGAGCGATGAGGTCACCCCTGAGCCTCCTCTTCTCCAGGCTGAACAACCCCAGCTCCCTCAGCC
>VXAA01006769.1:27212-52061 GCA_013399115.1 Anseranas semipalmata | reverse complement strand
CACATTCTGCTCCCCGTCCCCTTCCACCAGCTCAGGGGGCTGGGTACTTGGAGAACAAGTGGTCTTGCTGCTAAAGACTGAGGCAAAGAAGGCATTAAGCATCTCAGCCTTTTCCTCATCTCTTGTCACTAAGTTTCCCCCCGCATCCACTAAGGGATGGAGATTCTCCTTAGCCCTCCTTTTTGTGTTTATGTATTTATAAAAACATTTTTTTTTTTGTCTTTAACAGCAGTAGCCAGATTGAGCTCCAGGTGAGTTTTGGCCTTTCTAATTTTGTCTCTGCACAGCCTCGCAACATTTTTATAGTCCTCCTGAGTGGCTCACCCTCTTTTCCAAAGGTCATAAACCCTCTTTTTTTTTTTTTTCCTGATCTCTAACCACAGCTCTTTAACAGACATTGCAGAGAAAAGAAGCATTAGATGTCCTGTGGTCTTGATATGAAGTCTAATTATCTTCCATGATATCTTTCTAAACAAGCAAGAAAAAACTACTGTGTATGTGTATGAGGAGCACAATTCTGCTTGAATATTCACATATATCACTGGTTCACAGCTAGACGGGAAAGAGGTACTGATCAGAGGGATGTGTCCTATCTTCAGTTCTGCTCAGTGTTTTCATCATCAACTAGGATGATGGACTGGAAAACCCGATTAATAAAATGGTAGGATGGACTGTAAGGATGATGGAAGGACAGAACAGGTATTCACAATGATCTGAAAAAATCTGAGGAATTAATCTTAAAAAGTAGGATGAAACCCAACAGTGTCAATACTTATGCAGAAATAATGAAGTGCACAGACTTCTGAGGAACTGGTTGGTTATGTAAAAAGGATTAAGGGATCATGGTGAACATAATCAAGAGTGTCATATAACTGCAGAACACAGTGGCAATTCTGCAAGGCAGATGTAAGTAATCCTCCTCTCTTCCATTCCCATAAGACTTCAGAGCAATAGTGTATCTGATTTTTGGCACTGCACTTCTAGAGAAATGTGCTTCAGCTGGAGTTTGTCCAGAATAGGACAGTGAAAACAACAAGTAGTCAAAGAAATGTTCTGTTACGAAACACTTAGCATCCTAGGTGAAAAATGGAAGTCCTAGGGGAAGTGGTGAAGGGGAAAAAGTCTTCAAGAACTTCTAAGGGGCTGCTGCAAAAAAGAAAAGAACTTATGAATTTTCCATGCCCACAATTCTATAGGAATAGTGAAGTTCCGGAATACAGAGGTGGGAAGGTTACTGAGCCTCCACTAGGGAATTTATCCAGGGAGGATAGACAAAACTGTTTAAGGACTAATGCAGATACAACAGATTCAGCTTTTGGACATGGATGTGGATCTTTCAAGGTCTCCTTCAAACCGTATTTCTGTAATCTTATGATTTAGGCTGCTGAATTTTAGTAGTTAATTGAAATTATTCTATAGCTGGTTTCTGGGGTACAGTATATGTATGTTTTGAGGGAGTACATGGAAGGAGGGGGTTATTTATATGAAAACAGAATTAGAGGATGGGGCTTGAACAGTCAAATGAAAAATACCGTCTGTAGGAGAGTCAGCAGCAGCAAAGGTTTCATTCACATTGAAGGATACGTTCTCACCGTACTGTTTTTGAAGGTCTTTGAACAGAATAGAATGGAAAAATAAAAGGAAAATAAGTAAAATTAGTATATTAGCATCTCCAGGCTACATCCACAGAGACAGAAGTTACACTTTTCTTTCTGGCTGTGTCCTCTGAATTTTAGCGTATTGATCATTTTGTGTCAGCTATCTCGTAAGGATGCAAGTTGTAATAAACAGGAGGTGCTATGAAAGACTTTTTTATAAATGGCCTAGGAAAGAGAAATGTTTTCTATGTTTCTTATTTTTTGGTTTATCTACCTATTTCCACTATCTTAAATTTAACTCTTTATTCAATGCCTCATAAAAATTTTGTAAATGTTCTTTCTTTTTATCAGGAGTTAATATAATTCTATGTATAAACTATTCTTATAAATATGTATGCTGTCTTCCTAGCACCCTAATTTAGTTGAATATGACAGTAGAAATCTGTCAGCATTGTTAATGACTCATTTCCTTTTAAGAGAGGAGAGGTTTGAAGTTGACTTAAATATAATAATTTGAACATTAAATGGTATGAACAACACTGAGTATAATATTTTGGAGTGCCCTGAAGAGGCTCCCACCGTAATATTAATTTTTTTTTTTTTTCCAATTAGCTTGTTCTTTGGAAGTACTTTTCATTTCCTTCCTTCCTTCTTTACAGAATACTGGGTTACACAATGATTTCTTGAATATATTCCTGAATCTCTATAATAGAAGAACATGTTTTACCATAATTTTGACTTGATGAAGATGTGTTGTATTATCACAAATAACTGACAATTATATTTAACTTATATTATAATAGTTTTAAATAGAAGTTTGGGATTCTTAAAATTAGATGAAGATCTCATTTTTTTTTTCAGGAAAAAAAAAATCCTCATATGTCTCTAGCCATCAAATTTGAACTTGTTTCTTTCTCTTTAACTACAGAGGAATGCTGAAGTGACCAAGCTCCTAACTTAAGAATATTGATTAAATATTTAAATTAAATGGGATGAATCCAAGTCAGAATAAGACAACAGTGCAATCTCTGAAAAGCTTACAACACAACCAGATAAAAGAAGGAAGAGTATCTTACAGCAAAATAGTCTGGGAAAAATTTTACAAACAAAAGAAGTGTGCTGAATATCATTTAGCTAGAAATTGGACCTCAGACATATTTCAAAAATAAGGATATCTAGCAGGTAACATGTGAACCATTAATTATTATTTAATATATCTTCCTTTTTGCATCCAAATCAACCATGTAAAAGAATGTTTATTCTAAACTAAAGAAAAAAAATAAAACTTGAAAATATAGTTTTTCAAGACAGCTGTATATACCTTTCACCTGATTTGATCCATCACAGTACATCACTTTAAACCTGTCAACATTTTTAAAATACTGTTATACCTGATAAGATATATCATGACCTGGCTGATCTAATGTGGTATCAGGCGTTCATGTCAGGTCAGGAAATATTAACACATGTATCAAGGAATACAAAAAAATCTCTACCTTATTTCTGTCTCTCTTTCTCCCTCACTCATTTAGGAAACAAACAAACAAACTAAAAAGTGAAAGTGAATGCAAAGAAAAGTGTGAAGGCTAGACATACCTTTTGTTTAGTTGTCACTGATGATACTTAGACCATACACTTGCTTTTACCGGTATACAGATGAAAATCTAACATTCTTCTGTTTGGACACTGCAGTAAGATACAACACCACGTGGAAAGGATGCAATGCAGAACAACTGGCACATTTTTCTCCTGCTACTCCAGCTGCTCTTTATTTTGGAGATTTTCTTCTTTCTTCTCCCCCCCTTTGCTGTCCATCTTTTGCACCTCTGGTTTATGTGTGCATCAGCTTTTCATAGAATCATAGAATAGCTTGGGTTGGCAGGGACCTTAAAGATCATCTAGTTCCAACCCCCTGCCATGGGCAGAGATTCCACCCACTGGATCAGGTTGCCCAGGGCCCCATCCAACCTGACTTCGAATACCTTCAGAGATGGGGCCTCCACAACTTCTCTGGGCAACCTGTTCCAGTGCCTCACCACCCTCTGAGTGAAGAATTTCTTCCTAATATCTAATCTAAATCTACCCTCTTGTAGTTTAAAACTGCTTCCCCTTGTCCTATCACTATCTGCCCATGTAAAAAGTGTCACTCTCCATCTTTTTTATAGCCTCCTTTAAGTAATGAAAGCTTCAATGAGGTTTCCTTCTCTTCTTCAGGCTCTCTCAGCTCTTTCAGCCTTTCTTCATAGGGGAGGTGCTCTGATCGTCTTCGCGTCTGAGCATCTGCTCAGCCCTCTGATCATCTTCGTGGCCCTCCTCTGGACTCGCTCTAACAGGTCCATATCTTTCTTGTGCTGGGGACCCCAGCCCTGGATGCAGGTCTCCAACTGGGGCCTCACAAGGACAGAGTAGAGGGGAACAGTCTCTTGAAGGTGCGTCTGAGATCACAGAACCCTAAACTCTGAACATGGCAACAGCCATGCAAAGAGTCATTCACCTCATCCATTCATCTCCTTCTTCCTGGGTCCCAGTCTCCAACTGGGAGGATAAAGTAGCACACTACCTGTGCTTCCAACCTCTTCAACATCTTTCCAAAGAACTTAAAGTCTCTTTTGATATTTTGGAGTCTCCTTGTTGCAGCCTTATTCGACCCTACATGAAAGAGTTGGAATGGGTGGTAGTCCTCCAGCTTTACCAGCCTTGGTAGCGACTTCATGATATTGCAAATGTGGGACCCTGGCAGGCAGCTAACCTCTCTAGAGAGACTGTCCAGATGGCAAATGGGTGCTTCAGTGCCTCTCAGTAGGAATCTCCAATGACTAAAACCCTTTGCACATTTTAGTGGCACTGGTTCTAATACAGGTAGTCGGTTGGTCCAATTCTGTATGGTTGTCCTTTCCTGGGTCTTGACCAATACTCACACTCTCCTTTTTCCAGCCCCAGAGTATCATATCTGTTACACTTTGGGGGCAAGGGAGAGACTCCTCCTTCTGCTCCAAGCAGAGACAAGGGTCCAGTCTCCTTTGTCTTGTGAGTCAGTCAAGTCCATCGGCTCAGGGTTGCAAGCTAGCTTACCTTCCCCTTGCAAGGATTTAAGGCAGGGCTGTCACTCAGCCCATGTCAGTGCACAATACCATGCATCAATGTCTTGATCGTATTCCTGGGTATTGCACTGCCTGCTGAGCTCCTCTCACAACATGGTGACTTGCTCAAAAAGTTCAGCTAGGCACACTTGTACCCACGACACCCACCTCTGCCTTCGGGCCCTAGGGGGACTTCCATATTCTGGAGTTCCCTGCAACTGAGAGTCTAAGCATCTCTTTCGGTCCTCGGGAGGTCTGTTTGGGTGTAGGCTTCTGCCTGGGGAGGTTGTGGCCGCTCTGCCTGGGTTTCAGCCTCAGCCTGGCAGTTGCTGCGGGTAGGCACCATTTTTGTTTCAGTAGAAGGCTGCTTCTTGTTGCTCCCAGAACAGAAGAAAGTGGCCCTCCTTCCGCCCTCCCTGTGCATCCTCCTGCCTGGACTGCCACGCAAACTGCCAGGCCACTCCCTGGCTAGCACGCCGAGCTGTGTTTGCCTGCCCTGGTCACCGCACTCCTGGTCACTCACACTCCCCAGGGGCTGCCTTTGTACGTGTGGGGATGGCCACTGCTGCTTCTGGCCCCACTCAAGCCTTGTCAGCTGTTCTTGCGAGGGCTGCCAGCTCCTCGCGGCTCCCTCCACTCCCGGGGGTTGCCCCGATGCAGGAACCACCTGCACACTGTGATCCCCCACTCCACTGCTGAACACGCCTGCACCGGAGCTGATTGCCTCAGCAAGTGACTGTTAATGGAGTTTACACCATGTTTATAAATCCTGCCTCTGCTCCTGGTGCTCCTTTGGTTTTCCATCTCTGGTGTACATGTACATCTGCTTTTCTCGGTATTTGAGGAGAATCATCCTGAGGAAACGAACTCCATTGTTCCCAATAGCACTTTTAAAACATAGTCCATGCGCACAAACAGGAAAATAGATGACTTGAATTGCACCCTGAAGTCCCACATAACCTAACTTAGTGGTAGACAGTAGTTTTGGTGTATCTCATAGAAATATGCTGTCACTGGCTTTCCTAGATGTAATCAGCACATAAAGACTGTTGATTTGAGACCTCCAGTTAACATAATCTCTTATGGCAAATAGATGGAAGTTAAGAGGTGTTTTCTATCTTTAAAATATTTGTGCTTTCTTTTTCAGTGTCTGTATATCGGCTCCAGAGTTTTGCTAATGCATTCCCACAAGAACCTTGAAGAAAATAAATTCCACACAGAGCATGCTGACACACAGTTGGGGTCGGTCTTAAAGAGAAAGGAAAACATATACCAACTAAAAACAAGACCTGTAGACAATTTGTGTTTCATGGACAATTAAACTGATTTCTTTGAAAAGAGGAGACTGATTTCTGACTTAACCCATAGTAATTTATGCAGGTACAGTGTCAACTTCCTACATCCAGAATGACAGAATTTGTTACAAGGGTTATAATGCAGGTGAGATGAGAAAAGTTGTTGTTTGTATTTTTTTTTTTTTTAAATCTCATAGGTAAAAGATACAGTGAAATTGAGTTATACAACATGAAGTTTATTATATTAATAAACATTTTCTTAAAGTTATTATACACAAACACGTGAAGTATAAGGAAAATCATTATCTGGCACATGACAAAATGATAGTGACTATGACCTAATGATTATAATTGAAAGTTCATGGGATAATACTCATAACTGCAATATCAATATGGATGGGTGCAACTTGTGTAGAGGAACAGAGAGAAAGAGGAGACAGGAGGTTAATGCTCTTGAGATTAAAATTTGACAGTGAAATGCATATTAGTTGAATATTTTGGGTACACATTACAGAAAATGAGCAATTGCTGTAGTTTGTGCCTCAAGTCCTGTAGGGTAGAAAAGAAAAACAATCATAGGCCACCTTCAAAAGCTCAAGGGAATTCAGACTACTCTGGAAATATTCAGATCCTTAAGCATACATGGATAACAGATGTGTGTAACAATACCAATCTTATGACAGATTCAGATAGCTTCAATAAATCTGTATATAATGACTTTGTAGTCAAAGAAAGTGCTAATCTCAGCTAAAGGCAAAATTGAACTAATAATGAGAAGCAATAGGCTTAAGTAAGGAAGAAACTACTGGTTTGTGTCTTTCTTTGTACTTAATAACAGGTGATAATCTCACTTCACCTGGCTGGATAGAGTTTTGTAGGTACAATGTACAAAACTAATGTGATATGAAGTGGACAGATCCTGGCTGTGAGATGTGCTATTATAAAATAGGCATTAATAAAAAGCAAGTAAGGAAAAAATGGGTAGAATGAATATTTACACATTCATTGACATAGATAAGGTATTTTACGACTGCTTTGAGAATCAGCACAAACACTCTCCTTGGTGAACCAGAACAGAATTAGTGTCATTCTGGTGAATTTTGCCTTGTTATCCTCAGTGGAGAAATGTTGTGATCGTAAGTTAGGATATTGGCAGAAAATAACAAAAGAAGATCCACCTTGCAGAAATGTGGGCTAGTGTATCTGGAGACTGATAATAAAAAAAAAAAAAAAAAAAATCAGCTACTTGATGGAAATAACAGGAGGTCAAGGTCACTCAGATAAACATAGTGGTGTAATGGGCAGCAAATCAAATGCTTGCATTCACTTTTGCTTTCAGCAACATTGTGGTTTGGACTTCATCAGGACACAAACTGGGAAGGTATCTCCTCCTAATCTGGAGAGAACGGAAAGGATTGTTACTGTATTGAATTCTGGATGTTAAATACCCCATTTTATGACCCAATTTACTACCTCTGTTTACTATGCTTCTTCATATTACCCAAATAGAACAGGGGAGGTGCCTGAGGACTGGAAGAAAGCCAACATTTCTCCAGTCTTCAAGAAGGGCAAGAAGGAAGACACAGGAAACTACAGGCCAGTCAGCCTCACCTCCATCCCTGGAAAAGTGATAGAGCAGCTCATCCTTGAGGCCATCTCTAAGCACATGAAGGAAAAGAAGGTGATCAGGAGCAGTCAACACGGATTCACCAAGTTGTGTTTAACCAACCTGATAGCTTTCTATGACAAGATGAGTGCATTGGTGGATGAGGGGAGAGCAGTGGATGTCATCTACCTTGACTTCAGCAAGGCTTTCGACACTTTCTCCCATAACATCCTCCTGGGCAAGCTCCGGAAGTGTGGGATCCAGGAGTGGATGGGGGTGGTGGATTGAGAACTGGCTGGACGGCAGAGTTCAGAGGGTTGTGCTCAATGGTGCTGAGTCTAGCTGGAGGCCTGTGGCTAGTGGTGTCCTCCAGGGGTCAGTACTGGGTCCAGTGCTATTCAACTTATTCATCAGTGATCTGGATGAAGGGATGGAGTACACCCTCAGCAAGTTTGCGGATGATACAAAGCTTGGCGGAGTGGCTGACACACCAGAGGCCTGTGCAGCCATTCAGAGGGACCTGGACAGGCCAGAGAGTTGGGCGGAAAGGAACCTCATGAGGTTCAACAAGGGCAAGTACAGGGTCTTGCACCTGGGGAGGAACAACCCCAGGCAGCAGTACAGGTTGGGGGCTGACCTGCTGGAGAGCAGCTCTGTGATGAGGGACCTGGGGGTCGTGGTGGACAACAAGTTAACCATGAGCCAGCAGTGTGCCCTTGTGGCCAAGAAGGCCAATGGGATCCTAGCCTGCATCAGGAGGAGTGTGGACAGCAGGTCGAGAGATGGGATCCTCCCCCTCTGCTCAGCTCTGGTGAGGCCACACCTGGAATACTGTGTGCAGTTCTGGACCCCCCAGTACAAGAGGGACGTGGAACTTCTAGAGAGGGTCCAGCATAGAGCCACAAAGAGGATTAAGGGATTGGAGCGTCTGTTTTATGAGGAAAGACTAAGTAAGCTGGGCCTGTTTAGCCTAGAGAAGAGGAGATTGAGAGGGGATCTTATCAGCCTCTACAAATACCTGAGGGGACAATGTAAAGAGGATGGAGCCAAATTCTTCTCAGTGGTGGCCAGTGATAGGACAAGGTGTAATGGGTATAAATTGATGCACAGGGTGTTTCATTGCCAGATGAGGAAGCACTTCTTTACTGTGAGGGTGACAGAGCACTGGAACAGGCTGCCCAGAGAGGTTGTGGAGTCTCCTTCTCTGGAGATATTCAAAATCCACCTGGATGTGATCCTGTGCAATGTGCTCTAGGTGACCCTGCTTGAGCAGCGGGGGTGGACTAGATGATCTCCAGAGGTCCCTTCCAACCTCAACCATTCTGTGATTATGTGATTCTGTGAAATTAAATTAGGAGATTTAGGAAACAACAAAGAATATTCCAGCTAATAGAAATGAACCTGTGTCTTCCTGTTTCAGTACTAAACTAAAACTAAATCTTGAGGTCAAGAGCAGAGGATGGGGATTTGCTCCAATCAGAGATATGCATTATATTCCTGGTATTTTATTACTGCTACGGTTTCTTCTACCAGGTTGCTCACCAGGAGATCACACTATGTCTGGATAAAGTGTTAGGACATGACTATATTCCTAAATTTCTTCAGATCACCTCTAAAGAAACAGGAGAAAAAAAATCCCAAATGGATAAGGCAAGAAGAACCTTTATTTACGCTATAAAACACAATCAAATCTGTCATGGTGAGATTAGTATATAGTGTGTTTTCAGACCATGTAAGATAAGTATGGTCCAAATCTCATCTCAAGTGTCTTACTACCATAAGACTGCTTCACCTTGAGTACTGCTTATGGTTTTGGGCACCACAATATAAGAAGGATATAAAACTATTAGAGAGCACCCAAAGGAGGGCTATGAAGATGGTGACAGGTCTAGAGGGCAAGACGTATGAGGTGCAGCTGAGGTCACTTGGTTTGTGCAGCCCAGAGGAGAGGAGGCTGAGGGGAGGCCTCATGGCGGCCTGCAGCTTCCTCACGAGGGAAGCGAAGGGGCAGGCGCTGATCTCTGCTCTCTGGTGACAGCGACAGGACCCGAGGGAACGGCATGGAGCTGTGACAGGGGAGGGTCAGGCTGGGTGTCAGGAAAAGGTTCTTCACCCAGAGGGTGGTGGGGCACTGGAACAGGCTCCCCAGGGCAGTGGTCACAGCACCGAGCCTGACAGAGTTCAAGAAGCACTTGGATAGCACTCTCAGACATAGGGTTTGATTTCTGTGTGGTTCTGTGTGGACCCAGAAGTTGGACTCGGTAATCCTTATGAGTCACTTCCAGCTTGGGATATTCTATGATTCTATGATTCTATAATATTAGGAGATTTCCAATCTAGTTTTTTTATGTTGGTGGGTTTTTTTGTTTGTTTGTTTGTTTGTTTGTTGTTTGTTTGTTTTTTAAATATATTTCTTACAGCTGTGAGGGTTTTTTTTGTGTGTTGGTGGTGTTTTATTTTTTGTTGTTTTGTTTGTTTGTTTGTTTTAATATATTTCTTACAGCTGTATTAAGGAAGATTCCTTCAGCACACTGGAGAGCTCAAAAGTAAGCCAAAACTTAAAAATATATGGTTAGGTAATTTGCTACAGTGATGACTAGAACTGTGCAAAGGAGAGTCTGTGAATCTTCTGAAGGAAACAAATAATGAAGGTGAAGGTTTATGTGAATAATTTGGTTACTCTAAGACTGCCAAAGATACCAAAACACTTTTATAAAGAAAAACAAGTTATTTTGACCACTTATGAAACACTGAAAGATTGAAGAATTCTGAAAAAAAAAAAAACTGAAGTGATTAAGTTTTAATAATAGCACTTGAATTCCAGTTATATTAATAAGCTGCTATATTAGCAAAGAATAAATGTAGAAATAACATCTCACACAATTTTCTAGTCATATTTCTCCCAATTCATTCCACAAACTGAATAATGCAGTATGAAGTGTGTTGACTAATAGAGACTATATAATAATAGAAGAGTTATTTGTAGAGTATCAGCCTAAGTAATGTGGTTACCAGCTTAATCTAAGTATAGCTATAATCAGAAAATTAAGGCGAATGTCATTTTAAAATAATAGTACTACACATAGGCATATAAAATATTTATTTATTTATTTATGTAACTGGACTTATAAGCTTTAAAATCCTAGAATGGTTAATGACTCCTGACTGTGCATGTGCTTGTGTTTTTCAGTGTTTTATCAAGAAAAAATTAAAAATCATGAGGAGAAGTTTGCAATGCTTTAAACATTCCTCATTACTGTACTAAGTTGTCTATGCAAAAATGTAACTCTGTATAGGCAGAGGTTTTTCTTTCTGTTTTTAAACAAGTCTGTGTAAAGAAATACATTATTTTAAACCATTTGGATTCCTAATTTTTAATGCAATGGAATTTAGTACATGATTTAGAGGAAACATGGTGTTGATTAAAAGCATATATTACCTTACAAGTAGAAAACCAGAATATTTTGGAAAAAGCAATACTTAGAAAATTACAGCTGATGTATTATGAGCCCATTCCAACTCTCATTAAACTAAATGGCCAGGGATTGGGCCCAGAATGAAGCTAATCAAAGTTGATTACAAAGATTTATAATGATATTTTGTTATTAATTGGGGGGGGGGGGATATTATAGATAATTAGACAATAAAACTGTGCAAAAGTAAAAATTCTACAGATTTTGAATGTGATTTTGAGACTCAAAGCTATAGAAACCTAATTTATATTCCTTGCAGAGTAGTCTGCATTCTTTATTGTCTGTACAACTCCCTGAATATTTGCTAGAGCAGAAAAATAACTTTTTCATAGAAATCAAATAAAAGAGTTTTCTGTTATTATTATGGATTTTGTTTTCTTTTGGCTAAAGTACCTAAGAAGCTCAAGGTGGCAATACCTGACATTTCCAACTAGGATTTAGTTACATTTAATAGAGCATTTCTTGCACTTGGTATTGCAAGGTCAAATCTTTGGTTTTGATGGAATGGTGTGATGTACATATCTAGCATGAAACTTAAGTATCCATTTCTATGTCCCTGTGGTGGCTCTTTATAATCCTGTCCTCCTCTTAAGGCGTCTGAAGCCTCACATATAGCTTATACCCTCCATGGCAGCCAGAAGCATACTTGAAGGTCAGGCTTACAGCTGGATATTCTGCTTATGCCTCCTTTTGACCATTCATTTTACAGCAGCAAACAGGAGTGCTGTGAGCAACTTTAAAGCCAGTTGCATGCTCTCATAGTTCTTTCTTCTACTGCTTTGAATGGTAAACTAATAGCTGCACTGATTTACACTCAGGTCCTATGTGGCAAAGCAGCCATGTCAGAGGAAAAAATAGCCTATAATTAGTTGTAAACTTAGAATTTATCAGGGTATAAAAGCCCATCCTGTTGCCTGCAGCTGTATTAAGCAGAGGATTAAATGTGTAGCTAATATTTGCCTGGTGCATGAAATAGCTAAGGAATTTGGGAGAACATGAATTGTGTGTGACAAGGCAAAAGAAACAAGGTTTGGGATTTGTTTTTACTTCTTCTTCATGCAAAGCACCACATTCTCCTAAACCTTTTTTCTTTGTTCCATCCAAGTAAGAACAAAGTTAGCCATTCCTCTGGCATGCAAATAAAAGTCAGCTGATAAAATGAAATTAAAAAATAGAAAGAGAAAATATAAATCTGCAAATTTTTATTTCCTGACAAAAGTAAGAAGCAGTAATCTGAGTAGAAGTTCCACCACTTCAAAGATATCTGCATCTTACAGGTTCTCTGTTTTATGCCTTTAACTTTCCTACATGTCAGAAGAGACTTAATGGTTTTGGAAGGTGTTAGGACAGGCCGTGCCATAAACAATCAGTGTTCTGGACGAGATACAGAAAGTTCAACTTAATGATGAAAACAAGTTGAAACCATGGTTATTGCTATCAGTCACAGATGGCTTTGAGCAAGGATAATTAAAAGAGAATATTCTGAAACTGTGAATGTGCAGGAATGTACTTTGTAACAGCTAAACATGAAATATAAGGGTGACAGGGTAAATGTTTTCTCAGAATACAGTTTTTCACAGTTGATATTAAAGTAATTGGGAGCAGGTATGATACTTTCTAAAGGTAACTATTTCCATCTGGATTCAGCAAAACAAGTTAAACACATAAGGGAAAGCAGAGATGCAATAAAATACCTATTCAATAAAATACGCAAAGACGCAAAATACGCAAAATCCTTTATGCATTTTCTCCATAATGAATGCATGTGTTAAGTTGTAGCTGGACATTGATCCAGGCAACAAATTTTATCAGAGAAAAGAGTTCATCTATGCTAGAAAAGTTCTCTCTCAGAGGTCTGTGATATTCCTTTTTGACAATCTACCAAGCACAATATAGAATATCTTTACCCAGGCAGGATATTAGGTGTTTTTGTTTTGTTTTGTTTTGTTTTAGACATAGTAGTTTACAATTTAAACCAATGAAAGTCCCATTTAAAAGAATCATATAAGGTCTGGGGAAGAAATAGAGTTCAATGAGTTTCCAGTAGTTTACTGAGTTCATTGAGAAAATTGAAATGTTTTTCATGACTGTTTCAAAAAGGAATTTCTTTAATTTTGATGGGAACATTTGATCCTATAAAGCTTTTCTTAATTAGTCCAATAAAACATATAATCTGCTTTTTTCATTATTTACTGAACTAAAATGCTTATTATCATTTTTATTACAAGTAACTGTTTATTGAATTTTTCATAAAAACATCTTACTGCAAATTCCTTGCATGTTAATTTACTGTATCATATTCATCTAGAAGTTAAAGTTGTCCCTTTTACACTTTGAATATTATATAGCCATTTGTGCTTCAGATAATAATGAACATGTAAACATAAGCAGTAGTTATTTAAGCAGTTCCTACAAACAAATAATTCAAAGTCACATGAATGGAGATCACGATCAAAGATAAAGCAAGTAAATTTTGAGCAATGTTTAACCAGACTTAATGTGCTCTAATCATGTAGTTAATGTACCTACTACAGCCTCCTGATGTACTTTCCCATAGACTGTATTCATACAGCATTATTTTTCAGCAGGAGACTATTATCTATTTTTATATAGCATCCTGCATGTATACGAACATATTGCATAGGCCACAGTGCTACGTATATCTTGTCACCATATGTGAATAAGTCTCTATAGTTCTGAAAAACATAAATCAAAACAGGGAATCTTGGTAACCAACCTAGTTTTCTGAGCAAACATTGATTGAACTGTCTTAAGGTCACCCTTCAAAATACTCTGGAAAAGTGAGTAAATGAGTACAATAGAATAACATTCACATCCCTCTCTCTTGTGAAGGAATTTTGTCTGTGTAAACTTTAATTCTAACTATCAACAGATTGCTTTTGCAAGCAATATGGAAATGACAGAGCATCCTATTCATTTGAATATGTTAATAAAGAGGAAAATGTTTAAGAACGAGGAAGTGTTCTGATTAGATGTAAAAACACATTAAAAGTAACATTTGACCATTTTAAGTCCTTAGTGTTGCCATTTGAACTCTCTGAGCTAGAGAACTCTGCTTTGTTGACATGGTGATTAAAAAGAAATGTTTCACAGAGCAACTAATTCAGCTAAGTCAGCTTTCACTGTTTGACTATTTATAACTGTAATATCCGACGAGAGGAAAAATAGAAGAGTAAATAAACTGTCTAAATTTGTTTGCAAATCAAAACCCTCTTTAAAAACACAAGTTTTAAAAGGTTGCAAAAGGCCTCTGATTTCAGCGAACACTAGATCAGTAATTCAAAATGAAAAACTTTTCATATAAAATTCTGAGACTTACAAAGGCCACAGGATGGGACAATGTAAATTCTGTAGCTAGTTTTAAGATTTTGACTGTGGCCTTTTTCATTCAGGGTAGAAATTAGAATCTTTTTATTTTTCCATGAAATAGAGTTAGTTTTCCTTATCCAGGTCTTTCATTTACCTGTCACAAGTAAAGTCTATTCAATAAGTTGTTCTTTGCCAGGCAGCTGTGTGCATAAGTGTTGGCACTTCTGCAGTGTGCCCTGGAAGTGCTCTTGGAAAAACAGGGAGGCACATATCTGTGGATTAACTTGTGATTTTAACTTATGAGAATTTTGGAGAATATTTCTAATATCTCCTCCCAAAGCTCATAAACAAAAGCACACAGAAGTTCAAGACTGCAGAAAACTCAGTGTTCAGTTTCCAGATGCTTACAATTCTCTTCTCTGATAAAAAATTGATTAACAAGTCATTTTATAAATTAAGACTTTCTTTGTTACTTTAGGCTCAATTGAAACAAAGCCAATTATGTGCTTATTGATAGACTGTTGAATCAAGGGGTGACAGTTTTCCAGATGCTAACTTGTCTGTCTGCTCTACACTATACTTACTGCTCTGCTCTAGTGCAGAAATATCTGTGTGAGGAAAGTCCACCTAAATATAAGGAGCTAGGCAGACCTCTTAGTTAAAGAAATTTTCAGAGTATTCCAGCTAGTATTTCTGAGAGTTAGACTGACATTAGCCTTTTATTGATGCCCAGATCTTTTACCTCAAGGGATCTAGATTCATACTCTTCTTACTTTTTCCATTTTCTGTCTACTGGTGATTCAGCACTGAGGCACATGGGTTGTTTCTTCATCTTCTTGAGCGACAACTGTCATGCCTACTCATGGTTTTAGTTTGTCTTTTTGGAATGTGTTCTCTTTCATTTTCACCTGACAGTTGTTACTAAACAAGCATTTGCTTTTACTACAGAAACACTTCTTTCCACTTTAACTGCTGTTGGCATTGAACTGTGTGAGGCAGGTTGTCTTTCCATTCTGGGTATTTTTTATTAACAATTTCTTAAGAGGTGCAATATGAAATGCACAGACACACTTTTTAGTGGACTAATTGGGATTTAGACCAAGGTTCTCCTGTTTCTAAACCCTTCTTGCATTGTGACCTTCAGTAGACAAATAAGGTTGGTTTTCAAAAGTGCTGCCCCAATGTTAACTTAGTTCTTTGAAAATCCATTGCTTAACCTCTATCAAAGTTCTATTTGTCTGAAAAATGTGGAAGATAATACCTTTTTGAAGAAGTGATGTGAGGATTAAACACTGCATAGAAAATGCCTTGATGATTAGGTACCATGTAAATACAAAATATTATGTTATTTTGTAGCATTAAATTCAGCTACCTTTATTTGCATATACATATGCCATTTTCTGCTCTCACTGTAGGAAAATACTCTTGCTGATATAAATGAAAGCTGGAACTCCAGCTGGGTTGTTCCTGGATTTTAGCTGTTCAGACAGAGTTTCCTACCACAATCATTCTCGGTGAGCTTGTGGCTGTGAGGTGAGGGACTGTACAGCAAGCAGAATTTTAATGGCTATTCAGAATTAAAGCTTAGTAACATCAAGCAGGCAAGAGCTGCCAGGTCAGCCACATTTCTAAAACAGAACTTGAAAAAGATAAATTCAAAGCAGTGGAATTTAAACATAGATGTATGTGCTGCAATTTGGAAATAACTCAGGAACTGCCATACAGCCCAGGAACTAAGTTGTCCAATTAACTACTGCTGCAAAAATGATTCAGGATTCAGTGTAAGCACTATAAAGTTGTTTTTTTTTTTGTTGTTGTTGTTGTTGTTGTTGTTGTTGTTTGGATGCTTGTCTGAAACATCTCTGAATTATCTAACCCTTTGTACTTTGCTCAGTTTTAATGTGAGTTTTTTATATATGCATTCTCACAAATCTTGACATTTTTTCCACTGCTCATGTATAGGTATGTCTATATGAAAGCAAGATTATACTTAGGCTTCAGCAGCAGTTTATTCGTCACCTTTATGTCCAGGCAAGGTTAGGTCAGAACTGTGTCATATTCTCACAGACAGGGAGAGAGAAGGCATATATGTTTCCGCTGCCTGACATTCATTCTTTCCACTTTTGTAATGTTCTGTTTAAACTATGTGCTACGTTCAGGAACTTTTACTTATCTTTAACTTATTGGGAACCATCTCATATTGCTTACATAAAGCAACCCTAAAGTTATACTCTGACTTAACCGTTGCAAAGACTGCAAGAAATTGTAGGATAGAACATGCTAGAGAATGCCCTTGCAGGAGGACAGGAAGGATTCAAACATCAAAGACATAATTCTTTAGAGTATGTACGGTAAAAGATGCTACAACCACAAAAGCACTGAAAATACCACGGAGCAGTGCTGCCCTCTGGTTTGTGGTTTGTTTGCAACACCATACGCCATTGTTATTAGCTGTTTTGTTCTCTCTTCTTTAGTGGCAGTCCCTCTGGTCATCTCTTTCTAATCAAAATCTAATTGAAATTTAATTCATCTAGGTAGATGTCATTAAAAGAGATTAGATTAATCTCTTCGAGTACCAGGACATTAAAATACATTACAATATTTTTCTTTTTTATTTATAAAGAGGATTTGATCCAGAGTAAGTTTGTGATAGAACTGCAGCCAAAACCAGCCGTGATATGCAAACACATATGTGTGTATCTATATATACACACACAATAAATGTATACCTGTAGATATAGATATGTATAAATGTACACTCAGAACTGGAACCAATAAAGAGTGATTTTTTCTGCAAATGGAAAGGTCTCTAATATCTAGATAGGTAAAAGCAACAATTAAGAAGTTTATTTGTTTCCTTGTGTCTCTTCATTTTCTTTCTGATTTACATCCATTGGTCTTAATAATGTAAGGATACTGATAAAAAAGTTCCATTCAGCTTAGTCCCTTATCTGACATTGACTTAAAACAGATTCTTGGGAAACAGCTTAAATTGGAGGTGTTACCTGAGGATAATCCAAGACTCTCTCAGACAGTAATTTCTGACTCAAGGACTACCTAGGCCAGAATTTGTTTTGTTGGTCCTTGTGCAAAAGCTGTTCTAGGCATATGATTATCCCTGTTCGCATTCTGTCAACTTTTTCCACTTCTGTGATCTTATTCCTTTCTGAGACTTAGCTCTGAAAAGAGATGCACCATGAAATATTAATGTCAGATTACCTTTTGCTTTTAATATTCTTTTGAGTTCTATGTGCTAGTTATATAAATTAACAGTATTGTGTGGCATTGATGTTAGTTAGACATTTTGTTTTTTACAAGTAGAATGACTCTTTACCAACATAATACACAGTCCTAAATGTAATTCTAAAATAAAAGTAAATACTCAGAGCTATTCCAGTCCTTTACTTTTCTCAAAGTGACATAAACTCAGCAGATTTTTGTTACGTGCTGCCTTAAGTTACAGCAGCTCTTGACCAGTTAATGCTAGAGCCAAAACTTCATGAGACTCAACAGCAGGTTTGAACTTAACAGAAAGGTCAAATCTGTCCCATTAGAACTGTTTCTGTAGTAACTCAATTTAATCATGAAAGAGTTGTTTTTCATTGCTAACTCTTGCTAACTGCTTTGTTGGCTATTTGTTCTTCTTTTCTTAAACTTGAGACCTAAATATAGATAGTCTTATAAACAATCATCATATTTCCTACGTCTCCTACCTAGTGTCAGCCATAACAGTATGTGCTCAGCTCCTCTCTGGTTAATTTTTAGGAAATTGAATTCAAAATCATTCATAGGTCAGCACCAACACAGAAAAAAATGAAAGTTAAGCACCTAATTTTTATTTATGTTTTTACACCTTGGACAGCTAAATGTGAAAATAGTGGTGATACTGCCTTTTTCACATTGGAGGGGTTTTGAATGAGCAGTTCTGAAATACGTGCATTGAATGAGTTTGCTAATGAACAGAAAGCTCATGTATTCACAAGTTACCGATTCAGACAAAAACAGCTTTATAAACAACCTGAGGGAGGGAAAATAGAGGCTGACTCTAAGAAGTCTACTGGTATTTATAAGGAAACAAGATATAGCATTCCTTGCTTTGACTTTTGGATGTGCTACCTTCTATTATTATTGCTGCTATTATTTCATGTGAAATTTTAGTGTTATCATAGCAACCCATTTAATACCCAAGTTTTAATTTCTCACTTTTCATTCTGCTGCTGTTGGACTTTTTATAATCTTGTCTGTGGGACGGTAATTTTTTTATTAGATTCTGCGTTTGTTTCTGTTTTACCATAACTTAAATATTTTAAAACAGTTTTTAAACAGAAAGATGGGTAGAATTACATTGACAAAGAAGTTTATTTTTTATACCTCTATACCTATTGCTGAAAACAGCAAAAACCCACATGCAAAAATATGGGATCAACTTAATTTTAGGTACATATAAAATTAAGAGCTAAGAAAGAAAAAATGTCTAGCAAAAATATTTTTAAAACCTGTAGGGTCTGGGAAAGCTTACAGAAGAAAGCAAGCTAAGTAATACTCTTAGTAGTATATAAGTGCATCTGATATGATGGATATAAACATCAGCTGTTAAAACTAGAACTTTTGAAATATAGTTTTCGTGGTATTTCATGAGTCAAAGAAAAACTAAATCATATTTCAGTTTTTCGCATTACAGCTTCACAATTTTTTCTGTAAACAAAATATATGATATGATTAACAGTATTTTCTGATAATTTTGTACTGAAAATTAGTATAACACTGGTGAATCAGAGAGATCTGGCTTGCAACAGAAAACTTTGCATATATTTGCTGAGAATAAGATTGGTCTGTATGTTCAATCAATGGAGAGAAAGCTTTGCTCTGAAATCCTACAGAAATACATCTATTTGCTAAATTTAAGAAAAGAAATCCTACTTTACTAGACTCAGTTCGAATGAACTATATTGACTTTGACAGGGTTAACCCTGTTGGACACTGCTGAAATAAACTTGGGAATTTTTCTGTGTTTTATGAGAAAATCATAAACAGAAAACTACTAAATATTCATACTTATAAATCTAGAAGAAAGCTTTTTTTTTTTTTTTTCTATTTGGAGAATTACTTAAGTATGCTCTTAAATCACAAAGTAACAGAGATAACATTTCTACTTTTTTGAAATTTTATTCTTAGGTGTAGAAATCTCAGAAATCAATCATAAATTGTCACTGGTGCAAGAGAACAGGCATGGAAGGTTTCTTTTTCTGATCAAATGCATAGGTTTGATGAACATAAATTATGCACTAATGTCAGTATAAAAGAAATACCTGATTATGAATTCTCTAAAGTGTAGAAAGGTTACATTCCTACTTTGCAGTAGGAATAGGCTTGTTGTTTTTTTCTGCAGCACAATCAAATATAATACTTCAGATATATGAATTCAGATTTTATAGACAAATCCTCAGCCTCTTTGTGCTCTGATAAAGGTTTTTTTTGTATACTCCAAAAATAAATGTTTGTTTTGGATTGTCTGAATTCCAAGTGCTAGCTTTGGCTAGCTGGCTTTGGTTGTATGAGAGACCAGCCTTGTCTGACAATAAATAAAAATATCTTCTCATTTTATTCACTCTTGTACAGCACCTGTATGTTTGCATATATGAATAGCGCTGAAAGTGAGCAGCATTAATGAGAAATGTACCTCTAAGTGCATTGTTGTAGAGTTGGTTGATAACATAGGCAGAGATACCGATTGATTTTTTCTCCCTCTAATTTGAAGCCCGTGTTAATGGGTAAGCATAGCAAGGGGGTGTGTAAGAAGGTTGTTTGTGGATTAGCTACTTTCAGCTTCCTATATGCTCATGTTAGAAATCAAATGTCCTCTTGTTAGGTTATGTGTATCATTTTGTTTATTAAATAGGCATTACTTGTTTATTAAATATGAATTTAGGTTAACAGTTCTAAAATTAAATTCAATAATCAGAGTCAAAATGGACAGGAGTATTCATCAGTCCATGTGCAGATAGATCCACATACAGGACCTGTAACATCAAAGTGAAGCAAAGATAATTTCTAAGCCTTTAATACTTTACTAATATTTTATACTTTAATAAGTAGTACCACTTTAATATTTCAAATTTAAATTTGAAATAAGAAGTTGTCCTTAATAACAACAACAACAAAATTGTGTAAATATGGAAAAGAATGAATTTGTAAGAGATACATTAGAACATTGAAAAGGTCGGATCAGACTTTTTTTTTTTTTTTTTAAGTCAGCATTTAGGATGTGATAGCTGTTTCCTCAGAGCTCATATTAGATCTCTGATCTGGAATGGTTTTGACAGGAATTGTATTGGACAAGTCATCTTTCATCTGTTAGTAATTAGGTTAAAGTGATTGGAAAGACTTAGTTTAGGTTCTAGATGAAATGGATAAGATCTTAAATTTATCCTAATGGAAACTGTCTGATTATGTGCTGTAGGTCAATCTGATTAAAATTTTCTAGTGAATGAAGGGGATAAGCAGGGATATTTCAGGAGCTATATTGCTTTCAATGTTTTTACATTTGTAAATGAACTTTATTTATATCCATGTATGCTGATATTAAATATGGAATAGCTGAGTTCATAAAATCCCTAATTTGTCATTCATTGCAAAGAAAGATGTTTTAGTTCGAATTACATTTGTCCCAAATTACACTGTGGTTTATGAAGGACTCATGCACAAATTATTTTTCTGTACTACTTCCTTTTGGCAACAAGCTGGTTTGTTCATTTGATTAGTTATTTATAACCCTTTAGCTCCCTATAGAGTACAGTTTCTTGGCCTCATTCTCCAGTCTTTTCTCAGATGTAAATAATTTCAGAAGAGGAAGAAAGAAGGTACCAATTGAAGAAGTAACATAGAACACTAATTTTACATGTAAATACCTTTTGGAGACTGAGAAAGTTCTTAACCAGAACCTCTTATTCTGTACTTGCCAGAAGGCCAATGCAGTCAGTAAAACAGGGACAAGTTCCAAAGTCCCATCCTAGCCTTGGAAACAATATGAAATATAGGCTTTCTATTTAAGATCTACTCTAAGTTATTCTCTGACCTGAAATGTTCTTTCTGCTTCTATGCATCTGTGTGTTTTAACATATCATATCATTTTGGTCACACTGTACAAAATATTTCTCTGCACAGCAGAAAATTTTCAGACTGCTCTATTCAAGTATTCAAGCCTGTTTCAAGTCATCCAAAGTCATTGGCAATAGTTATACACATATTAAATCCAGGAAAGCCCCTGGTAACACCTTTTCTTTCTTTTTTTTTTTTTTTTTTTTTTTGGGGGGGNTTTTTTTTTTTGAGGGGTGGGTGGGCAGGAGGCACGAGAATGAAAGCGGTGTAGTCTCAATTAATTCCAAGTTTCTTTCATGGTCCCAGTTCTGTTAACTTCTCCCTTGTCCTTAAACTGAGTCAATAATCCACTGCAGCTCATCTGCTTTCAAAAACAGAACCAGTTCTTGCCTCAGGGGCCCTTATGGTCAGAGGCCCATGGGGTATTGGCTACTGCTTGCCATCATTGTTAAACGAGAAAACAGTTCACTGAGAATCTGTAGTCGTGCAGGATAGTTTTTGAACGTTTCATTTCAGTTTGAAACTACTGTGGTAGCAAACATCAGATAAATACAAAAAATAAATAAATAGTTGAAGCAAGGTAGATGACAGAGCTTTACCTTTGAGAGACTGAGAACAAGATGCTAATGATAGCAGAAACTGCCTTTTCAAAAGTTTTATTTTTGTTTATTCTGTCTCACTTATCTCTTTCATCAAACACCTTTATTATATGAGACTGTGTTTGCATGCATGCCATGTATGGAGTGTGGCTGACTGCTACCACTCTGTTTTACTGTCTGCGTAGTGCTTTACCTTCAGTTTGTCTCCTTGTATTCTGACTGCTTAGGTTCTGACTACATTATCTCATGTAAGAAGTCCCTTATCTAGATGGATTTAAAAGGATAAATGTCTATTTCCCAGGGTGCGTTTTTTTTTGTTTTTTTTTTTTTTTTCCTTTTCTCCCCTACGGAAGAGCAAAAACAGTTTTTCAGAGTGATATTTAGGTATTTGTTGTTGTCACTATGGTGACTTCATGAGTTTTCTCTCTTGACACTGTAGGTCTTAAAGCAAGATTAAAAAAAAAAAAAATACCTCTTCCCCAATCAGCTTTACTGCTCAATTTTTGGAAATCATAAATCTTAGTATTATGTAAGCAATTAGAAGCATATCTAGCTATAAGCGTGGTAATTCCGTTTGATCTTATCGTTCTCTTTGCCAGTAAAATGTTATTCCCTTCCTGTGTGCTTTAGTATTTTTCCAGGCCATTTTTAAAGGTTGTTTTTTAGGTGCCCTGCTCATACTGAATGTTTTTGTTGTTGTTGTTGTTTTGTTTTTGTTTGTTGTTTTGTTTTGTTTTGTTTTTCTGAATAATAGAGTTGATTTAACTTCTGGTGTAGTAATTTTCTATCATATTGTGAAAATAGGGTTAAGCTATTGGACCAAGAGGTTTTCTTCCACTACTTTGGGAGACTGCTCTACAGCTGAATATATTTGAAAGCTAGGAAATTGCATGTTGTCTTGGAATCCTCCTTTCATTTTATTTATGCCCCTTGGATAACTTTAAGTCAGTTTTCTTGCTGCTTGACTCTCACACTTTTTCATGTATTTCTCTCATTGACATATGCCATATCCTCATAGCCAGGATATATAAAATTTACAGTTTTCTTTGGTTTGTTCCTCAAAGGTCAGACTGTTCAGTATCTTAGTTTGGGTTTTTCTTTTCTGAATTCTCCCCATTTCGTAAACTCTGAGTTGCCAAGAGCTCAGCATTATGGGCGAAGCCAGAACTCATCCATTCATCTACCTAATACACGTCTAAATACATGCCTGATCTGTGACAGATGCATCTCTGTTTGCACCTAAAATCATATAAAAGTTATTATTTTTGTTTTTCTTCTTGCTGGTATAGTGTTTGAAATATCACAGCTGACTTGCTACTCACTGTTACCTCAGGACTTTTCTACTGCTTTTCTTGTGTGTTCAAAAACATTTTTATTCCTTACAGGTACAATTTGAATTTTTTCCTGGTGGCCTCTTCCATTTTTTTCACTCTTTTCTTCCCCCATCTAGCCTTTCACTGTTGAATAACTCTCTAAAACAGAAGAAGAACAACAACAACAGCAAAAACCTTTTCAACAGTTCCTGTGGAGTGGAGTTAGGTTCAAATTTTTAACCTAGCCTACTCCTAAAGCACCTAGTTTGTATGTATTTGTATTTGTCCTAAGGCAAACAGGCACAAAAATATTACATTAAGTTTTTCAGACTCAGATCTATAAAATAAAACCTCCAAAGCCTTAGGATGCATTGGCAGCATTCTGTACCTATTACCTCTCTCTGAGAGAGAAGATGGTTCATTTGAGCTATCATGACATCCATATGGCTACACAGCATCGGGAGCAGATGAAGTTTGCAGTGCTGGGATGGACTGTGATTATTTTCTGCTTGGAAACCTATGTTTGGTTTTGGGTAGGAAAAAAGAAAAAATAAAATGCAAACTGGTCAGCATTTGGCATTAACTTCTTACAAGGACAGGAGACCAGTTTATTTAGTGGTCAAAGGTTTCAGAATTTCTGGGCTGATATCACATAGCTGATAGGACACCTCCTGGACTATCACCAGTTGTTTGATGGAGGAAGTGATAATAGTTGGGGATTTCTGTCTGACAATTGACATTGTTAGCTGCATGTCAGGATGGATAGGGCACTAAGTGTTTTTCATCAAAATTATCCACACCTGGAGTGCTGTGTCCAGTTCTGGGCTTCCCAGTACAAAACTGATACAGAGCTGGAGAGAATCTAATGAAGGACCATGAAGAAGATGAAGGGACTGGAACACCTCTCCCATAAGGAAAGTCTAAGAGAGCCGGGATGGTTGAACCTAAAGAAGAGGATGTTCAGGGGGAATCTTATCAATGGATATAAATACCTGAAGGGAGGGAGCAAAGAGGACAGAGACAGGCTCTTTTCACTGGTGCCGTGTCAGGACAAGAGGCAAGGGGAACAAACTGAAACATAGGAGGTTCCCTCTGAACATCAGGAAACACTTCTTTACTGTCCAGGTGACTGAGCACTGACACAGTTTGCCCAGAGTGGTTGTGGAGTATCCCTCCTTGGAGACTGTCAAAAGCCATCTGGACATGGTCCTGGGCAACCTGCTTTGGGTGTCCCTGCTTGAGCAAGGGGTTTGGACCAGATGACCTTCAGAGGTCCCTTCCAACCTCAGCCATTCTGTCATTCTGTGATATTTTTTTTCCATTGTGTAAGGTCATAGTGAGAGAAGCTTACTATTTATTGGTGAAAGGAATGAACAATTTCTTTCCTTTCTTTGAATTTCATCCCCTCCCCCCCCCCCCCCCCCCCCCCCTCCGTTCCTCCTGGTCAGCGACCTGCC
>VXAA01006769.1:2538-13934 GCA_013399115.1 Anseranas semipalmata | reverse complement strand
GCAGTTCTGGAAGAGCTGCAGCCTGTGGGAAGCCCACGCAGGATCAGCTCGGGAAGGACGGCATCCTGTGGGAGGGACCCCACATGGAGCAGGGGCAGAGAGTGACCATGAAGGAGCAGCGGAGACGCAGCGTTAGGGACTGACCGCAGCCCCCATTCCCCGTTCCCCTGCGCCGCTCGGGGGGAGGAGGTAGGAGAGGGTGGATGGGGGAAGGTGTTGGTAGTTTGCTTGTAGTTTCTCACTGCTCTAGTCTGCTAGGCAATAAATTACCTTAATCTCCCTATGCTGAGTCTGTGTTGCCTGTGACAGTAATTGGTGGGTGATTTCCTTTCCTTATCTCAACCCTTGAGACCTTTCCATCCTATTTTCTCCCCCTCTTCCTTTGAGAAGGGGGAGTAAGAGTGCGGTTGTAGTGGAATTCAGCTGCCCAGCAGGGTAAAACCACCACAACTAGTCAGCATGGATTCAGCAAGGGGAAGTCATGGTTGACCAACTTGGTAAGCTTCTATGATAAATTGACTAGCCTGGTATATGAGGGGAGAGCAGCGCCTTGTCTACCTGGAATTCAGTAAGGCCTTTGACACAGTCTCCCGTAAGATCCTCACAGACAAGCTGTTGATGTATGGGCTGGGTGAGCAGACAGTGAGGTAAATAAAAAAAGTGGCTGAATGGCTGAACCTAGAGGGTCATGTTCTGTGGTGCAAAGACTATTTGGAGGCCAATAATTAGTGGTGTACCCCATGGTTAATACTGGGTCCAGCGCTATTTAACATTTTCATAATGATTTAGATAATGGATCAGAGTGTACCCTCAGCAAGTTTGTAGAGGCCACAAAACTGGGAAGAGTGGCTGATGCACCAAATGGTTGTGCTGCCTTTCAGGGGGACCTGGACAAGATGGAGAAATGGGCTGTCAGGTACCTCCTGAAGGTCAACAAGGGGAAGTGCAAAGTCCTGCACCTGGGGAGGAACAACCCCAGGCACCTGCACATGCTGGGGACCAACCAGCTGGAAAGCAGCTCTGCAGAAAAGGATTTGGCGGTCCTGGCAGACACCACATTGAATATGAGCCAGCAATTTGTCCTTGCTTTAAAGGAGGCTAATTGTATTCAGGGCTACATTAGGCAAAGTATTGCCAGCAGGTGGAGGGAGGTGATCCTTCCCCTCTAATCAGCACTGGTGAGACCACACCTGGAGTACTATGGCCACTTCTGGGCTCCCCAATACAGGATAGATGTGGACCTACTGGAAAGAGTCCAACAAAGGGCCACAAAAATAATGAAGGGAGTGGAGCACCTCTCCCATGACAAAAGGCTGAAAAAGCTGGGACTGTTCAGCCTGGAGAAGAGGAGGCTGAGGGGGAATCTTATCAATGTATATAAATACCTGAAGGGAGGGAGCAAAGAAGGTGCAGACAGGCTTTTTTTTTTTTTTTTTTTCTTCTTCTCCAGAGGTGCCCAGTGCCAAGACAGGAGGTCAGGGGCACAAACTGGAACACAAGAAGTTCCACCTAAATATCAGGAAATACTTCTTTACAGTGAGGGTGACTGAGCACTGGCACAGCTGGCCTAGAAAGGTTATTGGAGATCTCCATGGAGATCTTCAAAAGCTGTCTGAACGTGGTACTGGCCAACCTGTTCTAGGTGTCCCTGGTTGAGCAGGGGGTTTGGAACAGACAACTTCCAGAGCTCCCTTCCAACCTCAACCACTCTGTCTTTCTGTGATTCTGTTTTCAAGGCCTGATGAAACAAAACCATGGCAGATCTAACCCATTAGTGGTGATTCTGTTTGATCTAGAGCTTGGACTAAATGACCTCTAAAGATTTCTGTATTTCGTTGATCATTATGTTTTCAGGGGGCAGGAGAACGGAGGTGGAAGTAATCTTTAATTATATAGTTGATATTCTCTTAGCAGAAGATAGCTGAGGAGTTTATCATTCATCCTGAGCCCAAGTTGAGGTTCTGTTAGAGTGTAATATTAGGAAACTTGGACAATTTCCATTGATTATTTTGAATTTGTTCAAGTTACATAAAACTCTGAAATTGCTTTAATTTAGCATGCTATCGATATATTCTTAAGAGAGCATAGTAGCTATGGCACTGTTGAACAGATGCAAGTTAATAAAATACTGTGATAAATCCCTTTTCAGACTATTGTAGTCTGTAGACACTGCATTGTGGCAGTTTATTAGCCTGCCATAAAGATCTAACAAATAAAATTGTTCAACATTGCTACAAAAAGGAAATATGCTATAACAATTTCTCAGCGAAGAGCTTTCTTGGTATCTGTGAATTATGCAACAAAAAAAAAGAGAACTAAAAGTCAGGATGCTTAAATGACATAGTTGTGTTTTATTTAGCACCTAATACGTTTGTTTTGTTGTTTAGTAGCATATGAAGTTAAATAAGGTGCTACAGAGTATACAGATAAGAGTATTTTGGGTGATATTACTTTATTCTGGTGTCTTAAAGACTCTAATTTGAATTCCTGTTTTGCTATTTCCGGGTCTCTGTGAAAAACACCTGTGTCACTGTATCATTGTTCGCTTAGTTTTTAAAAGCGCTGCAATGCGGAGAAAGAGACATATGTGCAATAAGCTGAATTTTAAATTTCCATCAATTTTGTGAGAAGGCACACTAATTTTACACTATTATCTTTCAATCATTTTATCTTACAATTGAATCACAGATACGCCAGCTGTGTTAAAATATCTATGGGGATATTAACTTTATAAGTATATGAACTTTGCTGATAATTCTGTCTTAATGACAAATGACTAAAGAAATATATCTTCTGACATTATATGTGCATCTAAGTGCTCTGTTTTAAAAATACTGCTTTGACAAAGGGACATACTGATTGATCAAATTCAAAGAGCATTGCTGGGATTTATATTAGTTGCAAACTTAAACTAACTTTTTATTTAATGCATGTCTGTTGAAAACGTATCTACATGTTACTGTACCTTCTTAAATAACTGGAATAATATGAAGGAAGCTCATCTTCTTAGCTGAAGCCTATTAGAAATTTTTTTCATTACTGTAATAAGTGTCCTATCTGCTAGAAATAAGTCAAATAGGACTAAGGTTGTCCAAACAAGGATTTTTCCTTCCAACTTTTGAACTGAGCTCTTATTGTTAACTGCACTTCCTTTCTGTAATTATAAAGGAAACTCAGATGGGTATCTCATGATGCTAGGATGGCCAACAGTGAAGACAAAAAGGCTCTCTCCAATGCTTCAGCACTGATGGAGAAGATATGGAAGACTTATTCTGAGCCAACCTTACTTACAAGCCTCTGTTTCTGCTTTAAATGGATTAGCTTATGCTGTTATTGACAACTTCATTCATAGAGTTGTTCAGCACTATCTTTTAATGGTCATCCCTTGTGTATAAATTGACCTTTTAGATCTAATTTGGCTTCTTAGTAAGTATAAAGATGTATTTATCTTGTTATGGTTACATTTGAAATGAGACTTATCCTGGAAACACAGACACTGTCATGTGAGAACATTGTTTCCTGAACTCCAGATTCATTACCATTTCCCAGACTTGAGTCTGTAATTATAATGTTACAAAGATATGCACACTTAGTAGCAGCCGTTAACACAGCTGTAAGTGACATCCTCTGTTATTCAAGTGAGAAACTACAGGAAAAAAAAAAAATAACTTTTCCTTCAGCTAGCATCTGCTATAGTGGATATTCAAGGGTTGCTGGGCTCTTATTTCAAACTAGAGCAATGATCTCCTCCCCTAGGAACAAATTGATCTGGAATTATCACTGAGTAAGTAAGGCCAGCTTATAGCTTGGATGTCAGTAGAACAGCACAGATACAACAAAACTATCAAGCATACAAGAAATACAACTGCAGATATAATGACTGAAAATGTGAAATGTAGTGTTTAGCCTTCTGGTATATCACAGTCATATTTATTAAGAATGTGGTGTCTAAATCTAAATGGTATTCAAAATGCCAAATATCAGCTCAAGGCCTAGATTCCTACACTGTTTTTGTGGTGCCAGCACTGCTAGTGAAATTACTTATAAGTGTGATTGAACATTGCCTGTGTGTAACTTGCCTGTCTTTTCTGTGATTCAGATTTTTTTATTTTTTTTTTTTAATGAATTCTGCTAATGCAAGAAAAACATGACTAAGCCAGATGGATTCTGTTAGCCCCTTTTTGCTGGCTGCTATACAAGTCTTATTTGCAACTGTCCTTCCTCCTGCTGCCTTGTCTTTGAATGTTGATGGTTGAAGGTAGCCAACAGGCTGCTTGAATAACTTCATCTTCCCTTTTCCTTAGTAAGAGATTGAACTTGGTAGTTCACAGATCCTTCAGAAGTAGCCTGGCACGAAGAGACATTTGTGGTACTTTTTCTTCTTTCTGGCTTCTTCTTTTCAATCTGAGATTCTTTCTGGTGAATTATTTAAGTGTGTGAGCTGAGTTGCATGGCAAAGTCAAGTGAAATTTAGTGACTGCGATTGTGGAGATTCATACAAAGGTCTTGATTCCTCTGAATGACAAACTCACAGTGACACACTCTGTGTGCAATCTTCAACAACACCGAATAGCTTGAAATTGAATGAAAATGCAAAATTTTCTACATTGGAAGTTTCTTTTGTACTCTGAGAGGGCTGTAAAACCTGACCTTTTCCAAAATTCAAGTGATTAAAAATTAGTAATGTCCATCCAATTAATGAAAATTGAAAGAGAGATTTAGCAAAAAAAAAACATACATGTTCCTTTATTAGACTCATTAGATTATGACCTCTTGACATTTGTTTCATGTTACTTTCTTATTAATAATTTAATTCTTAGAGAAGAAACACCAACTAGAACAGTATTTTGCCTTCCTAAACATACAGTAAAACTAAATGAACTCTGTTTTCTATGTTTCATACTGTTTTACTTAGAGTCTTTTTGCCTCTAAGTAATATCCTAATAAAAACAACTTGAAAAAACTATAGAATTTTCCTGTTTTTTCCTTTTATTTTTTATTTTTTAGGAAATGTTGGTGAAAAAGTTTTAAACACATAGCATTTAAAGTCTTCTCTTTTAGATAGTTGGTGTAAGTAAGGAAAAAGTAGTTTCTGTTTCCATGTTTACTATTTTAATAGAGTGAAAGTTCCCAGCTTGCATTTTGAGTGTAGGAGCTTGTATAATGTCGAACATTAAAAAGCTAAATTTTAGAAATATTGTTAATGTACCTAATGGATATTCATTGTCTCCAGTACATTTATTCAGAAAATGAACACTTTTGTACAAACTAAGATAATAATGAAGTTAAAAAATGACCTGATATGGGAGTTGTACTTCTGAGCTACATCAGTAAGTGGTAGAAACACTATTACTATATACTTCTTATTCCACATATTGAAGAAATAAAGCATAGAGTCCTGAGAACAGGTCACAGAGGAAGTTTGCTAGAAATTCCTGCTTGGGTGTTGGGTCTTGTGCTTCTGGTTGCTCAGCCCATGTTGTAGGTAAACCAGCGTGAACCAACAGATCTTTCCAGTGACAACAGCAGGATAGGTTGCCTGGGGGCACAGACAGAAAAGCAATCTGGGTCAGCTGGAAAATATTTTATACAACATTCTTGTCTCACATTTTTACAGACATAGCTGGCAAACCTTTAAAAGAATTTAAGCTCTGGTTAAGTCCTTCATAAAAAATATTTGTTTTCCAATTTGAACATCAACAACAGCAACAAGCAGGAAAAAAAAAAAAAAAAAAAACACCGGAAACTTTGTGAATTTAAAACTACCTTTTTCTTCAAAATTTCTTCAAGGAAAAAGTTCATTTTTAGATATTTAATTATGTGGTGTCTACTAATGTCTCATTACCGTGCTGTTGCAAGAAATCAGGTATTACAATTTGAACACAGCTTTCTCAGCAGCGTAATGGTCTTCAATGTCAGGAAGTTTCCTAATTTCAATGTTATTTTTACTAAAATTTTACCTGAAAAATGAATTTTTCCTAAACAGCCTTAAATTCCATAGAGGGAAAAGAAAAGTTCTGCAAGCAAAATAATATTTTTTTTTTCTGTTGAGGTGATCCAGAATGCTTTCTAGTGATGTTTTTCACTATTAAAGTCTATTTTCCTGAGCAATGAATTTCAGCTGTATATTTATATATGTATGAATATATATAATAAATATATCAGTGTATATAAAAAAAAAAAAAAAGTTCAAAACACAGCTTGTGCCCCAGAATAAAATTTGCATATTCAGACATTTCTCCTGGTGCCTAAGTCTTCAGCTGTCTTTAGGGCTTAAGTATCCTCAGATTTTAGTTCACTTCTAATGTTAAAATGGACAGTTCATACGGAACTATTGTGTTACATTACACTGTAATAGTGGTAATGTTATATTATTATTTGATTTTATTTATTGAGACTTAATGGTCCTTTACTCTGTCTTAAGGAATACCTTTGGAACAGTCTTAAGGTTGAAGTGCAGTAAGAAAACTGGTCATCTCAAAAATACAAATAAAACTGATGTAACCTTTTCATGATCAGGCTGGAAAACCTACAATTTTCATGTAAAGATTCATATATAATTTTAATATGTAAAACAAGATGCATATTTTAGTTTTGTAATAACACATCTACATTATTTCATCAGTGCATATGCAGATATCCAGATCCTCTTTCTTGGATTCAGTATTCAGCACAATCTCCTGTTGCTACCCTGGTGACAGAGAAAGAGCTCAGACAAAAGCAGTCTTTATGCACTTTCAGGTTTCAACTACTGTGGCATTTCTACTCAACTTTAGGTCAACAAAAGCAGCTTCAACTCACTGGTATATAACTGCCTGATTTGTGATTCATTTAAATCCTTTCTTCAGTCTCAGTTAGTCTAATCTTTTATTATTGATGGTTGGGAAATCCATTAAACAATTGATTGTTTTATTCAAGGTAGACCTCAGGTACCATTACTCTACAGACACACACATACAAAAAGAGCAAAAAAAAAGCATCATCCAAAAGTATAGCGAGACTATTGTAACAAATATACGTAGATAATTAATGACAGCTGAAATCTAGAAGTTATGAGAAATCCTCCAAATGGTACAACAATTTTCTTATTCTCGTCCTTCACATTAGAAGATATATAGTTTGAGATTTGTTATGGAATCATTTGTATACTCTGTACTTTATAGGCCAGTTTATCATTTTAAACTTATGTAGATCTCTGACCTAAAAATATTTGATGTTGTAGTTAATTATTTTGAAATGTTTAAAAGTAAACTCTGCATAATTGCTGGCTGAATTAAGTTCTATATCAAGAGCAGTCCATGTTTCCAATAATGATATTAATATATAGGTAATATCTGTTTTTTATACAAGTCAGAAAGGTTTTTTCTAATACGTGTTCTGCTTTATAAAATCTCTTTGGTCCTCCAGACAGCATATTCAAATACTAATAAAAATATGCTCTGAAATAAACCTTTGTATTATAAATAATAACATAGGAACACTATTCAGTTTATTCCACTATTCTCAGCACTCTTTCAGATGGCACTTGAAGGACCTATAAGTCAAAAAGTGGAAGGTTTTCTTCCAGCTGTGGCATCTAACAAAGCCAGAAGCAAGTTTCTGCATAAGCACACCGGGCAGAGATGTTGATAAGTCCAGAACTGCCTAAATTACCACATAATTATACTCCTGACTGTTTTTCCTTTTAGTCCTATTATTTTGTCCTCTTTTGATTTTTGTTTTACTTCAGAAACACTTCACACTCTCATTCAATTTAGGAATACATTCTGTGGTGTTTTTCCTGACTAGTGGAGGGAATCCTTTTATGCTCACATCTTGCCTATACAAAACTTTTCTTACTGTTTCCAAGCTACAGCTTGATATGTGTTCCTATGAAGAACAAAACAAGACTTTGAGAATCCCAGGTAGCTGAAGAGTTATTTCTTCTGTAAAACATATTAGAGTTTCACAACAAAAACCCAAACAGAAACAGTGTAAACCAGTATAAGTGTGAAGAGAAGGCAAAGAATATTTTGTTGCTTTTCCTCAAATATATTTATATATTTAAATAAGTAAATTTATATGTATATATATATAAAAAAGATAATACACACCTGTGCCAAACAGATTTTTATTCATCTGAACCATTCATAAGCAATTAATTTGTCATTCTGATTGTTCTGTGTTCTCTGCGGTGTACTTTGTCAAAGTGTAACTCCTGGTGTATGCTTCACTGCTTGACCGTAAACAAATTAATCAAGTATGTTTCTGTTATCCTTTTAAGATATCCTCTTAGCTGCAGAAATGAAATGGAAACATACCAGAATGAGAAGCTTTGTAATTAACAATCATACTTTTGTTTGGTTTCATTATGTTATTCATCTCAAACACAAAAATACTTATACAATATTTAACAGTTTTTGAATTTGTTGACTTTGTCAGACAAGTAAGCCCTGCCAAGTACTGTAGGCTTACCCAAGTGAACTATTACTTGACCTTCAGTAGTATCATGTTATTTCACAGAAAAAAAAAAAAGTATAGTAAAGCAATCTGGGATTATCTTTCTGATCTGCCAATTAAAACTATGTAATCTATATATTTAATAGCTTAAAAAGCAGAGAAATTTAGAAAATTCCTTACTACTGAGATTGTGGATGATTAGTTGTACTCTAGTTTACTTGTTCTATTTGATAGTGCTTTGTTGTTGCTGTTGTTGTTATTTCATTGTTTTTATTTAGTTACTTATTTAAAGTACTGAAAAAGTGAAATCTTTATCCAGTGAAGTTAGCATCAAAAGACCATGCATTTCTAATTAGGCCAATTAGGTAGAATTTCTTTGGAGTTCCCCACTTTTGCTAAAAGTACTTAATATCTATAAAAATGCCTGCACTGCTATTTGCCCTTTAACCTACTAAAAGTTCCCAGTTAATGTACTTATCCCATTTATAATTCTTATGTTTAAATGAAACCACAAAAACTTCTTTTTATCATTCTTTTTTTTCTTAAAAAAAAAAAAAAGGATAACTGAGAAATTGTGCCTTATTTTCTTCTTATTTTGCTCATATTTGTTTACAAACAGCACAGAAAGTTCAAACTTTGCCATAGTGTGAACACACACATATTTTACAATATATAATTAACCACTGCATAAAACAGATTTCATGAAAGCACTAGATGAGGAATTCTGCTATATTTATTCATCAAGGAGAACAAAATCTTCCAAAAGGGAGTGTTAAGATGAATCTTTCATTTTTTCTTCCCCAAAACATTTTAAATGTGAGCTTTAGAAAATTTTTTAGTGTCAACACATTACCTGTTTTAACTGAAAATACCTGTTTTAACTGATACTTAATCAAAAATACTCTGACTTAGAGTTCCTTGTTTTTTTCTCTACTTTTTGTTATGTTTTTTTTTAACTTGAGTTTTATGTTTGTCCTCATATTGATGGGACAAAGACATACATTTTAGTTTTAGCTATATGTGTTTTTTCAGATATTTTTTTTAAGACATTCTATTATTGCTTTTTTCTTTTTTTTCTGCCTTTGTTGTGTTTTATTAATTCAGAGCGTAAAGTCTCATGAAAAAGCTATAGGACCAAACTTTATGTGTATTTTGTTTATTAATGTTAGCAAAACTTCTTGGATAGATGTTTCAAGACAATCATCATGCATTTTCTTTTTATCAAGGCCAAAAATTTTGGGGCACATATCTCTTGGGGAGATATCCCATAAGATTCTCTATGTCTTCTCTCTGCTTTTTGCTGGCTAAATAAGTTGTGTGAACAGTCTTTTCAGGAATTCTGCTATCCAGAAGTCTTAGCCCAGCCCCATCAGTCTCTAGACTAGCCTCTGTATTTCATGTATTTTTGAATCTTTTCTTCTGAAACTGCACTGTTTTTCTTAATGGAGCCACTTAGGTGATACAGAGTATAATCATCTACTATCTAAGTGAACCTGTCTGCTTTGAACACATACTTTTACTGCTACGGTTCTTGCCATGATTTCTAACTGTAATTTTGACTCCACTACTGTGTTTTATTTAAGGTTTGAAATCCTATTCTAATCTACTCTGACCTCTGTCAGAGGTGTCATAGTGACCCTCAAATTACCTTTCTGGGCATGTAAATGACTGCCCCAAATCACATATATAAATGGGGTATGCGTTATGGGGAACAGTCCCTCCACTACCTCATGGTCACTATGGCCAAGATGGCCACCAACTGCCACTTCATCCATGAGACCCTCTCTGTTTACAGGTAACAAATCTAGGATGGCACTTTTCCTAGTTGGCTCCTTTAGTACCTGTAACAAGAAGTTATCATCAAGGAGAAGTTATCATTAGGAGTCTCCTGGACCTGTTAGTATCAGCAGTGTGGTATTCCCAGTTAACATCTGGCAAGTTGAAGTCACCCATAAGGACAAGGGCAGCTGATGTGGAGATATCTCTTAGTTCCTTAAAGAATAATTCATCAGTGTCATCTTCCCGGCTGGGTGGCATATAGTAGACTCCCACAACAGCATTCCCTTTATTTGCTGGTCCTTTAATCCTTACCCAGAGGCTCTCAACTGTGTCATCACCAACCACAAGCTCCATACAATCCAGCCCTTCCATTATATACAGCACCACCCCGCCACCTCATCTGCTCTGCCTATCCCTTCTGAACAGCCTATGATCATCCAATGTAACACACAAGTCACAGGACTCTTCCTACCAGGTTTCACTTATGCCAAAGATGTCATAGCTCTGGGACTGAGCCAAGGCTTCTAGCTCCTCTTGCTTGTTCTTCATGCTGCATACATTGGTGTAGAAACATTTCTCTCTTTTAATCTCTTTTCTTGAAGTACATTGGAAGAGAACTGTTAGCTTACTAGAATTCTTATTTCTAAACTCCTCTTAAACATCCTTGTTGAAAAGGTCATTAATATTTAAGTAATGTTTGTAACACTGACAGGAGGTATACTCAATATTCAATTTCTTTGCAGTATAGTGCGAAATACTAAAATATCTGTCATCAGTGTGTCTTAAATCATTCATTTCTGTGTAAAACAGCACCAAAAGAGAGAGTTTCAGTCTCCTTTAAGTCTTCTTCTACCTTGACAGGGATATTCCACGCTGATATTGAGCCAATTGCTTTTTGTGTCATTTCACAAAAGAAGAATGTTTGCAGTGGTACATTATTGTCATCTATCCACCTGTCCGTGTATAACTGTTGTCATTCTCTTTCTTGTTGTCCTGGTTTATAATCTGGTTTTCTAGGGTGACAAGTGTATTCGGTTTACATGGCAAGGATTTGGTAGCAGGGGGGCTGCAGGGGTGGCCTCTGTGAGCAGAGCCCAGCAGCTGCCCCATGTCAGGTCAGAGCCAGTTCCAGCCGGCTCCAAAAGGGACCCGCTGCTGGCCAGAGCCGAGCCAGGGAG
>VXAA01006768.1:79194-93983 GCA_013399115.1 Anseranas semipalmata | reverse complement strand
AGGATAACTTCCTGATGCAGGTATTAGACAAACCAACCAGAGAAGAAGCATTACTGGACCTGGTGCTTACCAATTAGATGAACTCATTAAAGATTTTAAGATTGGAGACAGTCTGGGCTGCAGTGACCACTCCCTGCTTGAGTTTGTGATCTAGAAGAATATGGGCCTCGTGAAGAGCGAAGTTAGGATCCTGAACTTCTGAAGAGCAAACTTTGAGCTATTTAAAGATCTAGTGGATGAGATCCCCTGCAGCACTGTCCTCAGGGACAATGGAGCTGAACAGAGCTGTCAACTCTTTAAGGATGTTTTTCTTAGAGCACAAGAACTCTCCATCTGCCTGTGTAAACTGGGATGGTTGTGCAAGGACCTGCTGGTCAGACTGAGGCGCAAGAAGGAAATGCACAGGCAGTAGAAAGCAGGGACATGTGGTCTGGGAAGAGTACAAGGGATGCCGTACAGATGTGCAGGGATGGGATGAGGAAAGCCAAGGCACAGGTGGAACTGAGCTTGGCAAGGAATGCAAAGAATAACAAGAAGGGACTTTATAGGCACATTGGCCAGAAAAGAAAATCCAAGGGGAGTGTACCCCCTCAATAGATGAGAAGGGAGAACTGGTAACTGTAGACATGGGGAGGGCTGAGGTACTCAACAAGTTCTTTGCCTCAGTCTTCACTGGCAGTCAGGCTTCCCACATCTCACAAATCCCTGAAAACTCTAGGCAGGGACTGGGAGAGCAGAGTCCCTCCCACTGTAAGCAAAGAGCAGGTTCGGGACCTCTTGATGAAACTGAACAGGTACAAGTCTATGGTGCCCAATGACATGCATCCCAGGGTCCTGAGGGAACTGGCTGATGTCATTGCCAAGCCACTCTCCATCATATTTGAAAAGTCCTGGCAGTCAGGTGAAGTCTGTTGTGACTGGTAAAAGGGAAACATCACTCCCATTTTTAAAAAGGGTAGAAAGGAGGACCCAGGGAACTACAAATCAGTGAGCCTCACCTGTGTGCCTGGCAAGATTTTGGAACAGATCCTCCTGCAGGCAATGTCAAGGCACATGCAAGACAAGGAGGTGACACAAGACAGCCAGCATGGCTTCACCGAGGGCAAATCTTGCCTGACCATTCTGGTGGCTTTCTATGATGGAGTGACTGCATCAGTGGACAAGGGAAGGCCAACCAATGTCATCTACCTGGACTTCTGCAAGGCCTTTGACACAGTCCCACATGACATCCTGATCTCCAAATTGGAGAGATACGGATTTGAAGGGTGGACCATTTGGTGGATAAGGAATTGGCTTGAAGGCTGCACCTGGAGAGTAGTGGTCAATGGCTGTATGTCCAGGTGGATGCCGGTGACGAGCGGTGTCCCACAGGGGCCTGTCTTGGGACCAGTGCTGTTTAATATCTTTCTCAATGACATAGACAATGGGATCAAATGCACCCTCAGCAAGTTTGCAGATGACACTAAGCTGAGTGGTGCAGTTGATACAACAGAAGGAAGGGATGCCATCCAAAGGGACCTGGATAAGCTTGAGAAGTGGGTCCATGTGAACCAAATGAGGTTCAACAAGGCCAAGTGCAGGATGCTGCATCTGGGTCAGGGCAATCCCAGACTTGAGTACAGACTGGGAGAAGAACTCATTGAGAGAAGTCCTGTGGAGAGGGTCTTGGGGGTTCTGTTGGATGGAAAGCTTGTCATGAGCCAGCAGTGTGCGCTTGCAGCCCAGAAGGCCAACTGTGTCCTGGGCTGCATCAAGAGAGGTGTGACCAACAGGTCAAGGGAGGTGATTGTCCCCCTCTGCTCTGCCCTTGTGAGGCCCCAGTTGGAGTACTGCGTCCAGGTCTGGGGCCCTCAGCACAAGAAGGATGTGGACCTGTTAGAATGGTTCCAGAGGAGGGCCACAAAGATGATCAGAGGGCTGGAGCACCTCTCCTATGAAGAAAGGCTGAGCAAGCTGGGGATGTTCAGCCTGGAGAAGAGAAGGCTTTGGGGAGACCTCATTGCAGCCTTTCTGTACTTAAAGGGGTCTTATAAAAAAATGGAGAGTGACTTTTTATTTGGGCAGATAATGGTATGACAAAGGGGAATGGTTTTATACTAAAAGAGGGGAGATTTAGCTTAGATGTTAGCAGAAAATTCTTCACTGTGAGGGTGGTGAGGCACTGGAACAGGTTGCCCAGAGAAGCTGTGGATGCCCCATCCCTGGAGGTGTTCAAGGCCAGGTTGGACAAGGCCTTGGGCAACCTGATCTAGTGGGTGGCATTGCTGCCCATGGCAGAGGGGTTGGAACGAGATCATCTTTAACTTGCCTTCTAACCCAAGACATTCTATGTTTCTATGTTTCTATTTCTGCTTGCATCATGGACTGGAAAAACTGCTCCATTCAGTTAAGTTTTCTATGGTAATTAATTGAAGAGTTTTCCATAATAATGAAATTATTCTGTGATCTGCAGAAGATTAGATTCAGTGGATAACATACATATAATGAATAATTAAATTCTTTAATATATTTGAGTAATTATGTCATTGATGCTATTATTCCAAATTGCAATTTTTAAGAATACTAAATAGGAAACTTATTTATTTATTTATGTATTTATTTATTTGGTAGGGAGCGGGTATTGTTACTGACGAATAAGTAGTTTTCAATTTGGAACACATAAAGCAACTAGTGTAGATAATGGCTTTTTAAGAGAACGTTAAAAACAGAAGCAGTAGCTGTGGTTTCAATGACTTTAATGTTCGAAGACTAAAACCAGAATACAACTCATATAGTGAATGAAAAGTAGGGAAGCAATTAAAAAAAACTATGTTATGAGTGAAAACTTATTGAAATCTTTCTTTCAGTTTTATGTGCTGATATCCAAGCAGATATGCAGTTATGCATTTAGATGCTTTCTAATTTAGATGATGTTTTTTTCTGCATAGAATTTTTAGTTGTGGGTGTGTGTGTTTTTCATTTTATTCATGCAGTGTGAGGTGCCTTAGATACCTTTGCTTCTTCTAAAGTTTACAAAGCTCTTAACTCCTGAGGATTAAACATTAAATCCTGGGCAGCTAAAGATGTAGTTACCTTACATTGACTAGATTAAAAATCAAGCTAAAAAGTTAGAAAAATCTTTTTTTTTTTTTTTTTTAAATGCATTTTCAATACACAAACCATTGGTTTTCCTGGCCAGTCAGAGCAAGATGAAAGTTTTACTAATGAAATATTGATTGTTGCCAGTCCTATGACAGTGGCATTGCTTAGACAATGTAAATAAAGCAGCAACTCAGGGGTCAGACTCACCAATATTGAAACAGGGATGTCACAGCTATCGATCTGGAACTCATTAGGGTGCAGACTGAACATTACTGTGCAACTGTGCTCATGAGATGGATCACCATTTGCAGATGGAACATTCAGAATGATTTGACTGTCTTCCTCTGAGAAACGGATGTATTTTTTCCAACAATAGGGAGATTTGTGGGTACACAAATCAAGGCTATTATGAAAACGATATTTATCTTGGAGAACTTAGTTGCTTTTGCAGACTCTTTGATGATAACTTGTGAAGCATGACCGAGGCAAAAATGTTGCAAATTCAGTCTGCAAAGCTCAAAGCTGTAGAACAAAACCATGGGAGCATTGGAGGAGAGTTTGCTCCTTTGCATAGTAACTGCTACAATAGTGGGTTTTGATGGCCTGAGGAATTCCTGGAATTCATACTGTAAGGTAATTTCTGAATGCCCAAAGGCTATCAAGGAAAGTGAGGCTCATTAATTTACTGATTAGACAAAAAGACAATGGTCCAAGACTCTGAAGAAATACAGGGACGCAGAACTGAAAAGATTGCAAATCACTTCTGTAAGAAGCCTGTTAGATTGTGTAAATCTTATTGAAGATTAACTGAAAGGCAGAGTCTGTAGGACAGGAGACAGGAATTAGCTAGCTGGCTTGCCCCACATCTCTATGTGAAGGGCATAGCAGATTACTTCATATCCCTTTAACTTCTAATTTGGATGAATAGTCTCAAGAAAACAGCCTTTACATCATCAGTGATATAAATCTTACTCAACTCAGAACACTCCTGAGTTTGTAACACCTCCGGATTTTTTTCTTTTTTCTTTTTCTTTCTGATGGAGATCATACTTCTTAGTAAACATGCCATAGTTGGCCTTGGGGAGTGGGGGATGAGGGGTGGGGTGGGTTTGTTCCTTACTGAATCTTTGTCTAGGGAAAAAGATTCATTCCCGATGGAAAAAAAAAAAGTAACAGCTTGTCTGGTATTCAAGTTATGTACATCTACAAGCAAGCTGAATCCCAATCACTGTGTTTCAGTCTAGAATGTTCAAATCTATTACACTGGAACTGGTACAAAGTACTCAATAATTCATTCCTATACAATCCTTATGGTTTTGGGGTTTTTTAGTCTTTGACTGAAACTACGGTAACAAGTCTCATGATGACTAATTGGAACTAATTACTTCTTAGAACAAATTAAAGAGGGGGAGATGGGAGGGGGGAATCCAAAAAAAAATCCCTTCTGTAGAATGTGTGAGTGGGTGTATTGTGCCTGAGCAGCTGTGTTGCTAAGTACTTTGAATGCTCCCTGTGATCTTACAATCTTAAACACTCTGAGAAAAATACCCGTACATGTAATTTGAAACTCACTCTTTTGCATGAAGTTTAAGATTAATGCATAATGACTTTAATGTTCTATCATGAATTCACTTAATTTAATCATCACTATGTATAATTGCTATTGGAATGCAATAAAATTCTCCATATCTAAAAATAGTGGACAAAATTAATGATGTGGTTTGATGACACCTGCCCTGGTTTCATCTGGGATAGGGTTACTTTTCTGCCTAGTAGCTGGTATGGTGCTGTATTTTGGATTTAGGATGATAATAATGCTGATAGCACACAGCTGTTTTAGTTTCAAAGGGAAGGTCCCTTCTACATTTCATGCAACTGATGTTATGTGGAGTGAGTGGGCTGCACTGATTACACAACAGGCTTGAATGGGAAACGCCAATTGCCCAGGAATCTTGGAAGTGATCATGGACTGGCCAGAAGGCAAAGATTTCAGAATATCACCAAAGGGAGAGAGGACAAGTGGTCATGGGCTTGGTGGGCCCATGACACCTCAGGCCATCAAGGAAGAGATGTAATATATAGATGGGCTCATGATCGAGGTGTGGACATGACCGTGGATACTATTGCACAGGTTATCCATGATTGTGAAACTTGTGTTGCAATCAAACAAGCCAAGCAGTTAAAGTCTCTCTGGTATGGAGGACGATGGCTGAAATATAAATATGGGGAGGCCTGGCAGATTGATTATATCACACTCCCACAAACCCGCAACGGCAAGCACTATATACTTACAATGGTGGAAGCAATCACCAGATGGCTGGAAACATATCCCGTGCCCCATGCCACTGCCCGAAACACTATCCTGGGCCTTGAAAAGCAAGTCTTACGGTGACATGGCACCCCAGAAAGAATTGAATCAGACAATAGGACTCATTTCTGAAACAACCTCATAGACACCTGAGCCAAAGAGCGTGGCATTGAGTGGGTTTATCACATCCTTTATCATGCACCAGCCTCTGGGAAAATTGAGTGATACAACGGATTGTTAAAGACTACACTGAAAGCAATGGGTGCTGGGACATTCAAACATTGGGATACACATTTAGCAAAGGCCACCTGGTTAGTCAACACTAGGGGATCTGCCAAACAAGCTGGACCTGCCCAATCAAAACTCTTAAGTACTGTAGAAGGAGCAAAAGTCCCTGTAGTACACATAAAGGACATGTTGGGGGATACAGTCTGGGTTATTCCTGCCTCAGGCAAAGGCAAACCCATCTGTGGGATTACTTTTGCTTAAGAACCTGGGTGCACTTGGTGGGTAATGTAGAAGGATGGTGAAGTCCAATGTGTACCTCAAGGGGATTTGATGTTGGGTGAGAATAGCCCATTATTTGAATTGTATGATGTTAATTGCTATATAATGCTTTATGTTGTCACAACTATGGTTGCTATATGCCATACTAATGGTATTACAGTAAGAGTCATCCAGGTAATGATGAATGAATTTTGACAGAACTGGACAAGCACAGGCGTGATGAAATTGGAACTGGAATCTATCTATCTCTATCTCTATCTCTATCTCTATCTCTATCTCTATCTATCTCTGTCTCTATCTCTATCATCTATCTCTAATCTCTATCATCTATCTCTAGTTATATCTCTAGCTATATCTATATGTATCTATCTATATCATCTATATCTAATCTATATCTATATGTTTATCTAATCTATATCTATATCAATATCATCTATATCTATATCTATTTATATTTATCTATATCTATATATCTCTATCTCTATCTCTATATACACAGGAAAATTGATGATTAATTGGGATGTATTGGAAAGTGTGAGACCCGGACATGATGTAGATGGTATGGAATAAGGGGTGGATATTGTCCTAGTTTCAGCTGGGATAGAGTTAATTTTCTTCCTAGTATCTGGTATAGCACTGTGTTTTGGATTTAGGATGAGAATAATGCTGATAACACAATGATGTTTTAGCTGTTGCAGAGCCGTGCTTACACAGAGCCAAGGACTTTTCAGCTTCTCATACCGCCCTGCCAGTGAGGAGGCTGGGGGTGCACAAGGAGCTGGGAGGGGACAGAACCAGGACAGCTGACCCAGGCTGGCCAAAGGGATAGTCCATAGCATACGACATCATGCTGAACAATTAATATGGGGTGGCTGGCTGGGATGGGGGGGACCGCTGATTGGGGATGAGATGGGCATCAGTCAGTGGGTGGTGAGTGATTGCATTGTGCATCACTTGCTGTGTACATTCTATTATTATAATTATCATTATTGTTATTATTATTATTATTTTCCTTCCTTTTCTGTACCTTTTAACTGTCTTTATCTCAACCCATGAGCTTTTGCTTTTTTTTCCCCGACTCTCTCCCCCATCCCACTGTGTGTTGGGGGGGTGAGCGAATGGCTGTGTGGTGCTTAGCTGCCTGCCAGGTTAAATCACAACACATCTGATAAAAGAGATTTTTCCAATTGCTTCTTTTTTAACATAAAATCTGATCACAAGCTTTAACATCCTTTTAAAGGACTTCCTATTAAATATTTTCTCCAAATCCTTTTAAAAGTGGCTACTTGTTTTGGTCCCTGATATTGACTGATAAATATATATTTAAAAGACATCACTCCAGAGTTGAATGTTCACCTCGATTGCAAGATTCATCACAAGATACTAAATCATGCACAGCCACCTGATGTATGTGAAACGTTATCAAATATAGGCACTCATTTTTTACTGTTCTTCAAATCTTTTTTAAAATAGTCATGCTTTTCTTTGAAACTAATAATGACAAGAATGAGAATGGAATGAAAGGCCCAAATGAAATAGTAATTTAGTGATATAATTTTTATTCATTGTTTTTTAGATCAAATTCTGGAATTTTAGAGATACATCACTAGAAAATACCTCCTGCCTATATTACCACAGAGTTTTTCTTTGTTTGTTTGTTTGTTTGTTTGAAAAAGAAAAACAAACTTTACAGTCCAGAAAAAGACAGCTTGTTTTTTAATGTCAGTACTGGGCAATCGAACAAAACAGAAAACAAAATAGAGAAATCTTTGAACGAGAGAGAAAAAGATAAGTTCCTCTTCTGTTGTATTGCACATTATCTTCTTGAACACTTAAAAAATAATACATATATATATATATTTATTATTGACTTATTTTATATTCTATGACAGTATAGATAAATGGGAACAAAATTCAGAAGAATGTTGGCTTTCAGCTAGATTTGTTTAATCTCTAATTTGATAGATCTTGTTACTTTTGCATGGGAACCCTACATGCAGCTTGCACGAGGGTGTAAAGGACAAGTTTTTTTGCAGCCCTTTCAATAGAAATAAAAGCTGCTACACCTTTCTGTTTTTTTGAGGTAGGCTGTGTTTTTCCACTTTATTCTTTCTTAGCATAACTTGTGCTAGAGTAGAATACTGCCCTTGGGACTCAAAGCAAGTGCTTCTCCTTAAATGAATTCAGTATTCTTTCCTCTTCATGTATTCACACTCTTCAGGGTCTTAATTGTTTGATGCTTAGTTACTGAAGCATTGTCAGAGTAAGTATAAATCCTTCAGTTTCTGCTTGTTCGTGACAGTATAGAATCAAATGGATTGTTGGGTTCATAATCAGTATCTTGCAAACTTTTGGTTCAGTGACTTACTAGATATGAAATAGTAAAGAAGCCATTTCATAGATTTTTTAAAACCAATGTTATCATTACTTTACTCATAACATTTAAACACATATTACTGTTAATACTGAGATTGGCAGTGCCATACTTCCAAACATTCAACTCAGAGTGGGAATCAAGAAGTATACAAAATGTTACAAGTCTTAATAGTACTTAGTAAGTGTGTGCATGCACACATTTTACAGCTAAGCTTTAATCACTTCCAAGGCTTGGTTTTTGTTTACTGGTCTTTAGAAATTAATCACTGCCAGTGCATTGTTAAGAGAAAAATAATGAGACATTGATGAAGTGGCTACAATTTGTGCAAAGAGTATAAAATCAGATTATGCAGAAGCAAATTAAGAACTTAAAAGATATTACTAAGGCAAACTCCTTTCCTGTCTTGCATTACAAATGGTAGTGGTTAAAGGTGCAGTAAATATCTCATGATAATATGAAAAGAGGGTAATGATTTAATAAATATTTGGAAAAAAAAAAGTTAATCTATCTGTTTAGAAAGACCTAGTACAATCTTCAAGAAATACTGACTTAACAAGGCAGCTCAGATTTCTACAGCTTTTTTTACTATTATTATAATAAATGAGTGATATTCTATCTTCTGTGAGTGAAGTAATTTTATAGATAAAAGCTTGTATTCCACATGACAGGGGAGGAGGACAATGTATAGAAAAGAGGTTAAACTTTCTACATTTTAAAATGTTAGGAGTAGTGCATCAGGAGGATAGATGTTTATGGCAGAGAGAGAAAAGAGTGACATATATGCTGATCTTTATCATCTTCAGGACTGATATGTTTCAAACATAAGAAGAAAAATAAATTCTGTGGATTTAATCTTTTTTTTTTCTCTGAAAAGTCACTTAAGAAAATGAACTTCTTCAAATTTTGTAATATTACTATTCTAGCAGAGCAATAAGAAATGTTTGAAAATTGTAAGTAAAATTGGTTAAAAAAAAAAAGCCAATAAAACCACCACCACAACAACAAAAAACAACTTTCCTCAGAGTCATAGGAGTCCTCCTAATCCAGTTTATCTTTTCAATGTCCTGGAAGCATGTCTGCAGAAGAAGCCTGCAGTCAGCTCTGTTCCACAGGTATCATTGAAGATCAGTATAAGAGTTTTGGATCTGGCTTCAAGTTTTACAAAATCAGCAATAAGAGAAAACAGAAAATTGAGAGAAGAGAGAGTACTGAAATAAAAACTACTAGAAACTTTCTTGATGGCTCATCTGACTTTTTTGTTTTGTTTTGTTTTTCCTTTGGGTTGCAGAGAACAGTCTTGCTCTTTGCAGTCTGCACACCTAAATAATTGTATTCGTGGTTTTGTTATTACTCTCTCTGCTCCCAGAAAGGGTACACTCACAGTAGTCAAAGAATTGTTCTCTTGTTCCCTACTGGGAATGCAAGCAGTTTCATCTGTCATTAACTCATACCCTTCCCCTGATGTCTCACTAGAATCTGCACCAAACTGAACATAAGTATGCTCTGTGCTTCTTTTGCTTAAACAAGATATTTGTGACAGCCAGGCATTCTAGCTTCCAGTTACAGAGGATGCTAGGTGAATTAGTCACTACATCTTCCATCTGTACATCCTGCATCACTGTTTTTGTGCCAGATATTTTCATAACGGAGGCAGAATAATAGCTCTGTGCTTCTATCTTTCATTTGCTCTAAGCAGTGAAGTAAACAGACTCCTTTAATTACATAAAAGAAACAGGAATACTCAACTGCAACAATTTCATTCAGTTGTGAAGTCCATTTGCACTAAAAAATAAAATATAAAAAAGATAAAAAAGTCACCCCCCCAAAATAAAACAAACAAACACAAATATGAACAGGTAAATCCCCCCTCCAAAATAAACAAACAAACAAGCAAACAAACAAAAATCCACCCACAAAAATTTCAGAAGTAAAAGATACAGCATTTTAAAGTTGACACTAATTTATTTTTATTTATTTTTCCTTAATCTCTTTTCTTAAAGGGCTAATGACTCCACCAGTATGGTAACAGACTACTTGCTTCTCTCTGAACCCACAAGTAGTAGCAGAATTCATTGTCCCCACAGGTCATTTTCTTCTTCTACCTGCTCTTACCAGAAGCAGTATTTCTCCATGTTTGTAGCACATTCATCGTTTTTCACAAAGTCACTTTGGGAATACATCCCTCCATGCACTGAAGTAAAAAATTCTCCTGTCAAGCCTGTTGGGTAGACAATTGATAATCCTGGCTGAAGATCTGCAAAACGGAACGCAAGTGGTCACTTAAGTAAGAAGCATATGACTATTAATGGCATAATAGTGTTTTTAGGAACCATCAATGGGACCACTAACCTGCATGAGCATTGTAGATACATGCATAGCCAGACATGTTCTCAGCCTGAATTTGGAACGTAAACAAAGTAGAAAGTGGACAGAGGATTTGTTTCCTTCCCTAAATGTGTTTTCCATAGAAATTAGGAGGGACCAAGTACCAAGGTATGAGTTATTTACTCAAAGCCACACTCTGAGGTCATTGGAGAAACTAGGAAATAATCAAGTCCAAGCCAGTAAGTTGTTGTTATGTGTCATCAAATGAAAATACAGAAGTGGGTTTATGTTCCAGATCTTGACTAATAGAGTATCTGAAATTTCGTCTGATTCTTGTGGGAGGAAATGTGTAAGAAGTGAATACCATTAAGATCTTTTCCTCTTTTTCTGGTAGCAGAGCCAGTCTGGCCCAGGGCCTGTTCTGAAGAAGCAATGGTCTTGGGATCTGGCTTGCTAAAATCATTAGTCTTGTTGGTCTTAGTAGTAAAGATCTGTAAAATAAAACTAAAGAAAGTATTACAGAACTTCTGAAAGCCCATGGGACTATGTTGGGACACTCCCAAGATACATAAACAAAAATGCTACAGAAGGAACAGACAAACTGTGAACAAGAAAACAATGGTGGTGTCAGCAAGAATCAAGGGACTAATTTGTGCTGATATTCCTTTAATTTTATTATTTTATTTTATTTATTTTATTATTATTATTATTATAATAGGTAACTAAAGCAATAAGATGCATATGAGAGAACCGAGTCCTAAAACCAGACTCACAAGACTGGATTCCAGCTGTCCTGGATTTACCTGGACTTCATATACTGTTGTTATCCATGGTTTGTCTGGCATAGTGCAGAGACAACCATCAGTTGCAATATATGCTCTTTGGTTGCTAATAATACCAAATAGGTGCCTGAAGGGGTTTTGTGCTTTTAATTTATAACTATCTACATTTAGCTCTAGTGAAAGACATTCACTATTTATTCTTCTCTCTTCTTTTTGGTGAGTCACATCACAGTATAGATACGCAAGTAGAAAATCATCATCAATCCGTGCTCCAAAAGCTATAGGAAATTGTGTGTGTTGATATGTGAGCATATATATAAAATATATAATTATATATTTATATTAGTATCCAGTTATATATTTATTTATATTTATGTATAAAAGAATGTAACAAGGAACTGGCTAGAGGACAAAATGAAGATTCTTTGGCACAGATAGGAGTGAGTAAGGTCTAGAGAGAGGAAGATAGATGGGTTTAGAGGCAATATTTTGTAACAACACAATGACGTGGAAGTGAGAGTTAGCTATACCAAGTAAAGTGCATATTCCAAAGCATGCATTGATATTAGTTTTCCTAATGAAACAAACATGGCATGTGGGAAGCGCAATCAAAAGCTAGGTCAATAAATACCAGCATGAATGTGATCCATGTGGAACATGAACAGATAATGAGCTAATGCATCACAGTGCAGAAATTGAAACTTGCTAGGACAAAAAAAGGAGACAGAGCTTTTTAAAATTACCATACTCTTTATAAGCATAGAAATTGTTTATGTATGCAATTAAAATTAAGGCTGTGGAAACCAACCACAGTTTTAGACAAAGAAAGAAAGAAAACTTGTCTACATTCAGCTATCAGAATAGCAATAGACCACACAAACCTGTTTGTTCCTCTGCAAATGCTTACTCACACTGTGCGTCCGTAAAGAGTCTGGCCTCACTCAAACATACAACTCTCCCCACCTTTGTCTTTTCTCCATTCCCTCTTGATAGTCCATGACTTTGACCCAATCTATGCTTCTCTCAATGACTACAGAAATGAAATTTGTTGGACATGGGAATGGAGGAAAAAATGGGAAAAACAAACGAACAAACAGAAAACAACAAACAGCTGGAACAGACTATTGCAATGTATCTCAATTCATTTCACTACAGGTCTTACAGCCTTCATGCATTTGTTGCTGTTTTCTCTCCATTCGTCTCCCCTATTCATCATTTTGTTCAGCACTGTGCTCAACTGAGCTGTCTTGTCTGTTGGTAGAAGATGCTTCTTATATATACCTATGTTAATTATTGTGCAATTCATTATTCTCAATAAGGTCAGAGTGCAGCCTTAAGTCATAATAAACTTTGCATTGGTGAATAACAAAGCTATATAATAATTCAGCCTTTTGTTTTTGTTGGACTGACTGAAATGTTTTTCCAATTGATTGAATACCTAGTTTTCTTTGAAAAAAAAAAAGAGAAACAAAGCTTATCTTAAATTCCATGTTTTTTACTCTTCCAGTTAGTAACAAATAAAATACTTGCAATGGAACATAACTGCAAGGACAAATTGGAAATAGAACATTTAATAACAGTGAAACATGTAATTTCTCTGAGATCTGTTTCTTTTCTGTCTTCTTATTCCAAGTATCTGACCTTCAGAATACCCTTCCGTTATATCAAAACAAATTTTGGTAAAGAATATTTAGATTGAAATTTTGAGCTTTTAAACAGGGAAATCCTGGAAAAAATGGTTGGAGTACATGATTCAGCTGTCATATGGTGGTAGCAACATCCTTATATATGTTTAAAAGATAAAAGTAAACATAAATAAAATCCATTTTGTTCCTTGTCATCTTGACTTGTCATCTTGACCTGTCATGTTTCCAGTGAAATCTGTTGCTTCATTCATCCTGTCATTGGACCTTTCCTTCTTCTTGCTGTTTGTCTTGTCAAGCTTTGCACTACTCTATTCTGAGTCCAACCTAATCAGTCTTTATACTCAGTTTTCATTACCTGCCAGTGTATACCAAGGACAGTTAGCGTGTTCGGAGCCTTGTGCACCTTGATATGGCCTGCAAGGTGACTGGCCTCATAAAGTTCAGGATTTATCCTGCATTGCTGACAGGAAATTAAATGTCTAAGTGTACTTACTGGTTTTATTTCATTAACATAAAATAATGAGGACATAAGCAATTATGGATTTGATCACTGCGCTATATGTCACTGAGTTTAGCTTACTCAAATGATATCTTATTCTGTCTTTCCAGAAATATCTCTGACCACAAAGGTAACAAATAACAAAAAAATTAGCTGAATCATGAAGATGGAAGCATTGTGCAAAACCAATTTCTCCTTTAGCTCATCTGTCCAGATTTCATATGATTTTTTCCTTTCTTTTCCTTTTCCTTTTCCTTTTCCTTTTCCTTTTCCTTTTCCTTTTCCTTTTCCTTTTCCTTTTCCTTTTCCTTTTCCTTTTCCTTTTCCTTTTCCTTTTCGTAATTGTAAGATTTGTAACAGCCAGTGACACTGGGATACCTCTGATGACAGGTAACTCGCTTTGAGTTTGTATTTATATGCTTCTCAGCCTTCATTCCTGTGCAGTTCTAATTTTTGCCTTGTTTGCTTCATANATATATATATATACTTTTTTTTTTAATTTAAAAGAAGAAAGTCTAGTGTTTGCTTCAAGTACATTGAATTTCCTTTTTGACTATAGTAAGACACTTTATTTTTCATTTATGTAAAGTGAAGGCAACGGGGGGCTCTGCAACAAGAAGACCTTTTTGTCAGTTTTGGTTTTTTTTTTTTTTTTTTTTTTAAAAAAGGGGTATTNATCTGTCCAGATTTCATATGATTTTTTCCTTTCTTTTCCTTTTCCTTTTCCTTTTCCTTTTCCTTTTCCTTTTCCTTTTCCTTTTCCTTTTCCTTTTCCTTTTCCTTTTCCTTTTCCTTTTCCTTTTCCTTTTCCTTTTCCTTTTCGTAATTGTAAGATTTGTAACAGCCAGTGACACTGGGATACCTCTGATGACAGGTAACTCGCTTTGAGTTTGTATTTATATGCTTCTCAGCCTTCATTCCTGTGCAGTTCTAATTTTTGCCTTGTTTGCTTCATATCCAAGAGCAGTAACACAAATGGACTATCTAAAAGAAAGTACCTGTATTTCTTGACACTCAAGGAAGCCGGTAGCCCCAAGCTTTGTTGCATAAATTGTTCTAAAGATACTCCATTTAAACATAGATTTTTGACAGTTCACCTATCTGAGCTGAAAATACATTCGTTTTTATTTTAGCAAGACAGGAACACAAAGAGTTAACCACATACTATTTTGAGAGCAGACTTCAGCACTGACTTCAGAAAGGTCTTTATAATTAATATATATATATATATATATATATATACTTTTTTTTTTTAATTTAAAAG
>VXAA01006768.1:55810-75708 GCA_013399115.1 Anseranas semipalmata | reverse complement strand
ATATATATATATATATATATATATATATATTTTTGCCCAGCTCCTACAGATGGGATATCTGAGACCAGAATTCTAAATTCCCAGCATGTTGTTTGTGATACAGGCCAATGGGGCAGGTATTTTTCTGAAATATATTAAACAACAGAATGCTCTGAGTTTAATGGTAATGGTATTAATTACAAAGAAATAACTAATATAATAGCAAATCTGATGATTATTGTTGTTTTCAGTGAAGTGATTCTTTGACAGTATTAATAAAACAGATGGTAGTTTTTAATTTAACACTATCAATGAAATTTGATTTTCAGACTATAGTTTTATTCAGTTGCTGAAATGGATACATTTAAGGTATGATAGAATAAATATCAGAAAATTACCAATAAAGTTATAGAAAAATGCCTTAAACAACCAATATATTTATTTAAGTAAATATTAAATAAATCTTATTTTGTTGAAAGAACTTATAAAGGAAGATTGATTTGGTAAAGACTATACCCAAAATAACAGAAATATCAGGCAAAATTGTCCTGATTCTGAAGAAAAAAACCCACTATCTCTTGGGATAATTAAGTGTATATGACATCATTAAAAGACAGAGGGCACTCCAACAGCATAAAAGCACAAAAGAAAATTGCTATTGTAATACACAGAATTACACAAACATCTCCTTTTCACATGCTAATTTTAACAAAATGTTAACTTTTTTTTTTTTGTTGTTCTTGTTCTTGTATCAAACTTTTTCTATGAGGTCATCTTTTATCTTTGCTGGTCTTGAAATATTCAGTTGAAAAATCAATTCACACTGTGTCAAACATTTCAGATTATTATGCTCAGTTCTCTTCACACGACTGATACTCCAAAGTGCTCTAACAATTGCCTCACTGACAATGAATGTTGCTCATTAGAGTGAGAGGTAGAAGTTTTCTGTTATAGATGCTTTCAAAAACATGAAAATGATTGAGTAAATGGTCTATTAAATGTTTTATTTTATTCACAGAATATATTAGAATTAATATTGTATGTTAATAGATGAATAGTAAAACAGGAGGCAAATTTACTGGATAATATATTAGATATATCTTCCCAGCTTTGCCCTAAACTGGACAGGTGACTCTGGACAATTCATTTCACTTCCAAGTGACAGTCTTTGAAATAGCTGAAGATATCCACTGAATAAATAAGCAGGATATGTAAGAACTAACAACCAGTGTTCCTCTGGGACTCTTGGTGGATTAACTTAAATTCTTCCAAAGCAGAAGTTTTAAATATAGAATTAGAGAAAGAAAACATAGATATATATATAAACCATATATATATATATATGTATATTATATATATGAACCATAGATATATATAAACCGACAAAGATATATATATATATATATATCTTTGTTGGTTTGGTTTGGTTTGGTTCCTTTTTTCCTTTTAAGTGGGAATCTGCCATTGGCCACTGTTTCACACAAACCAATGAGACTTAGAGAGCTTCTGCTATCTCTGCATGACTGTCTTGGGAAGGAGTTAGGTATCTACTCCTAGAGCACATGGTTCTCCAAGAATTCGTAAACAACAGGGTAAATCATGCTAGTCTCATTGGTAATAATTTTCAAAAAAAAAAAAAATTCATATGCATAATGTTTGAGATAGTAGTCTCTTATAAACACTTTATAACACTGTTCTGTTTCCCTAATACAAGAAAGAACAGAACAAGAACGTTCTGGGAATGAGAGGATGGATTTTGTACAGAACCCATCTCTCAAGCTTTTCTACTGCAAGTTTCCAAATCCTAAACTCTAAAATAAATCATGAGATCTTCCATAGGGATAAGTGAAGGAAGGATATTGTATTTCTGTAGAATACTGCTGCTAGTTTTTGTAAGATATGCTTTGCAGAAGACACTGAGAGCCATTAGACTAGCTTTGGAGATACCAACCTCTATTTAGGAAAAATAGAATTGATTTGAAATTATTTTCTATTTTGGGGGAAGGGAGGCATTGAGCTCAGCCTGCACTGAATGAGTAACGAGGCAACATATTATAGGTTACGAATCGTATAAAGCATCTACAAAGACCATTTCTGGAAAGGTTACCTGTATTAAAACATAAAACAAAACTAAACAAACAAACAAAGACCAACAACAAACAAACACAAAAATGAATTTGGATATGGAAACTAATGGAAAACAGTAGCTTTCTAATCTTTGATCTGCCATTCAGATACATTGCTACAGGCTTGGGAAACAAGGAAAATGAGTCCAGAGCAAGAATACAGACTGAGAATTCATTTAAAATACAGAATTCCCTATTGAAGGTGTATATATATATACTGATACATACATACATACATATGAAGAGTGGAAATTAACTAGAACTATAGAAATGTGGATTTATTTATTTATTTATTTATTACTCATATTCTTCTTCTTATGGAACAGGAACAAACTAGAAGGGGATTAAAATGTACACCTAGCTTATAACTATAGCTAAACATTTTCACAGCCAGTGATCTGCATTCAGTTTTTAGGTAACTGTGAATAAATATGAGCTTGGAAGACATTTCAGAAGACGGCATAGGAAATTTAATCTTGTATTTCTGACGAAACATGTATAGGCTGACAAGAGGTATGACATATTTTTTGAAACAGTCTTGTATCTAAAAATAAAATTACACACTGTTGTAAAGCTGTATTACAAAGTCTACCTACCACATATCTTGCAGGTCTATCAAGCTTACACACAGCAAATTATGTGACACGAATATTTGGTATCATGTACCAGGTTGATTTGATCAGAGAAACCAAGCAAACCTACAAACTGTCAAACTGCCTTAAAGGATAGCTATGGTAGGATGGAGCTTATTCCCTTTTGTGATGTTCTCTGACTAATAACCTTTACAAAGTGTTGATGGAGAAAGAGGAATGTTTCCATTATTTCATATCATATTATCATATTTATCATATTTATCATCTTATATACATATATCCTATATATTACACCTCATATTTTAAGCATGATTTTATATGCATACTGTACTCCATAGTGGTAATGGAAGAAAAAGAGACTTTGACAAAATGTGATGAATATTAAGAAGGCAGAAAGGAGTTCCCTCCAGTGGGTAAGAACCAGATCCAAATAGGATATTACTGCTTAATATTTACCAAAGTTCAAAGAGGCATCTTACATGCCTCTGTTCAGCTTTGCTTAAATCTGGATGCACTAGTTTGGATAGCCTGAAAATTTGCAGTTTCTGTCTATGTGTACCCAAAGTACCCTACCTTGGTGAGAAGTAGGTCTAATCGATTTCTGTATTGGATAGCTACAGAGGTGTGCAGGAGATAGAAACCACATTAGTGGTGATGTGCTACTCAGAAGCACAGAAACTATTTTCAGGAGTGTTAATAAGGTAAGCAGAGACCTATTAATTCTTCCTCCTGCTCCTAGTATGTATTCCTGACCAATATGACAGAATCCAAGACTCCGTGCACTCTTTTCTACTTTTTAACTATATTTCTTTTTTCTTCTTTACAAAAGTCTAATCTTCTCATTTGTTTTCAGCTTATTTGTTACTGTGCAGGATATGTAGAACTACAGTCATTGATAAAAATAAATATTTATCTTTCTCTTAAATCTGAGAATATTTAGTTCTAGATACCTTAAATTATCAGACAAAGCATGATTAAGGACAGTATTACATTTATTTGTAAACAATAAGTGTATAAGGCTGAGAGAATTATAAATATATTAATAAGAAAATACTAAACATACAGTTTAATCAAGAATTTGTCAGATAGCTGATTCTCTAGAAAATAATAACATCTAAGTCTTTTTGTTGTTGCTTGTTTATTTGCTTGTTTTCTAGATCTGACTGTTATTATGGTAGAAGTATTCTATAGAAATAAATTATTTAAGATATGATTTATATATATATATATATAATATATATATATATATTCTGAGGTCATATATATATATGACCTCAGAAGCCCAGTGGAAGAAGGGCAGTAAAGCAAGAAAATAAAAAAATAACTTGTACCAAAGAGATGTTTGATTGAGTTTTAGAGGTAGTTAGAATGATAAGAGTAGGCATTACATACTTGGGACCATGAACAAACTTAACTGAGGGGAGCTCCAAGATTTTCTGGAATTTTGCAAGTCATGCCACTGCTCTGAATTCACTTGGGCAATTTCTCATTGTGCTGAAAAACTTGCCAAGAAAGAGGAAATTAATTAACCTAATTAATTAACTTAATTGCATCTTAACTGGACTTGGATAAACTTAAAAGAGACACTTGTGGTTTCTTACTACCAAGTGTCCATCAACTATAGCTGCTTTTAGATCCCAGAGCTTTAGTGGTCTGGCTGTGTGCCATAAAATTTTGTTTTCTAATTCTTCTTCAGAGGCCCTCTCTTCATGCAAAAAGTTGATCTGTTCCTGAGTGTCTATCCAGAATAATTTATTATTATTATTACTATTACTATTATTATTGTTGTTGTTGCTCTGGGAGTTTTTGCTAGAAAGAAGGTTATCAGGTCTATATTTTCATCTTTTTGCTGTGTGCACAGAGAACACTTTCTTCCTGCCCCTAAGTGTCATTCCCCTCCATGAAAATAAATTTTTTTTTTTTTTTTACTATTTCCTTGTATATTTTTCCTTGATAAATCTTTAGCTTCTTCACTGTAGGCTGGCCTCTCTTTATTAATTTCTTTAACTTTAAATTTCTTAATTCTTAAATTTCTTATATTTCTTAAATTTCTTTCTATTAATTTCTTTACTCAAAAGCTCTCCATAGAAAGGTATAAAAGAAATTGACACCACATGCCAAAACAAAGCAATTATTTTACTGTATGGCTTTTAAAAACACTGTTCTTAGCTGCTGAATTGCATTGTCTAGTGCTGACATTGTTTGGAGGCGATGCATGTAAAAGCTACACACAAAAGAGAAAACTCCTTTTTCAAGGAATTCACTGGGGGTTTGAATTACTGTAACTAATACTAAGTTACAATGATATTGTATAACATCAGTGAAATTCAGATCCTGTAGGCCACAGAAAATAAACTAGTAAGGAATTTTAAAAGCTGCCTAGCTGATAAGATCTGGGGAGCAACACAGAAAATCCCAGCAAGGGATTTAAATCCCAGAAAGGGATTTTCTTACCTAAAACAACTTAACCTACAGCCATGAAGAATTCAGAAATAAATATGAGAAAATTGTGAGAAAAAGACACACAGAAACGACAGCCACTACAAAGACACCTGCCTCAAAGGCATTTAAATGCCACTTTCCTCAAGCATTAGTTTGCTTTATGGAGCCAGAAGATCTATTGGGCTGATATGTATTCAGTGCATGCACATTTACCAAGATGGCCACCTAATAAAGAACCTCACAAAGTAAAGTTTTATTCCTGTGTAACCAACTTCTTAACCAACTCCTTAAGGCAAACTTATTTAAAACACAGAAATGTCACCAAATAATAAAAAGTAGGAAAATTCTGGCATTTTTTCTATATCTGCAAATTCTTGACCACAGCTATCTAAGTGTTAGATAGTAGTGTGTAAGCTGTCAAGAACACAGCTTCCAAAAAATAATGTCCTCTAGACTGCACCTGTTTTTCACTCAAAAGCTGAAATGAGAACCTTCATTCTCTGTTACATTTGTATTCAAAGGCTGATTTTCTCTGTCATTAAGTAGATATGCAATGGATGGTTAATGTTCTTCCTGTACTGTAAACTAAAGTGTTACTTCCATGTTTCATTATAGACATTGAAGGAAATCCTCACCAAACTCAAGTGTTGTAGTTTAAATGTTTTACTCTACTCTCCTGTTTACCAGTGCTGTTCCAGTAACTGAAAAGTTATTAGCCTCCTGCAGACATCTCAAGAGCACTGCCCTCATTCATCAGTGTGTGTGGATAATTGGAGCAACCCACCTGCTTCACCACTTCATTCCCTGTGATTCTGGCTGATGTATATTTTATATTTGCCTTTTTCAGTAACCTCTGTGTTTTTTAGATACTTGGGTATGGACTGAAATAGATGCCAGCTGCATTTTTTTTTTTTTTTTTTTGGGACAATTTGGTTAAAAANGGGGGGGTGGGTTGTGAGGTGATAGTCTTTTATGAAATGTCTGAATTCTGTATTTAGTATCTCCAGATTGGTTACTGTGTGTGTGAATGCATACACATATAGCTCTTTGATTTAAAGAAAAGATAGTGATCACAGCCCTGATGGAAATTCCTAGTCCTAATTCAGTTTTTTTGATTCTTGCTGTTCAGAACTAGAATCTGTGTTCTCTTTTTTTTTTTTTTAACAGAGCTAAGAAGGTGTATATAGTAGCAATAATCTGAAATTTGTACTTTCAAAGAACAGAATAATCAGAGCTTCTTTGATGGGTGCTGCACTACACTTACAGGTCCTCTGTCTATGACAATAGACAAGAGTGGGCATAGCACAGGATGCTTGTCATCCTGAGTCTGGGGTTTCGCAGACAGTAAATCCATGTTTATCAGGCTTTTTTTTTTTTTTTTTTTTCTTCAGAAAACTATTGCTTAGGTAGTCTATTTTTGAAGTGCTGGCATTTTTTTCTTTTTTTAATTATTATTATTATTATTATCACAGAATCACAGATTCACAGAATGGTTTAGGTAGGAATGGACTCCTGGAGGCCATCTGGTCCAATCCCCCTGCTCAAGCAGGGACACCAAGACCTGGTTAACCAGGACCATGTCCAGACAGCTTTTGAAGTTCTCCAGGGAGGGACACTCCACAACCTCTCCGGGCAACCTGCTCCAGTGCTCTGTCACCCACACAGTAAAGTGCTTCTTGAAGTTTAGATGGAACCTCTTGTGTTCCAGTTTGTGCCCATTGCCTCTTGTTGTGTAACCTGGACACCACTGAAAAGAGCCTGTCTCTGTCCTCTTTGCACCCTTCATTCAGGTATTTGTATACATTGATAAGATTCCTCTTATCCAGGCTAGAGTTCCAGCTCTCTCATCCTTTCCTCATAGGAGAGATCCTCAAGTCCCTCTGGACTCTCTTCAGTATGTCCACGTCTCACTTGTATGGGGGGGCCCAGAACTGGGCACAGTACTCCAGGTGTGGCCTCACCAATGCTGAGCAGTTGGGAATCAGTGGTCATTATGGTCAACGATGGTCATTGGAGCAAAGACACTTTCCCTCTCATGGAAAATACTGATGACTGATAACATTTATATGAAGGAAGCAAATGTTGAGTAGTTAAGGGTTTATGCTAAAACAGCTGTAAAGCAGAGGTGGGGTTTAAGCAGAGAATATTGAGTGAGTCTTTAATATGGGACAGTCATGCTGCATGTTGTACATTTCTGCCTAGTTAGAACTTCATCACAGACATTGTTCTGAATACTGAAAGAAGACCTTTTCTTTTACCTTTTTATAATTTTTCTGGAAGGAAACCCATGGCATTAAGAAAAGATTTCTTAACATTACTAAGAACCATACCTGAGGGCTTGAACCTTCTTGTCCTCTGGTGTTATAAAAAGAGACAATTTCTATTGTCTGTAGTCTCTACTTAGCTATTACTGAGTTGGAATTTGGCATGTTTCATGACGGTCCAGTGCCTGTTCACAGGTATGAGGCTAGTGACTATTCTGTTGTCCTTACCAAAACCCCAAACTGTGGGTGTGTCTTCTGACAGCTGATTTGTAGTTTTTTTCTTAATGCACAACCCTATTTAATTTTATGAACAATATGAAATTAAAAGATATTAAGTGACTTTCAGTCACCTTGAGATAAATAAATCTTCTGTAATAATTGCACATTTCCTTTCTTTATCCAGCTGAATGACGAATCTGCAGGAGACAGACACTTTTTCCATTTTAAATGCAGTTTAATTTTCTTTTAAAAGTTTCTAGAAAAAAAAAAATGTATATATAATTTCATTTTTTCTTAAAATTTCTGAAAAAAACTAACAACCTACCTATTAAATGTGAAATCCTTACACTATATTTCTTGGTTCAATACATCGTAAAAACAACCTAGCCCTAAGACATCCGTTTTTGGCTTGCTATCAGCAGATAATACAGTTTCCACTTCTGCCTTCCTATTTCTTTTTATTTTTTCTTTTTCTTTTTTTTTTTTTTCCTTTTCTTTTCCACTGTTCTAAATAAAGAATAAAAAGCAGGGCACTTTTAACTTTTCTACTTTTCATCCACATGTCTTATTTAAACCTTGGCAACCAGCCAGAAACATAAAACAGAATGGAAAAATCTCTCCATCACTTTTTGTACCTTGCCTTATGTATACCATTCGAGCTCTGTATTCCATTTTTCTTTTTAAAATATCAGTATTTGAAGACCAAAGAACCCCTACCCCATTATCTTTTTGATATTATTGTTGTGTAGTAATCTCCTGTTATTTAAAAAGAAAATAATGACATTTTCATATTTTGAAACCCATTCAAGCAAAATAACATGACAAGTTCCTCTTTTGGCAGCTCTCAGGTGTCTTCAGGTGAACTGCTTTTTAGGATTTTATGACAGAAATGACCAGAAAGCTTGTTTTCTCTTTGATTTGGTTCAGAAAACCAAATCTCACTACATTCTAACTTCAGAAATATTGCAGTTGCTGGCTGGACTTTACCTGAAGGAGAAGAAAACTACAGTTGTGCATGAAATGGATTGGTAGCATTGTTCAGTGGCCTAGACAAAAGCAGGAGATAGGTGGTTGTCCCTGAGAAATGCTAAAACTTTTTCAGATTTAGTTTTGTCTGCTCTCTGAAAAGAATGCTGAAAACCAGCACTGTAGTTGAGCTCATTCCTTAGTTTGGACTGTTGAGTAACCACTGAATGCAAACAACAAGCAGGTCCCAACATCAGCCCCTCAGGACTGAGGAATTTTAGATTTACCAGTTTTTAAATTTCACTTGACTGACACTGAGCAAAACCTTTTTTTTTTTTTTTTTTTTTGACACAGATGGTATCAAATGCTTCAAAGCAGAACCTGATGCAGTTTATTAAACTGTGTATGTGTGCTTTTCAGTAGGCTGAGTAGCAGTACAGTAGCAGTTTCCAGACAAAATCTTGCTTGCCTGTAGGATTTAGTCAGGCTCAAAATAGAAAGCTCTGACCTTCATTCTCTCCTCTTTCGCTGCCTTCCCCTCCCCCCGCCTTCCCACCTCCAGCTTGTATTGCATCCTCTGTCATTGCACTCTTATATGTTTACCTTATGTAGGGAGTGAACTTCTCAAATAGGCAAGTTGTAATTTCATGGCTAGTTTTCTCTACTTGCAGTAACTTGGGAATCTCTAAGTAGAAAAGTTTTAATATAAGACATGAAGTCTTCCGACTCCCTCCCCTCAACACCCTAGGCTCCCATTGTTTACCAACTGAGGGGCTGTACAATAAGCAATACAAACTGCAATACTAAGCAACGCAGACTGTTAATTAAGATATATACTTTGTAGCTTTTAAAAAATGCAATAATTCTTGTTTTGCAGTCCCATGTCTGTACCCAAAAGCTGGTTGCTGTTTAAACCTTTTCCCAGTTATACGCTGTGTTTCTGGAGCATTCCAGCTCTAGTGAATTTTTCACAGCTCCATTCCTCTGCTCAAAGTATTTCTCTTCATGTGATTTATTCCTGGCACCATTGGTTCTTCGATTACTCAGAGCCAAGGAGTCTTACTGATTTCTGCTTCCTCCAGTGTTTCACTCTGAACTGATCAGAATTGTAGAACATGATCCCCTGTGCAAGGAAACAGCCCATTTCTAAAGACTTTTCCGAGAAAATCTTGTATTTAAGATCTCCTGCATGGTAGAGAACAGAGCATCATTATCTGGCAGAAAAGAATACCACAGACCTGCAGACTGAGAAACAAATACAGAAGGGTTATACCAGGATGATTTTGCATTTTGGATGGCTGTACAGGAGAGCTTCTTGAGCTGAATAAAGAACTGCTGGACCATCTTCTTTCAGTAAGTGTTAAATAAATACATATGAAATTTATTCTCAGAAGTCCTAGCTGTGAGAGTTCTAGGGAGCCTATGGAGAGCTGGACCCCAAAGAATTTGTGTTCATAAAATAACGTGTTCATGAAATTTCCCAAAACTGTAAATCTCTAATTTTCAGCAAAGTGTAAGGGGAATAAGACAGCTAGATATGCTGGAGATTCCACTAAAAAACTGTTGTTTATAGATAAGCAGTTTGGATTGAGGACCTCTGTGCTTGAAGATCTGGAAGTACCAATCTCCAAGTCCATCCTTGGTACTTCAGTGCTGTTATTGTGCCTTCCATTATTCCATTCAAAGTTTATGTTTGTGAGAAAGGCAATGTGCAGAAGAATACTTTTGTAAATCTTTCTGATATGAACCACCTAGTAACAGGGCTGTTTACAGGAGTAAAATGACAGAGGTAATCCTCTTTCCACACAAGGACAATGATCTGGTAAATAGAACTATGTCTCCAAATTTGTATTTGGAAAGCTAGAAGATTTTTATGCGCGTGTACATGTGGGACATGGACAAATATGTTTGCAAATCACGTTTGCCTGATACTTGACTAAACCTCAGAATCTCTTCACTGGAGACCAACTATTTCTTCCAAAGCTGTGAAACTTCTTAACCAGTCAAGAGCGTCATCCATAACTTGAAGTTGTATCTCTCCACAAAAATATGCAATTTCCGTGGCTCAAATAAAATATCAGGAAGATAATTTGTTGTAAACAGTGGGTTGCCCATTTAAACATGGTAGGATTTTTGTTGTGCTAGGATTTATACATTAACTTGTGAAAGGTCTTCTCTACCAATTTTCTGAGCAGCATAAGCAAGTTACACAAACCTCTGAAAAAGTTTATATACAGGTTTCAACTCACTTATAACTGATCTGCATAAAAGTATATTTCTTTAAAATGTTGTGTGTTGTACATATACACCAGAGATTGTTCCTGGTACAAAAAAAAAAAAAAATTACAGTCAGACTGCTGACAATAATTGAATACTATTAATAGAGTGAAGGAGCACTAGATATCACTTACAGTGTTATTTATTGTAATAAATAAACTGATAATGCACTTGACATCCTTGATTTAACAATTTATTTTACGTCCATGTATTTGGAATCTCCATGAAATGCCATGAAAGAGATAGAGAGCATCTAAACTTCATTTGTTCTTATATTTATTCTAATAAATCTAACTCTTTATTCCAAGAAGTTCCTGAAGCATTTTTGGCTACCCCACATGGCTCAGTCTTCTCTAAAGGTCCAGGGTTTTCCCACATACTATTTCACTTATAACGAGCTAGTATGACCAGCCTGGGTTATGTCCAGAGTGAAAGAAAAAGCCTGTTCATAAGAAATAGATCATAACAATGAGAAAACTCTAGCATCACAAATCTTCAACTGCAAGAATGACATCTTGGGACCATGGGGAATCAGATACATGCTCTCGTACTTACACAGGTAGTCCAGGAGCATCTAAACCATCTTAAAGTTACTTCTGTGCTATCTCTTGCAGAGCATATATGTACCAGACAGTACATAAAACGATGAAACAGATGAATATAGCTGTAGAATTACCCTCCTCAGCTCCCACTTGGATTCACCAGAAATGGTAAATGTATAAATGGAAAAATGCACTTATCTTCAGCGTCTTGTTTTGAAGAGGTCTGCTTCTTAAGTCAAGAAATCAGAGAGCAAGCTATGGTACACAGCCGTGTGGCATATTTAATCTCAGGATTTGCTATCTTTCAGAAGTTCAACCCTTTCTGACATGGTATTATAAGGCAAAAAAAAAAAAAAAATGTTTCCAAAGTTGTGAGAGGCAAATTGAACAACTCCCAAGAATCTTTATGTTCCACTAACAATTGAAAGCAGAGACATGAGTATCAAATGCTATTAGTCCTTACACTGTTTTACACATGCATACACAAAAACACCTTGTTAAATGTATCTGGATCTGTCTCTCTTTTAACTGCTAGTGTGAGAGTTAAAAGCTCAGATTTTTTTTGTTTTGTTTTTATGATTTTGTAGATATTATAGGGCTGCTTGATTACTGTGGTCATGGAACATGGTTAAAGAAAAAAACACATACTAGAAACAGAAATCTTAGGTCAGGTGTCAAGCCCATAAGACTACTGAATTCAAAAGAAATATGTACATCTTCCGTTAGTGAATAAAGTAACCCCTTCCAAACCTCCAAATACAGATTTGTCTCAGCATATCAAAATGAAGCCAATCTCTTCAAAGTGAAACAGTAGGATATATAGCAAAGAGTTAGGCAGATGGCAGATTCCCCTTACTGGAAGCTTATGGAAAATAAAAATAAAATAAGTTCCCAGCACATATGGCAGGAGAATTTGAGAACTGGTGTCTGCAAGAGCTATAGAAAAGACATTCCTCATTTTTGCTGCTGGGTAGAAGGGAAGACAGTCCTGAGAAGCTTAATAATTAACTTCTTGAATACAAAATGTCTTCAATAAGGCCTTTCCTGCAGCACAGAGATACCTTGAAAATGTCTAAATTTTATGTTGCATTTATCAACTTAAAAGTTTATATGCTTCTCTGACAGTGATTTTTTTTTTAATCATAGGGAAATAAGGACAACAGTTATCAAAGCTAGGTGCACACTTGAATGTAACCTATCTATTTAACAAATTTAATTAAATTTCCTATTAACATTTGTATGTGAACCAACTGAAAAGTTTTTGTATATTTGAGAAGATTACCAAAAGTTATTCCAGTCTTTTAAGCACACAAGTTCCAGCCAATGGAATGTTCATGAATTATTTGCTATGTTATTTATAACTCATATTTCCTGATCTCTCTGGTATTGGTATCTGGTAGTATTGTTCTCTCTCCTCATTGGATATAAAAAAAACTTGAAGAGGCATAAAGAACACAAAATAGAAACACTTGTAAGAAATTATACATATTTGTCTACTATTTTGTATTTAAATGCATAAATAAATATTTCTACGAGAGGCTGATGGCATGTTTTCCACAGACTAACTCTTGGTAACTGTACCATTTTTGAAAGACACAGTGCTGTCAAAAAAAAAAGGAAAAAAAAAGGAAAAATGTTAAAGACAGCACTGTCAATACTGAGTTAAGCTCTTGTACCTCGACATGTACTGATAAATATGTTCCCAATACCATTATTTTCATTATCATTTTATGCTGTTTTTTACCCTGTTTAGCCTTAAATATGGAGATGTTAATTTAAACTAAAGAACTTCTGTAAAATAGTGAGTCAATTATTTACTAAACACACTATACTATTAAAGATTAATGGTTAAAAGAAAAGCTTGTGTCTAAAGTCGTATGAGGTAACTAAAAATAGACTGCAGATTAATTTAAAACATGATTATTAAAACTAACAAACAAAAATATGATAATGCTTACAAATTTCCATTATTTTACTCTACCGTTATGGTATAGATTTCTAATTTTGTCATATTGCCATATATTGTGATGACATTACAATGTGTTTCTTTTTATGATAAAAATGTAGGTGGATATTTAAGTATACTTAAGCATATTATTTTACCTCCAAGCTCCTAATGCCCTTCTCTTTTAGTATTCTTTTTTTCCACTCAGTTCATAGTTTCACCAATAGGCTTGCCAAAGCAACATTTTCAGTAATGAATTATTTAGGTATCTTTTGCTGCTTTGAATATTGATCTGAGTCTTTAAAATGTGAAATTGCTTTTCAATAGAAGTAAGCATATCTCCACCCCTAGCTACTACTGCTGCCTTCTGTTATTAGATCAGGTAAGAATGGGGGCCTGTGAGCTGACAATTAGTCTTGGTGGTCTAATAATGGACCAACAATGAATAATCTTGTTGAACTAAATATGAAATGTACAGATGACTGAAAGAGAACAGATGCCATATAACAGCAGGAAAGATAGATACTTACTAATGATTTGTCAAATGGAAAGTTAGAAAATTAGTTCCTAAATGGTAGTAAACATAGCCAATTTTCTATTGTAGCTGGTTCTTAACAGCTGCACCACCTTCAAGCTTCTTACCTGACCCTTCAAAAATGAAATATTATTACAGTAAACTATTTACTATTATTAACATCACTGGAAGCAGCCACCACCATGCCAAGCAAATCCTTTATTAGATAGTTACCTATCTAATAGCTTTGCCTCAGGATGGAAAACTAACAAACCAGTTGCTAATTACATAAAATGGCTGGCTCCTTGGGAAATACGGCTTCAGTAATGCATGACTTAAATACCATTTTGTGCTATAAATCTTTTACCCCCCAAAATAAAATAAAATAAAATAAAATAAAATAAAATAAAATAAAATAAAATAAAATAAAATACTATTCCTTTCATTGTCTTTATTCCATAGTTTGAAATGAATGTTCAGATGAGTCCATAGTAAAAAGGATGCACTGCTGGTAACCAGCTAGTCAGTTCAAGAGAATTTTCTTATGGGGAGGTGAGGTGATGTACAGAGGGAAGGAGGAGATGAGTTTCATATTTATTGAAAGAATAAGCCAGTGCTTTAGAAATTTAACACTTATGCATTGTTTTTTTTTTTTTCTTCATTTTTGTTAGCCTGTTGTTGTATGAGTTACTATTGTGAATAAAGTATTTTTAACTAGGAAAGATTATCTAACCACATATTCAGTGCCGTTCAACAAATTTAGAGGTTTTCTGTGATTCTCTCTCCAGTGGAAAATACCATGCAAATGCAGGGAAAAAAAAAAAAAAAAAAGCTATTTTTTTCTGCTCAAACCATTGAATTCTTCAAAAGTCTGTGACCACACTTCAGCTTGAAAGGATTTTTTAGATTGGAAAAAAAGCAATGACCAATACTGATTGTATTTGTTAAATCACAACATTTTCACATGCAAAGCCAGCAAAATAGTTTCTTTAAGCTTGGAAAGCATCAGGCCATCAAGTCACAACATTGTGATAAATCCAATTAAACTTTTGAGAACGGCTGCACTGAATAAAAATATTCACGTTTAATAGTTGACTAATGAGCTGCAGGGCAAAACTCTTTCCTTTTAATGCAAATAACTGGTCAAACAATTGTAAATCGTGAATGAAGTCATGCCATGTTTGTGAACAAATATAAAAGCTGGTTTCTCAAATAAGCTAAAGATGATGAATAATTGAGTTAGTTCTAATAATATATAGGTAAAGCTTACACTATACCAACAGCTAACACCTTCAAGTTTCCTATAATGAGTTTTACATAGCGTTGTATCCATCCTGAGAAATATAGAAAGCTATTTCTTTTTTTTCCCTTTTTTTTTTTTTTTTTTTTTTCCTGTTACATGACAGTTTAGATAAATTTTCCTTTAGGAAGAAAAATAAAAAATAAAAAAAAACCTTGTTCTTAACTTTCTAATTTATTTGTTTCCCTTATGTCTTGTTAATGAGATGAAGTTAATAAACATTTGTTGTAATTTGTTAGTGCTATATGTTGTCAAGATATATTTCAGATGTAATTAATTTTTTCAAGGCATATGAAGTTATAAAAAGTAATGCTTTCCCTAGATATTATATGTTATCTTAAAGGGAAGTATTAGTTTCCAAAACAAGATCTGATTTAAAAAAAAAAAAAAAAAAAAGTTGATTAATATATTTCTGTTTAATTTTAGAGAATATTTACATTGGATGCATAAGCTTCCAAATGTATTCCACATTCTTCTGCCAATATGCAGAATGTGACATTTACAACGTCTCCAAAGCAGACAGGTAACTTCTCTTATGTAAACCAGTAGTGAAATAACCATTTGAAAAATAACTACCTGTAAAAGTGAATTATTTTCAGAGTCTTCCTATGAGCTTCTCCAGGATTCCTGGTATCAACCTGATTCATTGACGGTTAAATGACATCTTAACTACAATGTATGTTTCAGCTGTTTTTCCTGCCTAAGAGCCTTTCTCTTGCAGTTGGTCCTAATCATGATCGTCACTTAACTTTCTTGCTCTTTAGTAGGGTTGGCTTTTGCATTAGAGCAGTTGTTCATTATCCTGATCACCTCCCTTATAATATTTTGCTCTTAGAAAATGCAAACTGAACTTGTACTGAGTAAGGTACTGAACTTGCAAAACGAAACATTATGCTCTGGCTCTCAGCCTTCTAACACAGAGCATTTTTTGTTACTTTTGAGACAGGTTCCCCTGGGTTAAAATTCTAGCTTACTACAGCTACAGTGTCTATAACGCCATGCTATAATCTGTCACCAAAGCACGTGTCCTGTACAGATGGAGATACACTGGTTATGCTTTAACTGTATGGGTAGCCAGGGTATTTACTGTTTTTTATCCAAATAAACACAGGAATGAATGCAAAGGTCTTGGCAAGGGTATAATTCATTAATATGAATAGCAAGCAGTAAAAGCTTAAAAACAAACAAATTAATAATAATAATAATAATAATAATAATAATAATAATAATAATAGTAAAAAACACATCAAAGCAAAACAAAACTAAATGAAGACACTATTTCTAGAATCTTATACCTGCATTGATCCCCACACGTTGAAGCAATTTATAGTAACACCAATAGAAAATGAATGTAGCAAAGTGAAGTATAATATGTTCCATTTGAAATATAACAAGGAAAAAAAAAAAGATAGACTCATTTATTCACCTCTTGATGACTGGATGAGAGGCTGTGTTTTTGGGCAAATTTTTCAAAATTTGGTACAGCCAGGATCTAGCAGACACTGAAACAGTTGTTAGAGTCTTACAGGAGTGTCTACGTACATTGTCAAGACCATTTCTGTGGTAGTCCCTCGCACTGTAACACAAAACCTCCTTTGTTGGAGGAGTTCTGTAATGGAAATTTATCTTTCACTAGATTAGCACCAAGAGGCAAAAATGGGTTGTGTGATTCATACAAAATAAGGGCTACAGCTTCCTCCTCATTTTACAATGAGTGCAGAAAATGGCAAAATATTCATGTGCCTTGCTTTCCCCCCTGCCTTATCACTCAGGAAAATCTCCAAAACTGGGTTCTGTGAAAGGTGGAGATTGTTGTTGTTAGTATACTACCTTTCCATTCTTTAGTTCTCTTTGGCAAGACCACTTGTTCAGAGAGCTTTTAAGCATGAAACTGAACAAGGGGAAAAGGGAAATGATGTTGCTTAGCAACGGTTCTCTCTTTGCTCAGGTGGTATATGATTATGAGAAACAGAAATCTGTAAATTTGGTGGATTTCGGTTCTATCTAGGAATTTTGTTTAATTTTCCAGAATCAAGCTTTTCCCTTGCAAAATGTTAGACTTCTTGATCATCCAAAATCTAAAGCACAGAACTGATCAAAGAACAATATCCTGTAAGTAGCAGGAAATGTTATCCTAATGGTACACTTAATTCAGTTCTTCTGCTTGATCTGTCCTGGTATGCACTTCAGAAGGATACTTTTCAAACAAAAAGTGTACTCAAACTATATAATTAATTTATTTTCTTTTATAAATAGTTTTGTCATATATAAAACAAGCCTGTACTTAAAAATAAAACTCAACCTCTATTTTAAGTAGTTGGATATTTAAATATTTTATACCTTTTGTGTTAGTGGGGTTTTGATTCAGCTTTATGTATATATTTATTATTAATGAGTAGATAGTGGTAAGTATGTCTATCAAGAGAATAATCCCTATGTCTAGATCTCTTCACTGTCTATACACCTGTAGAAGAGGGAGTAAGAGACTTTCTTACGTGAAACATGGCATTTTTGATAAAATCTTGCAAAAAGAAAAAAAGAAAAAAAAGAAAAAAAAAAAGAAAAAAAGCATCTGTGGATTGGAAGTAACCATAGCAGCACCTGAATCTGTAAAGTCAATGCCTCTAACTCTGGGTGCAGAAAATAATGTTAATGCTATTTAACCCATCTACCCTAAAACAAGCACTGCTTTATTTTTCAACTCTCCTGCCATTTTAGAATAGGAATTTATTTTGATTGTAATTGGCAAGAGAAACAAACAGAAATAATGTATTTCTGGGCATTTGTGGGTACTTTCCAATTATTTCTGATTCCATATGAAAATTAAAAACAATCAAACAAATAAGTAACTCTCTCCCCTCCCCCCAAACAAAAAAACAAACAAACAAACTTTTAGTAGCATTTCAAAGAGACTGCCAGTAATCAGTTGTATTGATAAGAAGAAAACTGCTCAGTGTATAGACTGGGTTTATCTACATCCATATTGTCTGACTGTGTGCCCCAAGTTGTGACCTGAATGTGTGCTTCCTGGAGAATACCATTTAATGACCAGCTCTTTCAGAAAAGTTATTCTTCTTTTCTCTATGAAGTCATTGAATGCTGGAGTAGACTTTTGGAGGGCTATAGGGTGCGCACTGGGTAGTTCTGCAAATATGTGTGATCAAGCTGTGTTTTCACAATTACCCTCTACATGAAGTTATAGCCTTGATTTTTGGACCTCAGAAACTTTGGATCAATCCACTTCTGGGTTGACCCTGGTTGACCCAAGTTGATCTATAGGATGGGTATCATACAAAGTAATTAAGGTTCTCTACCAAACCCTTTTCATTACCCTCTGCATTACTTTCATTTCATCACCACTTTACTTGTAGACCATGTTGTTACACATAGGTATTTCTTAATAAAGGAGAAAAGATTAGTGTGGGTGAGGAAAAATAAGAAGTTTGTCTAATTCTCTTTTATGTAGACAACATGTGACTATTAGTATACAAAAAAGAAAACTTAAGGCTAGGATATAATTGGAGATATATGCTCCTTAAGAACATCAAGCCAAACATTCATTTTTATGTTGAATTATTTTCTACAGTAAACTATGGTGATTGTTATGAGCAGATAAAATATTAAGATTATGTATGGAAAGGTGCTGCCTAGTAAGCAGTTTCAGCATTGCTCTGAACAGACTGAATGGGACAAAAGAAAATGCTCAGGGGATTGCACAAACCTATCCATACTGTATCATTATTCCCTTTGCTTTCATAGCTGTGATAAGTATGCTTTTGGAACTGCAGTGTGACAGAGGTGGAACATATGAAATTGATTCACACCTTAAGGCTCACTGGATGGTTCCAGGGAAATTACACACTTCATTACACTTAAGCACAGAGAGATGAACAAAAATGAAATTCTGATATGTAGTGGCCGTAGGGTAGGGATTATTGACATAAATAGTAGTTCAGGAAATTGGCACAAGTTTTTTGGATGACTAAGCAACAATCAATATAATGAGTTTAGCTAACTCCTGATAGCAAAATAATATAATGAAGTAGCATTAAAATGAAGAATAATAAACATGTTGAAAAATCACTTATATTAGAGTTAAAGAAAGGGTCTACTTAGAATACTGTGAAGTCAAGTATATCACCTCTGCATCAGGAGACGTAAGCTACAAGTAAAGTGACAAATTTGTCCTTGTTTTGTCAAATGTATTCATGCTACAGCTGCAATAACAAGTGTTTTGTATTTAATAAGGTCTGTTATAATGTGCATTTTTTGTAATTCCAGTTCACTGGAGAAGTGGCATTCTCAGAGCACCAGACAACAGCCTCAGCAACAGTTTGCACCAAAACTTCTCCATGCACTCATATTTTTGTTTTGATTATCAGATAGCATCAAATTGGATATATAACCTAGATATAACAAATATGTTTGTAAATCTTCCTCTGGCTGTAGTTTCCTAAAGAGGTTAAAGCATTTAAGCACAAAAGTCCAAGCTCATAAAAACATCTAAGTATTCTAATCTTCTAGAAAAAGCTAAATAAGTCTACTTAATTGTTTTGTCATACTATATACAAGAAAAGTGACTGAAGTTTTTCTCCATTCCCAGAGCACCCAGAAAAGCATTTCACAACCTTATTGTCACCTAGAGAAACATCTTTCTGGCTGTACATGTTTGACCTGCCCTTCCTGGATGCTTTTCTGGTTTAACCCACATCCTGAGGTGTACCAGCTGCA
>VXAA01006768.1:16899-30260 GCA_013399115.1 Anseranas semipalmata | reverse complement strand
TTTTTTTTTTTAATATTTCTGTTTCCTGCCTCTGTTCTGAGCAGGCTGAAATACAGCATGTTATAAAGACTCCTAGATTCCATTCCACCCATGGCTTTGTGACTGCTGGAAATGCACCAACACGAAAGAAAGATACAAGAAATTGCTGACAAGAAATTGCTGGTGCAGACAAGAGCTTCTGCAAGGGAGATATAATTATGGTTTCTTGTTTGTTTGTTTGATTGTTTTTTATTGCTTGTTTCGTTTTTATTGTTTGTTTGTTTGTTTGTTTTTAACAAGAGCACAATGAGACTTGGCCTACTCTGGGCCTTCAATTAAAAGTTTTAAAAAGTGACTTAGATGTTTTACTCACAGATACTGTGAACTATCAGTAATTTTTTAAATATATTATGTAGGTAACACAGTTTATAACATTCCCAGCATTTTTTGCACTATTTTGAAGTACTTGGTTATCACTTAAGCAGGGTTCTGAGTGAAAGGCCAGGTTGGGGGCAGGGGGGAGCACACCTTCAGAGAATGTCCAACCTTCCTGGACTCCTTTAACTTTCAGAACCAACTCCCAGGGATTCTGTCAACCAGGATTTTAAACAGGCCAAAGTCTGTCTTCCAAAATCCAAGGAAGCAATTCTGCTAACCTCCATTCTTACTTCACCAAGGAGCAAAAACTCTATCATTTTGTTATTGCTGTGCCCAACGCAGCCTTCAATGATCACTTCACCCACAAGTCCTTCCCTGTTTGCAAACTACTTCCCCTTGTTGGCTTCTGCATCACCTGTGTCAGAGAGTTATCCTCCACACGCTCCAGGAATCTTCTAGACTGATTTCTCTCTTCTGTATTCAGCAGAGACCTGGGAAGTTGAAATCCCCCATGAGAACAAGGGCTAGTGATCATGACACTTCTCCTAGTTGCTTGTAGAATATTTCATCTACTTATTTTTTTCTGTCTGGCTGATGTATAACAGACTCCCACCATATCAGTCTTATTAGCCTTTCCTCTGACTCTTACCCAGAAACTATCAATTCTTTCATCACCATTGGCCAGCTCCATGCAGTCAAGGCATTCCCTTAAGTATAGGGCTAACCCACTTCCTCTCCTTGCCTGCTTCTCTCTCTTGAAGGGCCTGTAACCATCTATCACAGCACTCCAGGCATGTGAGTTGTCCAGCCATGTCTCACTGAGGCCAATTTCATAACCCTGAGACTTAACTAAAACTTCCAGTTCCCCTTGCTTATTTCCCATCCTGCATGCACGGGAAAGTGTAGAGGTACTTAAGTCGGACCCTGGTGAAAGAGTTTTATTGGATGAAGTGACAAGAATTCCTTTGTGCTGCTCTTCAGATACTCTCCCGCTGACCTCTGATTCCTTTCCTGGCTCTGGGTGTCTATTGCTGGTGCTGGAATCAAACCATTTGGACAGGGTGGATCGAGGTTCCCCTCCCCTGGCAACATTAAAGCTCTCTTCACCAGCTTGGCAAGCTTGTAACTGATGATGCTCTTCCTCTCCTCTGACAGATAGACCCCATCTGACCCCAGTAGACCAGGTTTCTCTAAGAGAATCCCATGGTCTAAAAAGCCAAATCTCTGGCTAAAATACCAGTCCCACAACCATGCATTGATCCTCTGGATTTGACTGGTCCTTTCAAAGCTTTTTCTTTTCACCTGTAGAATTGAAAAGAAGACCATCAGGGCTCCAGAGCCTCTTCCAGCTGCTCCAAGGGCTCTTCAGTCCTTTGTGATATGCCTTAGTCTGCTCTTGACAGTGTCATTGTTGCCTGCATGAAATAACGGCACAGACAGTAGTAGTCTGTGTATAGTACAAAGCTTGGTAGTATCTTGGCAATGTCCCTAATACAAGCCCCTTGTAGGCAACAAACCTCTCTTGAAAGCAGGTCAGGTCAGCAAATGGCTGCCTCTGTTTGGGGCAGAAGAGAGTCCCGTATTGCTATCACCCATCACTGTTTCTTGTTTGGACTAGTTGTTATACGAGGAACAGGCCAAGCTGGCTTAGTCGGCACCTGTGTCTCCCTTTAAGAATGCATAAGTTCTTTACTGATGACCAGGATGACAGGACAGAGTGTGTTCCCAGCAAATTTATTTGATACCAAGTTGGAGGAAATGGTCAATATGCAGGAAGGCAGGAATGCAGAATAACCTGTATAGATTGGAGAAATAGGCAGACAGGAACATCTTGAAGTTAACCAAAAATGCATGCAAAGCCTAAACATTGGGATGGACATAACCTTGCATCAGGACATCCTGGGGCTGACTGATCAGGAGCACCTCTGCAGAAAACTCCTCAGGGCCTCGGGAGCAGAAGGTTGGCCATGAGACAGCAGTGCCCCAGGCAGCAAAGCAGCCTATATGGCCTGGAGCTGCATGAGTAAAAGAGCAGCCAACAGATCCAGGAAGGGATCCTACACTGCTGTCTGGGACCCATAAAATGGGTCACTCCCAACTGGAGTGATGTACCCAGCCTGCTCCCAGAACTGGGTATAGGGGTGGTAGGAAAAGGGGGGGAATAGACTATTTTGAAAAAACCTAAAACACTTAAGGGTGATGTCTCATCTATGTGCCCAGCAAGATCACAGAACAGATCCTCCTGGAAACTATGCTAAGGCACATAGAAAATAAGGAGGTGATTGGTGACAGCCAACCTGGATTCACTAAGGGCAAATCATGCCTGGCAAACTTGGTGGCCTTCTATGACAGGGTTACAGCAATGATGAATAAGGGAAAAGCAACTGACGTAATCTACCTGGACTTGTGCAAAGCATTTGACACTGTCCCACGTGACATCCTTGACTCTAAAGTGGAGAGATATGGATTTGACAGATGGACCACTCAGTAGACGAGGAATTGACTGGATGGTCTCACTCAAAAAGCTGCAGTCAATGGCTAATGTCTAAGTGAATACCAGAGAGTGGTGTTCCTCAGGTGCTGGTATAGGGACTAGTGCTGTTTAACATCTTTTTTGGTTACACAAACCGTGGGGTTGATTGAACCCTCAGCAAGTTTGCTGACGACACCAAGCTGCGTGGTGTGGTCAACATGCTGGAGAAAGGGGATGACATCTAGAGGGACTGTCATGGTTTTGTCTGGGATAAGGTTAATTTTCTTTGGAGAGGCTCACACAATACTGTGCTTGAGATTTTTAATGAAAATAGTGGTGATAACACACCAATGTTTTTAGTTGTTGCAGAGAAGTTCTTACACGCAGCCAAGGACTTTTCTACTTCTTGTGCTGCCCTGCCAGCAAGGACACAGAGGGTGCACCAGAAGCTGGGAGGCAACACACCTGACCCAGCCTGACCAAAGAGATATTTCATAGCACGTGACATCATGCTCAGTAATAAAAGCTGGGGCAAAGAAGGAGGAAGGGGGGATGTTCAGAGTGATGTTGTCAGTCTTCCCAAGAAACTGTTACACATGATGAGCCCTTCTTTCCTGGAAGTGGCTGAACATCAGCCTGCCAATGGGAAGTAGTGAATGAATTCCTTGTTTTGCTTTGCTTGCATGCACAGCTTTTGCTTTACCTAGCAAACTGTTTTTATCTCAACCCATGAGTTCTTGCATTTTTACCTTTCCAGTTCTCTCCCCCATCCCATCTGGGAAGAGCGAGTGAGTGGCTGTGTGGTACTGAGATGCCTGCCTGGTTAAACCACAACACAGACCTTGACAGGCTTGAGAGGTAGGCCTGTGAGAACATCATGATGTTCAATAAGACCATATGCAAAGCCTGTACCTGGGTTTGGACAATCCCAAGCACAAATACAGGCTTGGTAGAGAATGGATTGAGAGCAGCTCTGAGAAGAAGGACTCGGTGATATTGGTTGATGAGAAGCTCAACATGAGCTGGCAATGTGTGCTTGCAGCCCAGAAAGTCAACTGTATCCTGGGCTGCATCAAAAGAAGTGTGGCCAGCAGGTTGAGGAAGGTGATTCTCCTCCTCTACTCTGCTCTTGTGAGACCCCACTGGGAGTCCTGCGTTCAGCTCTGGGGCACCCAGCACAAGAAGGACATGGAGCTGTTGAAGTGAGTCCAGAGGAGGATCATGAAGATGACCAGAGAGCCAGAGAACTGGATCACCTGTCCTATAAAGGCAGGCTGAGAGAGTTGGGGTTGTTCATCCTGGAGAAGAAAAGGCTCTGGGGAGACCTTATTGCAGCCTTCTAGTACCTAAAGGGGGCCTACAAGAAAGCTGGAGAGTGACTCTTTATCAAGCAGTGTAGTCATAGGACAAGGGGTAATGGTTTTAAACTAAAAGATGGTAGGTTTAGATTAGATATTAGGAAGAAATTCTCTCTAAGAGTGTGGTGAGGCATTGCAACAGGTTGACCAGAGAAATTGTGGATGCCCTCCCTGGAAGTGTTCAAGGCCAGGTTGGATGGGATCTTGGGCAATCTGATCTAGTGGAAGGTGTCTTTGCTCATGGCATGGATCTAAATGATCTAAATGATCTTTAAGGTCCCTTCCAACACAAACCATTCTATGATTCTGTGATTTTTTTAAAAACAGAAAAGTAAACTCTGAGGGAGATACTACTAGCCCTGACAGTGAATACAGAAACAGACTGGATACATCATACAAGCTCATTTTCCATGGTCTTGCACGTTTCTACTCTTGTCTCTCCAGCAAAGTAAATGTGAGGATATTGTGACAAGCACAAGTGAAGTTGCAGATACTACTCAACAACTAGACCACTGAATCCAAGAGGTTCTCATGTCTCCACATTTTCACTAAGCTGATATTAATGCAACATTACTTTAAAGAAAGCAGAAAAAAAAAACACATTTAAATTTTTGTCATTCTTCTCTTAGCTTGTGCCAGGAGCTTCACTCCACCTTATATCTAACTCTTCAGAACTAGAAGAAATATATTACTCTCAAGATGTACCCCTTCATCCCACTTCCTAACACATATTATCTTAAATGTGCCAGAGAAATATTGCTCGGTACATCTTATGAATCAAATCTTATTTTCAGTACTCATAGAAGGTCTGATCAATACAGGAATGAAGCCTTAATGTTTTATCATAGCAATACTCATAATTTGACCATGTTAAGATATCCTCTTTGTTTTTCTTTAGTTCTTATGATCTTCCTGATGGTATAAAATGAGTTTTAAACATCCTCTAAAAGTAAAGTTTGGATCCCTCATTATATCCAATATGGCTGAATTCTAATTTTGCTGAAATTATTACCTTTTTCTTTTCACCATATTCAGAAGTGAAGCCACTCCCATTTCCAGAAGAACTGAAAATAAACCATCTTCATAGAAGTTGGATGACTTTTGTTTTCCAAGGTTAGGAAACTAGTTAGCCGACTGTTAGGCATCGGGGAAATATAAAGAAGCTGAGGGAAATGGAACTGATTTCAGGACATGTAAGTAATTAGCCAGCAGCATCTGTGCCTCCCTGAAGGGCTAACTTCCTACAGTAGAGCACATGGATATATCTCTTAAACTGTAATGAGAGTGATACAGAAGTGTGTTATGTAATTAAGTTTTGTCCTGATCTCAGGGTGTAACACAGATTGCCATAACAAAATAGAGATGGAAGGAAAAGAAAGGAATTGGGGTTTCTGCACATATAGGAGTCTGGTTCAAGAAAGAAGCAGGAGAATATGAGTACCAGGAAACTTAAGGGGAAATATTTTGTGGGAGCAGAAGTCAAGACACTATAGATTGCTTTAACAGTAACACAGATAGAGGAAGGAATGATAATAGAATAGAATGGTAAAAAAGGTAAGAAAACGGGATGACAGCACAGTTTCCTGACACAGATTTTAGAAAAGAAGGTAGAGTTATCCTTTGAATACAAGGTTTGATTCCAAAAGCTCATACAATTTTGAATGTAGCAACTTCCCAGAGGACTAAATCTTACAGGAAATGGAGCATTTTTTTCACTAAATATATGATTTCATTTAATTAATATATGGGTGAACCAACAAGGTTATTTTTTTTTTTGTTTGCTTGTTTTATTTTTTAATGATCACAACTGGTTGTGATCATTTACAACTGAAATCGGTTGCTGTATTCTTGTGATGAGTTAGTTTTTGTTTGGTATTATTTTATTTTTGAATTTATTTTATTTTATTTTGCAAAAGAGAATTCCACAGCTGTATATATTCTAAACTGTGATGGTAATACTGTTGTTGATATAGACAGCTGCATGCCTGTGTGAGTGTAACAACAAGTCAATGTTAAAAGAAAGCATGGAGTATTGCTAAGATATTGCCTTCAGCACCTAGTGCCCTAGGAATCCATTTACAATTGGAATCCACTCCATCACTTATGTTTTAGCATTTATTAGGAACTTGAAGATCAATTTATCAGATACAGGCTTCTGGGGGAAAAAAAAAAAACACACACACACACACAAACAAACAAAAAGACATTGCTTGAGGTTCTCTTCTCTATTATATTGGGATATCAGCACTTAAATGCCTGCAATATAATCTGAGCCTTGTAATTAGTAATCATTCATTACAAGCTGAAAACACCATATAGAGCACTTACAACCCCACAGGACTTTATTGTTAACTGCAGCAAGTGTTGTTTTATGATTCCAATAACTAAAATCTATTGACTGTGATTTTATTATGGTCTGTAAAGAAAGAAATTGAGTGTCTCTTCCATTTTCCTCTAGCCTCAGGCATTTGCTGTCTGTCTTATTTTCTGCTACCATTAAAACTGAAAATCTGGAGAGAAGTGCATTTTTTTTTTTTTTCTACTGGATGGCCAATGGAAATTAGGAATGTGCAAGCAAGCAATATTAAATTAACATATTTAATCTTGAGTATCAATCTGTGGTGCCCGGTTCATTAATATTCTTACAAGCATATGGTAGCTTTTGTTTTTGGTGTCGGTTTGGTTGGGTGGGCAATACTTAGGCACAACATAAGATACACTTATTGATTCTTAAAAGGTCTTTATTCACACTTGAGCCAAAGCAGCTGGTCGAGGGCTAAAGAGCACTCAAGTCACCCAAATCTCTGGATATTGCTTTCTGCTGTACCATCTGTATCCTGTTAAATATTCCCAACTTTTGCCAAGTTTGGCAAATTTATATGTTAAATCGGTTGCTGAAAACAAGGTCCAAGATGTTTGTGCAGGAAAAAAAAATAGTATTAAATTGCGAACTCTTATACATTAACCATTCATTTTGGAAAAAATCAATTCAAGTTCTGCTGCAAAAATAATGGCAGTAAGATGTCAGATTTCTCAGACTCTGAGATAAAAATAGGAAGACTTTAGCAAATTTTATTCCCAGAGAAGTATACCATCTTTGGTCCTGAGAGAAGGGGGATATTCACCTTCTTCTTGGAAGAGAAAATATAAAACATCACTCCTGTGAAACATCTGTAGAATCAATTTCAATTGCAAATGTTTTTCGATCCAGTATACGTTATGGCCAAATGAGTCTTAATGCATTGGTTAATTACTGACATTTTACTTCCTTGTAACAAACTAAAAATTGTATTAATCCCAAGTACCACACATCTAGAGCTACTATCTGATTCTGATAATCTGTGAGCAAGTCAGTATTTGACTATTCTCTTTGTTGAATTTATTGAATTAGGAGGACAAAAACTTTATTGTTGGATTACTGTTTTTTCCTGTAAACTAAGGATGTGCTGTATTGTGTCAATGACATTCCTTCTACTAATTTCATGTCAGTTATCTCTGTGACTTGACATAGTCAAGTTCAAACTTGACTATCTCACTAAAATCTGTTGAATACATCTTAAGAAGTCTTTTTTTTTTTTTTTTTTTTTTTTTTTTTAAAGGGGCTATATAGNTTTTTTTTTTTTTCCTAAGGGAGGAAGGTGATGGAGTGGGCAGGGAAGGAGTTTGTTTTTATCCCTAAAAAAATCTGTTGGTTAATGGAACAAAGGGAATTCAAGCCAAATGCTTTAAAGTACAGTAAGTAAGTCTGTTTTTCTATTCCTTTGTTCTTCCTTTACCCAGTTCTTCTTTTTATACATTTTACTTTTACAGTTTAAGCTCTTCCACTACAAACACATTTACACTTTGATTGTGGGATTTGTGTATATATTGTTAGAAATAGGACCTTGCCAAGTTTCTGTTATGATAGTTCGACAGAGTCCAGTTATTCTCCCTCCCCACAGTAATACCAAAAAAAAAAAAAAAAGATTTTTTTGCCACTTCTTACTCTTGTGTTGAATGAATTTGTATTCATTTCAGTAAGAATGCTTCCCTGCTGAGACTTAATGATAAAATAATAAAAGTAGCTTAACTTAAGCGTGAAATCAGAAAAGTAACCAGAGATCAAATAACAATATAGAACAGCACTGTTCATGCAGAATAATGTTGAACTTCTAATATAACCAAATGTGTGAGAAATAAGGCCGTATGAAAATATTTGGATGTGTTGCATATTTTTGCTTCCACAGATGTCTTTTTTTGCCTGCGGTAGCTATGAGAACCAATTGGAGTTCAGGTCTAGAACAAAAAGCTTATTTTCAGTTTATTTTGACTAAACTTTCAAATGAATTCACTTGAAAATTTCTTCATTTTTAACTATGTATATTTCTATTTATATAACTATCTCTCTGTCTCTTTCTTTTTTTTTCTTTTTTTTTCCTTTTTTCTTTCTTTCTTTTTTTTTTTTTTTTTTTCCCCAAGCAACAAAAAATATTTTGAAAAGGGATGGGGGTATGTGGGGGAGAATATATTGTTTCAAGATTTACTGAAAGAGAGATAAAAATAGTGTTCTTTTTCCATGGTGAAGTTTCACAGATTTTCTCTAAGCCTACAAATCAGACAATACTGTTCCTTGTTGATAATAGTACATGATATAATAATCTGTGAGCTGGACAGGTCTGAAATGTTAGTTCACTTGTACTTTTAGTTTCTTGTTTTGTTTATATATATGTCTTTGTTCATATATATATATATCAAAACATTCAAATCAAATGAGTCAAAGTGTTGCTTAGCTGGAATTTGTAAGTGAGCTTTCTTTTTCTGTAAAATAGAGACAACAGTCTTACTTAAGGGCTAAACTATTCTTTCTAGCTTCCCTGATTTAACTGCAGCAAGTGATATACAGATGACATAGTTCACCCATTGTATTTATACATTGTTGACAGGTTTCTTGGTCATAATTCATCCTGGTGAAAATATGTATCTTAAAACATAGGTACAAGTAATGATTTCAGAAAATAAAAAATTACCCAGAAAATAAATAATTACTTTATCGAATGGTAATTAAATTTTAAAATTTATTTTTATTTTTATTTTTATTTTTTAAATTGGCTTCATACTAGAAAAAATAAAATAAAATAAAATGAATGGGATACATTTTAACCTGCAAGTGTTGAATTACTCATTTGGCTTTCCAAATGGTAAGTCAGAGATTTCACAGGTGGTGCCAATGCTTCATGTCAAGTGCTATATCAGAGTTCAGTAAAATGACACCACTATTTCATTATTAAGTCTCAACTACCTAAATTAAATTGGAGTTGTCAGTTCCTCTGATCGGGCGATGATGGCTGATTTTCCTGAATTGTTCATAACCTATTTGATTTTTATTGAAGAATTAGAATGCACTGTAAATGCCATCTTTAAAATGAAATCATGCCAGGATTTTTTATATTATGTGCTTCTGCTGCATGAATTTGCATTATTAATATGCATTCATTTTGGATTAACGATAATAATATTTTCTAACACCAAGCAAATACAGAACTGATTTAAGGTTGGTCTCTGTTTCATTAATTCAGTGGGACATGAATGAGGCTTAGCATGAATAAACTGTTAATACCTTATAATTAGCTGGCATTCAGTGTTCTAACTCTCAGTGTGTTTAAGTAACGTCTACTGTACTTCTACTTGATTAGCTTTATGCAGTTCATAAACTAATCTCTCAGATTTGCCTTAAAGTAAATAAATGGTCACTATGAGGTCCTCAAATACTATTGTGCAACAGTTTTCTTGATCCTGAATCTTTCAAAGTAGATTTCAATGAGGACAAATAGATGAATGATGAGGGGCTGTAAAGATAGAAGTTTTAGCTTGGAAATATCTAAAAGGTCTAGTTTGCATTCAGGTATGTTTTACTGTTTTTTGTTTGTTTGTTTGTTTGTTTGTTTGTTTGTTTTGGTATTGATGTGAGGACTTTTTTTTCAAATAATTATCAAGAGTGCTGACATAAATGGAACATATACATACACAAAATGTACAAAAGCCTTTGTTTACAAAATGCCATAATTCTAAATGGCTTTGTAATATTTGGGTTTCTGAGAACAATCTTAAGCTGTGTTTTGTATACTGGTATTTTTCTTTTAGGATTCTGCAATTCATTTGTGATTTATATGCACAAGTTGTTTATTACTTCAGTAATACTCAGAAAAAGAATGGTTATCTATGAAGACTTACTGTTCCTCTGTTGCCCAGTTGCAGTGAAATTGTGTCATTCCACACCATTGCAGATTTCTATGTGGGGTAAAAACAGACTGAATACTCAGATATTCAAACCCTGTTAGGTCTGAGGGCAGCAGGTGTGTCCCAGATATGTTGGATTTACTGTTCATGTGCAAATTACCCTAATACCTCCATCTCAGCAGTCTATTTCAATGACACCCAGAACTCAGAGTGAAAAGGTAATGATTTGCTACTAAAGTAATTGTGCACTGTTGAAATGAATCACCAATACAAGTCAATTTCTAAAGCTGTAATTTTGTAAGTCCTTCTTGTGAAACAGGAGAATCTCCAAGATACAAATCTGCAATTCTTCTAGAAATTTTGAGTTAAGACACTTCTTTCTTGCCCTGGGAGTACAATTTTCATATATTTCTCTTAGTAGCCTTCTAACACATTTAATTGCTTCTTAGTTTTTCTTCTCGATTTCCAGAATTTGAAACGTGACAAACCCATACACCAAGGTTCTCATAAAGATTATGTGGCCTAGAGAGGTGTTTTCAGAGAACCTGTGTTCCTTTAGATAGCAATAAAACAAAAAATGTCAGGCTTTCAACAATGAAAAAAAGGAAGAATACTTTAATGCATAGAGCGATCACAGTTGCTTCACAGTACTGAAGGTTTTCATATTCAAGAGCTGTAAAAACTATTCACATATTTTTTCATAATAAAATTATGAAAGATCCATATCAGTGTAGATAAGAAAGTGACCACTAATTTGAAAATGTTTAGTTTATTCTGATATGCATGTTCTAACTGAACTGAACAAGGGTTTATTCTATGTGCTATGAAAGTATAACAAGAGAAGATTGCCTTCTCTTGGTAGGTTTTATGCTTTGAGCTGACCCATCATTATTGTTCTCTGAATATTCACTTTCAACATCTCACTTCTTCAGGCTACAGTGGATTGCTTAGGTAGCTGAACAAGACATCCACACTAGACTGAGTACTGAAAGTGCACGTTATAAACACAGACTGCACAACTTAATTCATCTAGCTGTTGTCACAGCTAGATCTGTTGCAGAAACAATGCTGGCTAGCATATCTGTGTCTCAGATGAAATTATGTACTTCATTCATAAGAGAGAAGCAGCAATATATTTATTGACATAATGTAGTGATCTAACAAAGCTTAACCATAAATAAGACAGTAGCTTAACAAGATTTGAGAAGACAAGGTACACTTGTTTATATACTTCACAGAGGGCAGGGTAAGTCAGATGCGTCAGGGAGACCCTCCTGTTGAGTCATGACATTCAGAGTAGACCCCCTTGCTCTCTAAACTCCCTGAACTGAAGAGGTAAGCAGCCTAAATGTGTCTGAATCCACTCCCAGTCCAAGACTTGATCAACAGTTTATATCTAAAGGTTTGAGGACACCCTCCAGTTGAGTCATGACATTCAGAGTAGATCCCCTTGCTTTCTGAACTCCTTGAACTGAAGAGGAAAGGAGCCTTGGTGCGGCTGAATCCACCGCCAGTCCCAGACTTGGTCAACAGTTTACGTCTAAGGATTATATGTGCACAATCAATCTAAAATATAATCTTAGCAAAGATTATGAAGTTTAGCAAGCTATTAATCACCTACCAAGGATCTGTTGCTGCAAGGAATCCCTCGTGAGGAGTAAGGGATCTCTGCAGCAGGTGTGACCTTGAGAGGTGTCCCTACTGAGGGGTGGGACGCTGATTTTGCTGTGTAGCCAGCTGCCATGCAGAAGAGCTCAAAGGGCTCTTGGCCTGCTCCCTATTTATGGGGTAAGCTGATGGACTAATAGTCATATTGTGGGTTGTTTTTTTGTTTGATTGATTGTTTGTTTTTGGCACATGCTCCATTGCCCCTCAACTGCTGAGAAAGACATCTGTCTGTCAGTTTCTCCAGCACCCACTTTGAGCCAATATTGTGGCTGCTATCTGCATGAGCAAGGCCTTGGGTACAACAGCCAGTCTTCAAGCAAGGCAACGGCCAGACCTAATGTGAGAAGTGTGGGGGGAGCACACCCTCACAATCTCACTGTCACTCTGCAATGCAATGTGTGATGGTTCCTAACTTCCTCACAAAGACAGTCACTCAGGTAAACTGTTTTAATTCACCGTTTAAGTAAGAAAGTGGGAAACCTGCTACTTACTCTTCCAAATACTTCTAAACCTGAAAAAACAATTAAATAGAGGTCCATTTCAAGACCTATAACCTTCCATCTCTTTCTAGTTGAACCTTTCTTGATTCTTTCTTTTTATCTTTCATGTTAACTACTTTATTTTATTTTATTTTATTTTATTTTATTTTATTTTATTTTATTTTACTTTTACTTTTACTTTTACTTTTACTTTTACTTTTACTTTTTTACTTTTACTTTTACTTTTACTTTTACTTTTACTTTTAACTTTCTGCTTTGGATGTAATAACACCTGTATTTGTCCTTAATTTTCAATGCTGTCACTTTCTTAAAGTCTTTTCCCAGACTTCCGCAATTTGATAAGATTGTCATGAGGGAAAATGTTGGTCTGGTGCTCATTCAAACTTCTCCCTGCTAGCCGTCAAGCATGAAAAGGTGGAGGGAAGTGAGAAGAATAGACACCATAAAATGATATCCAGCTTTTCTGTGTTTATTTCCATCACTGACTTCCTTATCAAATCTACTCATTGGCAAGCTAAAGCCAGATTTTTCAAACTGTCGGAAATACATACTTGTCCTTTCTCTGAAAATGAAACTGAGTTCTTGTCTCCTACCTCATCGTGCATAATAAATATTTGGTGGTTTTATAAGAAGCTGTAGTGGTTTTACCCTGCCGGGCAGCTGAACTCCACCACAGCCGCTCTCTCACTCCCCCTCCTCAAAGAAGAGGAGGAGAAGGAAGTATGATGTAAAGAAAACAGGGTCTTTCGCAGGTTGAGATAAGGGTAATTTAATTAAAGGAAAAAAAAA
>VXAA01006763.1:249837-260308 GCA_013399115.1 Anseranas semipalmata | reverse complement strand
CCGGCCAGACCCAGTACAGCAATAATTAAACTTGATGGAAGCATAAACTTAGTCAATATTTTCTGTTTTATCCCTCAGTCATTTACTTGAATAAATGTTCAGTGTAACTTTTTCACTACACAATTTCAGTCTGCTTGTTCACCTCTTTTATGGATCTCTGAAATGTTAAAATAGTTCCTTTTGTGATGTCTAATTTTCATGTGGCTGAATAACTCAGTTGTATATTTAGTCAGAAAACATCTCTGATATTTTAGTGAACATCAGATCTAATAATTTATTTCCAATTTCTTCTGTCACTAGGCAGGATCTATCAGAAAGGAAGGTTCATATATATGTAGTCACTATACATATTTGTACTCCAAAAAAGTAACAGAAATGTTTTTCTTCTTTCAACTCAATACAAATTACTTATTTTTCCACATATGAAGCTGGTTCCAAAACATCATCATATGGATAATAATTAGTAAAGGTGAATGCTTTTATTTAGAAAAACAGTTTATATCTATAATACATAGATGCAATGAAAGAATCCAAGATTGTTGAGAGGAATAAAAACAGAAGATGCATCTGAGAAACGAGACAGATGGATAAGTCTGGTTACACTCTCCTAGGTGAATGTAATGATGGTCATCTCCTCCACAGCATTTTAATTACGTACTATTATTTATGAACAGCTATAGCAATCGTGTTCTGTCAGGCAGTTGTATTTTCCATTACTGTAGCCTGTCCTGGCCATTTTATGATCATCTGTTAAATCAGCTGTGTTTGAGAGAAAGCTGTATGTGGAAAAGTAATTGCAAGACTTGCTATAAGGAAAGAAGGATGAGAACAGGTAAGGGATCTGTTAATAAATAAACAAGCAAACAAATAAATAAATAAATCTCGCCAGACAGTGCTAGGTTTGTTCCTGTTTTTAAATGTAAAAATCAAATTCTTTTTCAACAAACAGGCTAACAAAAATAAAATGTGTGAGCTTTCAAGATATTGGCACTGACTTTTTGACTGGTTGTTCCAATGCAATGCAAAATAATCAGTACCTTCTGTCTTATACAAACCAAAAAATACATTGTATGTTTACTTTCAGTTTGGAAGATCTAGACTCCTTCAGGACTATGTACGAAGAAGATGACAAATTGCATTTCCTATCTCAGCCCACTCACATGAACAAAATAAAAGTTGCAGGATTATATTTCAAAATGCTTTGAAACACTGATTTCTTTTTCCTCTTCATACATACATCACACCTTATACATCAATTTTCCTAACAAAATTCTGAAGTTTCCCACAGTTTCATTGTAATAAGATTCAGTTCTAGGTAATTCTAAATGATTCCTTAAAAGTTAATTTTACTTAACCTGTTTTTTTTTTTCCTGTGATTTTAATCTCACAAGAAATCCAGATGACTTCAGTAGAAGCAAGATTCAGACTGCTATCCTCACTGCATTCATTACTATATAAATTCACATCAACTAAATCACTATGCAAGGGGAGTAAATCAGGAGTTTTTTCATTATTCTCATTTTTCCACTGACAAAAACCAAAATATACTTAGAATGCCCAAGGAAGTCCCTTCTTTAGCATGTCTGTAGGGCTCTGTAAGGATGAAGATTCTGTGACTATTTTTTTTTGTTGTTGTTGTTCCTATGTTTAACTTTACTTACAATAATGAATTATATTTCCTAGTATTTAATCTAAATAATATTCAGGAAAAGTTATGTCCGTTAAGTTTCTGCTGCAGCTTGAGTGAGTTGTGTATGCTCTAGTATTTTTACTGGGATTTCTGAAAAAAAGACTTATACATTAAGATTTAGCAATATTCAAAACATTACAAATGTTAATTATGTATTTGAACAGAAGATATTTTTTCTTAAAGATTTAATATCTTTAAGCAGTTATGAATATAATAAAATATATACATAAAATTAGTGTTCAGAAGAGCAGAGACCTTTCAGGAATATTCTGATTAACACTGTTAACAACATGTGAACTTGGAGTTGAAGTTGTTTGGAATATCACTGAGACTGTGCTTTTAATTCTAGAACTGGAACAAGTCTACAATGAGATGTATAAAATCGAATATCCAAAGGCATTAATCTCATATATACTAAACTGAATCAATCTCTAAAATGGACATATTGGTTCAAAACTGACTTCTCAAGTTTAAAATACATTCTGGAAGAGTATGCCCATATAGATGTCTGAATTAACACAATTTCTTCAAAAATACATTTAGATGCTGTTGTCTAATCTTTAGTATGTAAACAAGTGTACACTTGTGTATCTGTATTGATATAGATATGTGTGTACACCTATATGTATGTGTACATAATTTAAAATTTTAAATTAATTTAAAATTGTACATATGCATATATGTATATAGCATATGTGTATATGTGTGTGTATATTTTAAAATTGTATGAACCAATATTTTTATCTAACTCCAAAAACATTAAGCCCTTTTGGTAACATTTCTCAAGCTGATTAAATACCTTTCAGAACTTCTGAAAGTAACACCTTACTTGAGAAGGAAATGAAACAGATAAATAATAGAGAGAAATATAACAACAATAAATTCTAAAATGAGATACCAGTATGTGTATTTTCTATTGTGATAGTAAGTAATTTAGTCACAGACAAACAAAAAATCTATGAAAGAGTTGGTAAATCTGAATTCATTTCTCCCATGTCCCACTTCAGTGCCTGAGCCTGTAAACATACATTTTTTGGCTAATTTTTTGGGGGGAACTTTCTTTAAGTATTCCTTTTTGTTTGCTTGTTTGTTTTTCTCAACAATTATATGTTTTTAATATACATTACAATTTTTTAATGTATATTTGTTTTTTATTTTCATTTTTTGAAGTTGGTTCTATTTGTTTGTATTTCTCTGACATTTCATTCTCAGCAAGTTATAACATGCTTCTCACCAAGTTATAACTTGCCACTACTGTATCATTGCCATCCATTTGTCTTCAAGATTTGTTTTATTAACCGCTGACATAAGATTGAGGACTTTAAACTGCTATAGAAAATGGTTCAAAGGATTATATTTGAAAGAGAGGCCAATCTTGGTGTGAAAAACTAGGAGAGAAATGCTCATCATTTAAAGATACATTTCACCAGAGAGTTTGAAATATAAAGGACATATTATATATACAGAAGAAAAATCCCTTACTGCTCCCACTCCCCCCAAGTAACCAAAAATCCTTAAAATATCCCCCTTTTTTTTCTTTCTTTTTTATTGACTGGGTCAGCAATTTGTGTCCTGAGAAATTAGTTTCACAAGGCATTTGAGTTTTCATATGCCAGATTATGGTAAATGGGTGATGCATTCTATTTCTGTCTCCTTCTATGTATTTTTGTATCCTGTATTAAACATCTATCTTTAAAATGGAAAGTACATAATTTATAAAAGTATGTACTGAAAGCTTATATTGGGATAGCAATAGAATAGTCCTCAGCTAAGGAGGAGTACTTATTCTCTCTCTAAAACAAAATTGCACTTCTCTGTGGAGTGTTTTTCTGTTGCAAGTGTATGTAATGTGGCTGTCAGGACCAATGCTTGAGTGTTCCTGTTTTGGAGGGACTAAATGTTAGCACTACTATTTTCTGTACTGACACTGCTCGTGCATAATGATAGCTGCAGACAACACTGCCTTGCTCCAGGACCATGCAAGACACTCTACCCCCACCCAGGACACCCCCAGTTTGTCTCAGACTTTAGTTTAGAAGGAAGAAAAGACAACATACAGATGGAATTTAATTTGTTCATCTACAGAATTTATTGTTAGCTTAATTAATGTTTTAACAGACTAATAGTCCAAATTCCGCTATTAAACAGAAAAGCTTTATTCATAATATTCTTTAAAATGTTATACTAAAGATTTTTCCTAGTATTGCAGGACAAAGAGAAGGTGAAGCCAGACTCAGAGTAGCCCAGCAAACTATGAAAGAGAAAACCCACAGTTCAAACATAGGTGATTATGATTAGACGCTGAGGAAAAAATCACAATGAGAATGGTCAAACACAGGCTGCCCAGAGAGGCTGTGGAATCCACAGCCTTGGAGATATTCAGAACTTGACTCCTGGGCAACCTGATCTATGTTATTCCCATTTTGAGCAGTGGATTGGACAAGATGACCTTCAACTGTCTTTTACAATGTAGATCACTCTCTGAACCTATGTATATAGTGTTTGTTACCTTTGTTACCATTAAGTCTGAATGCAAAAACAAAACAAACAAACACAAAAAACATTTCAGTAGTAAAATGTAAGTTTTATACATCTATACTTATATTTTAACACATCAGATAACCTAAAGAAGCGATAATAAGACACAAGACATTTTATTTTCAGACATATTTGTGACAAAAAAAAAAATTCTTTCAATCAATAGATCTTACTTCTTTACCTCACAGTCCACTTTATACAGAGACTTTTATTTCTTCTAAGTGAAAGTTTTCAAAAGTAATTTAAATCAGCCTAAATCTAACTCTTTTAATAATATATATAATGTTAAGAGAGTCTTGGTCCATATTTAAATAATTCTGCATTTCCTCCCGGTAATGGAAACTACTTTGGGCTGATAAATTTGTGGTGCAACATTAGGAGGTCTGGAAGTTTTTAAAGTTTGTACTTCATCTAGTTATTTGGGATGACCTATACAGAAAATATAGAATCACAGAACCATAGAATCATCTAGGTTGGAAAAGATCTTCAAGATCACTAAGTCCAACCTGACCTATCCAGTCCCATCATTAAACCATGGCCCTTAAACTTAATGCCATGTCCACCTGTCTCTTAAATACTTCCAGGGATGGAGACTCCATCACTTCCCTCGACAGTCTGTTCCAATGCTTAACCACACTCTCTGTGAAGAATGTCCAATCTAAATCTCCCCTGGGGCAACCTGAGAACTTTTCCTTGCGTCCTATCACTTGTCACCTGAGAAAAGAGACCAACATTCTCCTCACTGCAACATTTTTCCAGGTAGTGGTAGAGGGTGATGAATCTCCTCTTCTCCAGGCTAAACAAACCCAATTCCCCCAGCTGCTCCTCATAACACTTGTTTTCTAGTCCATTCACCAGTTTTGTTGCTCTTCTCAGCACACACTGGAGCAACTCAATATCCTTCTTACAGTGAGGGGCCCAAAACTGAGGTGCGGTCTTATCAGTGCTGTGTACAAGGGGACAATTACTTCCCTAGTCCTGCTGACCATGCTATTTCTGACTTTTCCCAGCCCCATTCATTTTGTTGTGAAGTAATTAGGAAAATATGTCTAGTGTATCATTCTGATGTGACAGAGGAATTACATTTTTGATACTTAGAAGATAAAAATAGTCCATAAAAAAAGTTATGACTGTTTTCCATTGATCTAGAACAGCCAATAATTTAAAAGGATTTCCTAATTGTGAATTCAAACATCCCTCAGAAGAAGGAATGAAGACCTCTAACCCTTGTTATTTCTGTAAACAGTACGTGGTAATCCCAGATATCTGGCACACTAATAAAAAAGTACAAATCCCATCTGCAGGTACAAATGCTTCTCTACAAATCCTTGCAAATGACAATGCACAATAAACTGTGGTATAAACTCATAGATATTTAATTTTTTTTTTCTTTTCTGCCTTGTGTACGTATATGATTGTCATAGTTTGGGCTCAGAGAACAAATTTAACTCCTGTTCTCCAGAAGTTCTTCAGGAATTCATTCTTCCATGAGTTCAGTTCTTAACTCCTATAACACCCAATGCTAGCACTTGAGAAAGCAGTGGTATGCTTTACGTTAACTTTATGTTCCAGTTTCTTTGGTGTTTTCAGTACCACTTGGTATTATTCAGTATTGCCAGAAGCCAGGTCAAACAGAACCAGGTAGTCAGGATGCATCAAAATTTGACTGGTAAACACAATCATTTCTATGTATCTTGTACATTATATATAATTGTATTTTCCATATGATTTACCCGAACAAAAAAGATACAGGATAAAATGTCTTTACCTCTGATAGAAAAACATACCATGACTCACACAGTTAATTAGAAAAAATTAAAACTGATAAATTAAAAAATATATAGGCTTGTTTCATCTGAGGCTGGCAATTGTCACAAATTTAGCAATTATGAAATAGTGTATGTTTTTTCAGTACCTAGTTATATAAGCTAAAAAGATACTACTTTGTGGAAGCTCTATTTTCAGTATGATTAAAATTAAAATCTGTTAATCAAACTTTTCCATTGAACTCAAGTAATTGAAAGCATATTACAGGAAAAAAGAAAATAAACACAAATTAATCAACTAGCACAGATCTGTTATTTTCTATGTTCTTTATCATTAATTTGAACCTCACTGTAAAGTTTGTTCAGATGAATAATTATATATAAAGTTTGTCCAAAGCGCACTGGAGGGGAGACTTTTCTCAGGACTGAATACATAATTCTTCAATCCCATTATCATCTTTGAAGCTATTCACATCACATTTAGTGATCCCAAACTGAAATATCAGGACAATAAACAGCTGCAAAATAAATTTAATATTTTTAAAATATCAGTTCACCTTTTGCCACCATTCAATGATGACAAAAGTTTAGATGAAAGTACCTGAAAAGAAAATGACTAGTTATAATCTGTTGTGAGAGCAATAGTGATAAATGAAATAAGATCTGACAGTATAAATTTAATCAGTATGTTTGTCTTAATAGAGGAAAATCATTCTATGTTGAGTGTTTAATTTACTATCAGCAGTAACAGAAGGATAATGAAAGTAGAATTCCATCACTAGGTCTGTGCAAAGAGTTTGGTAATTAGGGCTGCAAATAACAATTCAAATTGGATTTGAGTGGTGGTAAGCCTTACTAATTCAGATGAGTACAAGCTTAGAAAACACTGTAGCCTCAACATAAAGGGTTCAGTACTGAATATATTGAATACTGTATTTTGCTTATTACTCTGTATTTTTTCTGGTATCTGTGACTGTCTGTTCTTTTTCATGTGTGTAATATGTTAAGTATAATATATTCTGTGCTTTTCAGGGAAGAAGTGTGCTATTAAGAATGCTCAGTATTGTTTTTTCCATTTTTTTCTTTGCACAATTTTCTTGTTTGTAGATGTGTTTATTGCCCTCATGATTTTCTGTTGTATTTACCTCCCAAAACCTCACATTTTGATGTCATGTTTTAATTTTGATATGAAATTTTTCCATCAAAATATCTAATCATTCAATATATAATTAAACAGTAAAAAATATGTGTTTCATGGAACAGGTTATGTGTTTTGTTTGTTTGCTTGTTTGTTTTAAAGCAGGAAGGATTACCTTATTTGAGGTAATCAATAGGAATAAAGTTTATCCTGTTGATACTAACAGTATCCCACTTTATCTGACTGCTAAGGCAGAATAGTGTAAATCTTAGAAGATAAATAGTAAGTAGTCATACACAAAATGAAGTAGCTCCAGAAGTATATTTTGTCATCAGTGGGACCAATCCCACTGTCAAATGAAACCAAAGGGTTTTTTTCCCCTTACAGTGAATGATGAGTTAGAACTGTCTGATAATGAAACTTCCTTTCTGAAGGCAAAGAGTGATGTAATAATTCAGCAAAATTTGGTTTTGATGGTGTCAAGCTACTGGTAATCCATCTAGTGAGTGATATTTTTTGAAGACTGTTAAATGCATCATGATATTTCTGAAGTAAATCAATGTGTAAATTTTCTGTAATGCTTTGGTGAAGGTGTTAGGATCTGTTATCTCTAACAGTAAGTGCATCATTGCCTGCAGTCTAAACTATCTGTGTGTCAGGTATTTTTAGCTTGTGTCAGAAAGTTAGTTACTGAGGAACATCTAAGATTTTCACATTATTAACTAGGAAGTATTTTTTGACATTTAAGTAAATCTTAGGTGGCAGAAAATTAAGAATTGAAGGCTTAGTATTCAAAATAATCAGTTTGCTGTGTCCTATCTCATACCTTCAATGTTTTCATGCTCATTAAATAATACAGTTGGAAGTTTGTTGACAAAGAAGGGATTTTTAAAAAAGTATCTAATCGAAACTAAATACAGTAGTGTATTGGAAAATGGCAGAATATAAATACCTCTAGGGGATCTGGCCAGAAAGAAGTACATATTTATCAGAGTTCTATGTCAGGTTGGCATCTGGGAGGGAATCTTTCACCAGTAAACATCTCTCAAAACTTAATCGACTTCTCCACTGTCCTATATGAACTGAATTCTGATGTGTCTCTTCATCTCATATATTGGAGAGGTTATGTTATCCATAAAAAGTATGGGAAGTATTTGGGACCAATTGCAGAAAGAGTCTGAAGCTATAGTCCAGTGGTTGGTGTGTTCCGTGGAGATGTGGAAGACTAAGATCCGTATTTGCTGTCAACAAATATTTACTTATATAAAAGAAGGCTGAGAAGCTTTAATATATTTGATAAACAATTAGAGAATTCATGTGGGGAAACTCAGACATTATCTGTATCCAGATTAAGTGCTCTGAATGCTAACATGAGTTACTTCCATCTGCAATACTAGCTGGACACCAGCTAGACAGCATGGACTTTTGGCCTGTCATGGTAAAAATATATCCTCTTCCAGCACCTTTGACAACACTTTTCCAGGTTGAATGTGACTGTCACTCAGGTTCAGGCAGCAGTACTGGAGTTCTGCACCGTAAGTTATCTCCCGTGGTTTTGCAAGAGCAGTTTCTTGACTGTAGAGTTTCAGCCTCTGAACCATGCTTTTGAGAACACAACATGGGCTGGACATACCAAGGAGGCATTATGGCGAGACAGTTTCCCTCCCTTCCCTGTGATAATCTGTGAGCTTGTGTTTTATTTATTTATTTATGTGAGACAAGGGCATTGCCCCTAGTGACAGTCCTGAGTCATCAGTACAGCTGACAGTACTGTCAGTGGCATTTAACTCATGGATGTACATGTCCAATAAGGCAGATAGAAGTTGATATCTTACCTATTTCGCAGACACCAATCTCTCACTGTCTCACTTGCTCTTTCTCAATTACTTATCTCATCTTTGTTATCTTTCTCTTGCCAACTGTCTGCTTTTCAGAGTTTATTGCAGTTTTATGAAGTTATTGAAAATGCTAATTAAAAAAATATATGCATTATTTACAGTAAATAACTTATTTAATAATTTATCTAATAATCTGATTTCCATGGAACTTTATGCCTACACCTTCATCATCTAAAGAAGGCAGTGAAGCAGAATCACATTTTACTTCATTTCTTAAACTGGTGAGATTTAGCTTCCATTTAATCTTCAATGATTGGGAGTTTTATAGTCAACTATTGGTCATGCAGAACATTTTGCCAATTTATCCCTTTTCAGAATGAGTTTCTGCCAACATTTTTTCTGCCAACCTTCCCATAGAGTGCAGTCACTTGTTGAATTACTGTGAAGGAAATGCTCTCTAAGATCTTCTTAGAGAAATTTGCTTACATAAAAAACATTGAATTGTGACAGTGAATAAATGACTAAATGTGTGACATGCTGTAAGTGGCCTGGTTTTTCAAGGTAATATTTATATAAATTTGGATTTACATGGAGTTTTATTACTCAATATGGGGAGGAGCGACCTACAGTAGCTTAACAGAGTAATAAATATATGCATAGAGTAAATCAGTGCTTCTTTTAAGGGAAAGCCAGAATTTTGTAAGGAAGCAGAAGTAGTAACAAACTTTATACTACACTGGCAATGATGATGACAATGGTGCATCTGATAGGAAGAGGAGTCAATATTTCTGCTAATCCGCTGCAGTTTTCCTTTTCAGATGGGTAAAGTGCAAGCCAGTTTCTTTTCTTTTATGTTTCTCTTGAAAACCTTCTTCAATATTTTGACCTTAATGTGAGGATAGTGATATTTCACAGAATTACAGCCTTTGGTATGCTGATGGAAGAGAATATTTGGAAGTTCAGAAGCTCTCTGTAAGCCTCTGTGTATTTGCCGAGCTTTCCAAGAATCAGTGTTTCACAATCCTGCGTGTGTATGATCCAGGGAAAAATTATAGACCATTGCTCGTCATTTACTTCAGGGAAAACGTCAAAGGAGAAAAAGCATGTAAGTTATTTGTTTTTCCTGGCATAGTCATAAACATTGTATCTTTAGGCATCTACCTTTCTTGAAGCTGAATGCTACTCTAAAAACATAATTTTTACTTACAGATTTAAAAAGTTACTTGAGATCTTCAGCACATTAGAGTCATGTCTTATTAATAGGAAAAAAAAAAAAAAAGAAAAAAAAAAAAAAAAAAAAAAAAAAAAAAAAAAAACAAAGAACACAATCCTGAACACAATTTGACATTCTATTCAAAGGTGTCAGCCCATTCCAACCGAATGGGTATAAAATGTTAACTACAAAGGCAGTATTTTCACTGTTGGGGACCAGAGACCAAAGGGAACAATATTGATTCTGATATATTAAAATATCAGTTTAAAAGGAAAAAAAAAAGGGGGG
>VXAA01006763.1:223463-249778 GCA_013399115.1 Anseranas semipalmata | reverse complement strand
AAAAAAAAAAAAAGGACTCTTAAATGTTTTTGCTTACATAGTCCTATATTTCCTTTCTGGGTGTTTTACCACATCTATCCTTTAGCTCAGATAAGAGCACTGGATTAATGATCTTTCATTTTAAAAAAGGCAAATTCAGATTATTTAGGATTCCTTCTGACAAGTTTAAAAACTTTATAAATTACATTTGATAATATGACAACGCTGTAGAATAAAACTTAAAATCAACTGTGACATAATCAACCATATGCAGTATATTCATTCTAGTCATTCAAATGGCAACATTATTTTGGCAAAAGCTGCATTAAATTGTGAAGGAAGTCATGCTCAGTGAACCCTCTTTTCTTTTTGGAAAACAACATCCCAGAATAAAGTAGCCTGTCCCTTACAGCAAAGCAAACATGTTTGAAACATGGTTTCTTTAAAACTATATAATTCATACTCCTTTATTTTATCAGTCTTTCTGTTAAAACAGCAGGAGTTGATTAAACTTTAATGTTCCCCTTTATGTTTTTTTCCATCGCAGGTGTGATTCCATTTATATGTACTTACCATGTTATCATTCCTCATTGTAAAATACAGTGCAGTTGGGCTTTTAAATGTGTTAAGATAAAATGGAGACAGATTTTATTCAATTACTTTTTGAATCAAATTTTAAATCAAATTTCTTTAAAACTAACAAACTAACTAATGAAAAATTTTTGTTTGGGGCATAGTTGAGAAATTTCACACTCAACAAACCTGGCAGGTTTGGGTTTGTGTATAACTAGAAAAAATGGGAGGGCAAAAGTATGTTAAATATTTTTGCTAGAATTCTCAGACGTTTTAAAGCATAGCTGTGTATTTTAAGGATACATTTTACACTTGATAGCAAACTCTATCATCAATCTCTATCTATATGCATCTTACACTGGGAATTCTTACATTATGTCACACATACCCTTCATAGTATGTGAACTTGAGGTACTATACATTCACTAAAAGGTATAATTTTGAGATTTTTGAAAAAAAAAAAAGTGCAACAGTTTCAAGATACAGATATGAATCTGCCTGCATTTTGCCTCAAACTGGTGCAAAAAACAAAACAAAAAAAAAAGAGGAATAAAAGCAGATCAGAAGTAGCTCAAGTGCTGCCTGGTAAACTGTTAAGTTTTGGTAGCTCAACTTTCTATCTAAGCTTTTAGACTGGATTAGTGTCTTCATTCTATCACTGATCAGTCTACAGAAATTACATATAGTGATTAGAGAGTAAAGGTAATAAACATCATGCATTTGCATCTACATGCTTAGCAGTTGGGGGAAACTTGCTTGCTTTTGTTTTTTATTGGTGCATTATAGAGACATTGTTTCATTCAATTCTACTGCATCAGGGAAAGACTGAAATGATGACAAAATCCTTTCAATGATATATATGAGATACATGAGATCTATCATTATAAAATGGTATGGCACAATAAATTATAGACTGCTGTTGGATTTGTGCATACAACAAAGCCCATTTAACCCAAAGTAAATATTTTTTCTTCTTCTAAGAAATCTGAGTACGTTTAAGATAACTAGCATATGGTGTTGAGTATAATCCATATTTATTTTATGTAACATTTTTCATTTCAAAAAGATCTCAAAACACTGCACAATGATCTGCAATAAATGCGGAAATGCAATCATCTCAGGTATGCCATGAAGCAAACCAAAAATCAGTGGGAATACACCATGCTTCACAATGATAAAACCACAATATAGTCTTAGGTACATAATTATTTACCTGTTATTTCTCACTTTGTAAGGTGAGTTCTACTGAATAATACACACTGACTGGACTATTTAACTGGCTGGACTAATCTCAGAAAGTACTGAAACCTAACACCATTTTCAAAGAAATGAAAAACACTGATTTATTAGAATTATTATTCATTCTCTTCTATTCCATATTTATATTTAATTTTTTACTTAATTCTGTAAGACCCAGCTTGAACCTCTGGGATTATGTATTCATAGAATCATAGAATATCCCGAGTTGGAAGGGACCCATAAGGATCATCGAGTCCAACTCCTGGCACTGCACAGGTCTACCCAAAATTTTAGACCATGTGACTAAGTGCACAGTCCAAATGCCTCTTAAATTCAGACAGGCTTGGTGCAGTGACTACTTCACTGGGCAGCCTGTTCCAGTGTGCAACCACCCTCTCAGTGAAGAACCTTTTCCTGATGTCTAGCCTAAACCTCCCCTGCCTCAGCTTGACACCATTGCCGCGGGTTCTATCACTGGTGATTAAGGAGAATAGGTCGGCGCCTGGCCCTTCACTCCCCCTCGCAAGGAAGTTATAGACTGCGATGAGGTCTCCCCTCAGCCTCCTCTTCTCCAGGCTGAACAGGCCAAGTGACCTCAGCCGCTCCTCATACGTCTTCCCCTCTAGGCCCTTCACCATCTTCGTCGCCTTCCTCTGGACACTCTCCAGCAGTTTTACATCCTTTTTGTACTGTGGTGCCCAGAACTGCACACAGTACTCAAGGTGAGGCCACACCAGCGCAGAGTAGAGCAGGATTTGCATTTTTCTCAAACAAACTTTATATTTTCCAGAAATTTCAAGAGGAATTACGAATGGTTGAGAATCTGGGCAAATCTCTGCATAGTATATAATCTATAGCAGGTATATGTTGTATGACACTAGAAGTAAATGTGTATGTATGACAATAAGCTGAATTTTCTTTGTTCAAAGTATTCAGTGTTTCTATTTATATATAATGACTTACATGAAGAAAAAATATAATTTACTAACTCCGTTCACCACAGAACATAGACAATGCTCTCAGAACCGTATATTTCTAATATACACAACATATAATATCATATCTTAATAAATCTTTGGCAAAATTCTAAAATAATTTATGACATTATTAGTAATTTCAATTAACATGATGCTACCTTGGTGCTCTAGAAATAATCTCCCTTCACTTATACTGTTTTTGTGCTACTAGGTAGAGAACAAAAACTATAGAAATACTTGAGAGCTAATTAAAAGAATATAGGCAGAGTGTGCTAAGAAAATGCAGAAAAATGAATTTGAGTGGATCCCAAGACTGAAAAGAGAGAAAACATCTACATCTTGCACCTTGCTGTAAAGGGAAGAAAGAAGTCCTTGTTAGTGATGTGACATTTCACATCACCTTGTCAGTGATGGGGACATTTCACGATGGTGCAGCGAATCCTTCCCAGCCCTGCCCAGCAGACACCAATGGCCTCAGGAGCTGAGAAGCATGAGCATGAGTAAAACATCACCAGGGAATGGAGAAGATACTAGAAAAGCTTTTATAATAAGTAATATATATAATTAAATTAAATATAAAAATATAATTAAATTTTATAATATAGTAATAGTTATAGCTGTTTTATTGAGAGTTGTCTGTATTGATTTTGACTATATATTACTAGTACCTGGACTAATGACTCAGACTATAAGATTGTTCAAACATTAACTGGAAATGTTTTAACATTTGTAAATAACAGTCAAATCTAACATTAAGTTAGAATCTAACCAGTTAGTTAGAATTCTAACACTGTTAGAATTTACTGTAAGACTGTAACAATAATTTCTTGGCTTCACTTATAAGAAGTTTTTTCTATGTTCGTCCTTAACAAGATTTTTAGTTTAACATTTTACATAAATAGAAGGACATTGAGATTATTATCTTTAGATTACATGGTGAAAAGGTCCAATTGAGGTGGATCCCAATATATACATATTCACCTCTTCGACTGTCATATCTCCGCTGCTGAATTTTAGCTACTCCCTGCCATTTGCAAGGTTTGTTCCATAAAACTCATTAACTCTGACTAGATGTGTTTGTGAGCTATACAGCACTTTTAATGTCATTTGAAACCCTCAGGGAAATGGACATTCAGGATGTTGAAAGTATAGAATAAAACAAATATCATTTTTGAAAGTTTTGGAAAGATGAAATACTATAACAAGTTTCCATTAAAGAGAAGAAGGTTCCCAGAGTGACATAAAACCATGTTTTTAAACAAAACTAGAAGATGGGCTGCCAGCTTTGCCAGCTGATCATTTGCACCTGGCTGAAAATATGTTGATACAGATGGCAGTTAATGCAACATTTGGCCATGTTACACATTGGCTGCAATAAAATATTTTTCTTCATGACATCAAGTTAATAGCTTCATGGCATTTGAGATAAGGGCCATAATGCTAAAGAAATTAATTTACATTGAGAAAAAAAAAAGAAACCACCTATCTTTGTACATCATTCCTTAGCAGGAGATCACAAAGAATTCATTAGTCATCAAAACGAAGACATTTGACTAAGGCTACTAAGGATTACTATTTCACATATCAGGAAAGCCTTGGTTTTCGATGCAAACAATTTATTACATTACTGTAAAGTAGACAGAAAAACAGCGTAGCTCTAATTTCTTTCTTTCTTTCTTGCTTGCTTGCTTGCTTGCTTGCTTTCTTGCTTTCCTGTTTGTACTGAGTCTGGTTGGGATGGAGTTAATATTTTTCATAGTAGCCCATGTGATGTTATGTTTTAGATTTGTGATCAAAACAGCATTGATAACACACCAGTTTTTTAACAGATGTTGAACAGTGCTTGCACAGTGTTAAGGCTTTCTGGTTCTCAGGCAATATTCTGGGGTGGCTAAGAGGCTGGGAGGGAACAGAGCTGGGAGAGGTGACCCAAACTGCCCAAAGGTGTGTTCTGTACAATATGATGTCACGCCCAGTAATAACACTTGGGGTGGGGTGGAGGTGGAGAACAGGGAAGGCTGCTTTTCCAGAGTAGCCTTTACTCAGAGACTAGCCAGAAATCAGTCTGTTGGTAGAAGGTGGTGATTATCTTTGCATTTCTTGTTTGTCTGTTCATTTTTTTTTTTCCTCCACTTATTAAAATGTCTTTATCTTGACCCATGAATTTTTCTCGCTTGTATCTTTCTGATTCTCTCCTCCCACCCTCCTGGGTTTGGGTGTTGAGTGAATGGTTGGTGGGTACTTAGCTGTTATGGTCAACCCACAACATTAATCAGACATTTATCTTTTCATATTTTCTGTACACCAATGTAAGATTTTTTATGCTATCTTTCTACATTATGTTTTAATAAGGTTGAGTATGAAAAGATATGGTAAGACTTAAGAGGTCTCTTGTGGAGTAATTATAATTTCTTTTTGCTTGCTGACATACAAGTCAAATGAAAACAACAACAACAACAAAAAAAGAAATACCTACCATTTAAGTTGTATTATAAAGTCCAAAATTATAATATTTGATTATGAAATACAGAGCATAAATGCCTAGTGGGCATATACAGTGTGGTAAATAATTGTATCATCAATTTAATATATTGCAGTGAGTCATAATGTAATATACATAAACTAGAGAAGATACCATATATTCTATTTTTTCCATTTTTTTTTTCCTCAGCTCTTCCTATTATTGCCTCAGCCAAAATATTAAACATGAAGAGGAAAATAATATCTACAGCAGAACTGGAAGTCAGTTGTTTGGACTTTGTTTTTAAACTCTGATGCAATACCTTGTATGAGCAAATGCTTTGCTAATTGCATATCTTAAAGCTAATTGTATGTCAGTACTAGAGCTCAGTATAACATATTCAGCAGCCCAGTAAAAATCTATACAAGTTCGAGAAATGTATGAAGAATTCCATCCCTCTATATCAAAATGGAAGAACAGTACAAATGCAATTTTTCTCTTGGATTAATCCAGGTATTTTGTTTATTTGTTTCTCTACCTGAAGTTCTTAAGTCCTGATCCATAAATTGCTAAATCAGTGACTTCCTTTTAAAAAGATTTGAACAGCTATAGTATCTAGTGAAATCAATGTTTATCACTAACAACCACAAAATCAAAACTGTAGAAACTAAACTATAAAGATGAGAAATGAATTTAGAAGTCTAGATGAGGATTAGCAAAGGCGTAGCAAAAGGTGTCTCTGGTAATTTTAGTGTTATTTTAACTCTGAGCTCACCATACGTTAGCACATTTTCATGTCAGGTAAGCCCCATCGATGTAACTGATCCAGGTTTTTGAGTCCTGAAATTCAACATAAAGCTATCTGTCATTTACCAGGTAGTGGTAAATTTACCATATTCACATCGAATAGAACGTGAGAAATTTCTGTAATGTCACCTACATATGGTAACATCTTAGTGGTCCTACTGCAAGATTTCTCTCCCTTATGCAGTTTCTTCCCCTGGAGTAAACCCAGTGGATACCAAACAGCACACAATGGCAGTTGTTTGACAACTGTTTCATGTGTCAGATATAAGATGAATCTTCTTTTACACATTGCTTCCCATGTCAACAGACAAGAATGTCAATAAATCAAGTCTCAGTTTTGAGATAAATAAAATCAACAAGGAAGTACTCTTTTTCTTGAGATTTTAGGGCTTGCTTATTCTAATTTGACAGGTGAGGTAGTGTGAATTGGTAACTGGATGAAAAGTTTGAATAGGGTAGGAATAAAACAGCGGATTCTCAATCTGTTTACAGATAATTTCTCGGTTATTTTTCCCCTTCAAGAAGATGTGGCTTGATCAGAAAATAATGCTTAATCAAAATTGGAATTGAAACTTCTCAGGAGAATTCTAATTAAACTTTAAGTAAGACAGTTTCAAAGAGGTAAAGATGAGAAACAAGAAAATATCTAAATATGCAGAAGCAGTGAAAAAATGATTTAAATATGTAATTTTTCCCATCCCATTTAAAAAATTTAATCACTGAGCTACTAGTTATGTTATAGTAAGCCTATTTTATCATTTATAAGTATCTTAGGACAAGGTTTCTCCTTGGTGCAGAAGTGAAATAGCTGTTAACTCCCCAAAACTTCTGTGCGCAGAAAACCAATTTCTGAACAAATATGTCGTATGCTTTCATATGGACTTTGAGGGTAACAACCCTCTAGGCCTGACCATTCAGCCAGTTTTCAACCTACCTCACTGTCCACTCATCCAACTCGTACTTTGTCAGTTTGTCAGTGAGGACTGCCAAAGATTTTTACTTAGTCAAGGTAAATAACATCCACTGCTCTCCCCTCGTTCACCGAGCTAGTCACCTCAGAAGGCTACCAGCTTGGTTAAACAGGTTTTCTCCTTTCTTTGTAAATCCATGCTGACTACTTTCAATCACCTTCTTGTCCTTCACATATATACATATCCACATATGTTGGATTATCTCCAACATCTTCCCAGGGACTGAGGTGAGTTTGACTGGCCTCCAGTTCCATGCGTCTTCTTTCTTGCATAGGAAGAAGGAAGATAGGACTGATGTTTGCTCTCTTCCAGTCTTCTGGAATCTCTCCCAGTCACCATGATCTTTCCAAAGTAATTAGGAGTGACCTCATAATGACATCTGCCAGCCTCCTCAGCACTTGTGGTTACAACTTGTCAGGCCCCATGGATTTACATACAGCCAGCTTGCTTGTGTTCCCTAATCTGGTCCTCTTCCACCAAGGGTTTCTTCCTTGCTCCAGACTTTCTCCCTGGGACAGGGGGCTTGAAATTCCTGAATACAGGTTTTATCAGCAAAGACTGAGTTAAAATAGGATTTGAAAAACTTGATGACCATTTTCTGTGTCCTTTGTCACCGGGTGTTCTGCCCCTTTACCAACAGTCCCACATTTTCCCTAGTCTTCCCTTTGCTGTTTATTGTACTTGTAGAATCTATTCCTGTTGCCCTTTGTGTCCTTTGCCAGATTCTTTTCCAGGTTGGCCTTGGCTTTTCTAACCTCGTCCCTGCACACTCAGACAGAAACTCTGTACTATTCCTGGTTCACCTGCCATACCTTCCATGGTTTATACACTTCTTTTTATGTCTGAGTTCAGATAGGAACTCCTTGCTCATCCATGCAGGCCTCCTGTGGTCTTTGGCTGACTTACTACTTGTGGGGATGGACATCTCTTGAGCTTGGAGGAGGTGATCCTTGAATATCAACAAGTTCTTCTGGGCCACTCTTCTCTCTAGGGCCATATCCCATGGCATTCTTCCAAACAGATCTCTGAAGAGATTGAAGTCAGCTCTCCTAAAATCCAGGGCCGGGGTCCTGCTTTTTGTGCTTCTCCGTGCTGCTAGGATCCTGAGCTTCACTCTCTCATTGTTCATATAGTATAACATGTAAAGAATGTTTACATCCTATTTATTTACCTGTTTTGAGGTTCATTCTGTTATTATTTTCAATCATTCTCTATAATGGAATAATTATTTTTTTACTTCATTTTTTTATTCATAGAATTAATATTCAGCCAGATTTATGTGTTTCATTTGATTCATTTTTAGAACTTTAAGGCTTCAGCAGAATCTGCAATATTCTTAAAAATGTAGTAATCAGAGGTGGGCTGTGATTAATCAGTAAGTTTCATAACCAACTTTTTTTTTTTTTTTCAGAAAAATAAAAGTAATTGAGAGAAGTTAATCTAAGTGGAAATAGAAGACTATTTTAGATTGCCCAGTGGCTGGTATAGAACACATCATAAATAGCCTAATAAAAAACTAGGTTTGAAAATTATTTTCAGAGATATGATAGACATTCCAAAGGTGTTTTTAAACTCAGAAACAACTACTTGAGTTAGTAATTTTTTTTCTCAAACAAAATAAAATCACTTATGTCCACTAAAAATTCAATTGATATATTTTTTTTCCCTTCAGAGTATATGGAATGTGGAAATCCTGGTTTGGCTGATTTCTATGAATGCTTGCCACTGATACCAATGGAACTAGGATTTTAACTTCTCAGTCTAACTCTGAAGCTGCAGTTAAACGCTAAGTCACATAGACAAGGGGGTTATACTAACAATATTACCTTATAGTTTCCACTAAAACAATATTCTTCACTTCTTATCTTATCCATTGCATGTACTTCTTGAGGGCCACTTAGCTGGTTTATTTCACTTATGCGTGAAGCATCCCAGTTCATACTGCTGTTTAAGTAATAATGAAGAAATTCTTTAGTCACTGTAAAAGTGGTTTAAAAAGAATCTTGGAAAATATAATCAAAAGAAAGTTCTGGAAGATGATTTTGTCACTTTGATGACTGTACTGTCCTTTTAGTTCAGAACTGCACAAATAAGGATTAGAGGTGCTAGCTACTATACATTTATTGACTTTTTATGTACTCTTCTTGCTTTGAACTTCAGCATGAGTAAAATATGCAGGGTAAATTTTTCAGGAGCAAACATTCCTCATTTGTTTCCTACTGCATTCCAAACTGTTTATAATTTTTTCAACGAAGTAAGACTGGTGAAACTATATTGTTTTGGTCACTGTCTCTTGACAGCTTTTCAGTACTTCATGTCATTTACATGTCATCCACTATCTTGTGACAGATCCTTGAAATTTAACAATGAATGTGGATTTTAATTCAAACATTTTCTTCTAGCTTTGCAAACTGCAAAAAAAAAAAAAAAAAAAAAGTTTATTGCTACTGAAACATCACTGTGACTTCCTTTTATTCTTTACTAGCACTCAAGAACCAGGGAGAAGAAAGCTTTCCATTTCAAATGTAATGAGAGGAAATCAGGGGAGATTTATGTTGGATATTAGGAGGAATTTTTTCACTCAGAGGGTGGTGAGGCACTGGAACAGGTTGCCCAGAGAGGTTGTGGATGCCCCATCCCTGGAGGCATTCAAGGCCAGGCTGGATGTGGCGCTGGGCAGCCTGCTCTTGTAGTTGGCAACCCTGCCCAGAGCAGGGGGTTTGAAACTAGATGATCTTTAAGGTCCTTTTCAACCCATGCCGTTCTATGATTCTATGGTTCTATGAAAAAGACCACTGGGCCGTAAAAAAAAGAAACATAAAAGAGACAAGATATTTGTGGTTGCTTATAAAAAAAAAAAAAAAAAAAAAAAAAAGAGTTGAGTAAAGTTGAACTTAAAACACCAGGAACTTTTAGGAGAGAACAAACTGAACATAGTTATATCAAGAGACTGAGACTAGGAACCAAGGCTAGAAGGAAAGAGAACTGCAAACATTAAAGAGAATGAGTAGGAGCTAGATGGATTCTTGGGGAGGACTACAGATGTTGACAATATTGCATAACACTCTTCTCGCACCAGAATGGTGAAGCTACTTACCTTAGAAACCAGAGGAGTCATGGAAGGCTATTCTGTACCAGGAAAAAAGGGGTAGAATCTAAGATATATTTATATAACAATTTTATCGATATTATTACTATTAATATGGTTTCGTATGGAAGTATTTTTTTTCTCTGTAATAATTATGTCTGTACTGATAATGATTCTTGGATTAGACTGTTAATATTCAATTATTTCAATAAATGTTTGGATTGATCTACAAGGTTTGCTTTCCCTTGCCCATAAGCAAGATTTTGAGCATAACAAATAGACTAGATAAAAATATTGCTAAAATGTTTTACACCAGTAGGTGTGCTTGTGTGTGAGAAACACCTGAAAAATGAGCTAATAATTTATAGCTCATTACCTCTTTCTTGTTAGTTTGTTCCTATTTGATTTTTTCCTGTGGTTTTCATTGAAAAGGGTAGCTCAGACTCATTCAGTGAGACAAATAGACCCTTTGGGAGCTAAAGGCTTTTTTTTCTTCCCCCCTAGTGGAAAATATTGATAAGGACTAAATACATGTATATGCAAATCACAACTCTTTTCTACCACTCACCTCTACACTACTGATATATTCCAGCTATTTCTGTCTACAAGACTAGGCTTCTAGACTTCTGTCTACTTCTGTAGACTTCTGTCTACAAGAAGGCTATTTCATTTTAAAGCTATAAAATATATACTCAAAATCAATCTAGATACCTGTCTGGATCATTCTGGAAACTGGGTAAGGGATGAGAAGAGTTGTGAACTACGCCATTTAGATGTATTAAGTCCTACCACTGTGGATCTAATGACCTAGCTAAATACATTACTAATTACAAAACTGAAGAAAAATCTTGCAGACATATTCAGTATTTATGTTTATTTCAGCATGTTTCTGAAGCTGACAAAGCTGCTACAATGAGAAAGAAAATTGACAGAAAGCTAGGAATAATTTGTAATGTTCATGAGAATTTCAAAGAAGTTGTGCACTCAGATGCACTCTAGCAGGAAGAATTAAAGTTTTGTTTTCCATTTCTTTATTCAATAGATTGGCTGAGAGAAACAACTGGATAAAAAAGTATGCCATTCCTCCATGGGCACAATCAGTGTAACAGCTAATGCAGGCAGGGATCATCCTTTACTTTCATTGCATTTTTCAAATGTCTAGGCTAGCTCCTACAACTACAGTAGACTAAACAGGGTTCCTAACTGTTTTACTTTGGAGGAATTACGGCTTTCCTTGCTTTCTACATTTTTATTGACAAAAATGAATACACCCAGACTGGAGAGAAATTGAGTATTTTTTTTCTATTCACCCCTCTTCTCCTTAGGTGACTATAGAGAACCATTTAACTTTTGTTGAATAAGCCTCTTCATATTCTAGTCTTCATACACAAACCACAGCTTTTCATGCTGGGAGGGGTTAAATAACAAATTTACTTGGAAAAGTAAAGTGCACCGTCTACTATGTCAGATACATGAGATAAGGCAGCGTAGCTTTTCAATGACTGTTGAAAGACTTCCCTGAGACCTAATAAAGAGGTAACAGGATGAAGTTAATTGCAAAGGAACAATTTCTGTGCTAATGTAAATTTGAGCAACTACAATGATTTCAATGGATTTGAGTTCCCAATGAAATTCTACCTGCACATGGCAGGATCCCACAGAAGAGAAGAGAAATTAATGTCTAAGCTAAAATCTACACACAAGAGAAGAAGTTTAATAGCTCAGCAAAAAGAAGACCATAGCATCGAATTCCCAGCATGGTTCAGCCCAGGGATGATTCCTGGCATAGCTTGTTTGTGATAATTCTGCTTGAAGGATAAGAAAACTGAATAGTATGGATAAGGTCTATCCTCTGTTTTGTGGGGGGGAGGTTTTTGTTTGTTTGTTTGTTTTTTGCTTTGTTTGTTTGTTTTTGCTAGATAGAGATTCTGGAATTGTTTATTAGACATAGCTACTATGATCTGTTTACATATGGGTCCTATATGTTACACTCTAAACTCATCATCTTCACTATTTTCTGGTAGTAAAATCTGCACAATCAAAATCCAATTTTATTTTAATTTAAAGGAGCAAGAAAAGGACTTGATTGTACCATATATATTGAAGATACATGCAGGCCTTCAAAAATGTATTTTTAAAACATTTTTGAGAATTTGGCTCACAATAGATCAAATTAATGGAGGTACATCTTTATGCTGAATTTACTGATTATCTGCTTTATGATTATGTGGTTGATTCAGTTCATAGATGTGCAATTTGAGATGTCTTAAGGTATTTTAGATATCTGTGTGGGAGCTAATATGACACAAATTCTATAGGAGACCCTTCCCTTTTGGAATGTTAGGTAGTTACAGGACATTGTACAACATCTCAGATGGTACTAGATGTCTTTGATTGAGTGATTGAACTGTGCCTTTTACAATCATTACATATGATGACAATGATATGATTACAATCAATACAATCATTAGTGTACCATCCAGTTGATCTGATATTTGTATCTACTTAGTGAAATATCTCCTTAAATCCCATTAATTGTATTGACTAGGAGATCATGATAGGAGCTTGGGTAGCATATATAAACACTTAATTGAGGTGCCTTAATCTGGAGCCAGGTAACAACTATAGTGTTTTATACAGTTGTATACAGTTATAAACAGAACTGCTTTACTTGTTCCAGTATATGTTATCAGCTCACAGCAAATTCAAGATAATGTGACTTCTCGTAAGTTACAATTAAAAAGTTTAAAGTTATGTGACCTTACATTTTCTGTGTGTACCTGTACATGAGGTACAATTTTAGCTTTTGAAGCTATAACAACTTGAATGTGAATCAGTATTCTCAATGTTCTTAAAACAGCATGTAAATGAGACGCCAATGGTTTTATATTGGTCTTCTGTGCAAAGAAGTATTTCAGAAAATAGAAATACTTCTCACTTTCATAGTGAAACAATTTATGCAAGAATCCTAGAAAAGATGCAAATGGTAATTAATTAATCATCCAGTTCTTGCATGCTTTTTATCTAACCACTAGTCAATACTCTCTCCTAGAGCAAGTAATTCGGGGATTTTTGTGAATTCATTTCAAGTCCCCATAACAGGACTCCAATAACAGCTATTCAGATATAATTTGAAAGGAATTCCATTGAGAATTACACATTTCTTTTGTTTAATGGCTCATCTGTGTGCTTTTGACTTTTATGCTGAGCAATGAAATAGAGATAATACAGAGTCATAACATGGTAGTCCACACTGTTCAGATGCACTGCATAAAAAGTTGTTACTAACATGAATTATTTTTATGAAGAAAGAAGCTTATCCTTTGACAGTTGTATTGATATATAGTCTAGACAAAGGCAAAAGAAAAACTGAATACAAAAAAATCTTCCTGAGCCAAATCTGTTTGAAGTCAGCAAATGAAGGCTACTTTTCCCCTTATAAAATTGCTTTTATAAAGATTTGCAGAATCTACAGGATTGTGTGTCTTGCACTTCATTGTGTTTTCATGATGTGAGAACAGATTCTTGGAAATGTTTTCAAAACATTGGTAGAACTGAATATTGGTACCTATACCAGGTACTTATGCCAGGACAGACTCAAAAGTAGGGTCACCAGCTTTTATTGTTATCATTCCTCAAAGAAAGTGACTTCATTTAAATGAATTTTGCCCTTAGTAGGGCAGTTACTAGGGAATAAAAATAATCGTTTAACAGGAGATAAAGCATGGCACCATAGATTAATATAGGCCACACATCCTAAAAAATAGACATTAACATAGAGACTTGGCTCCAGAAGTGCATTTCAATGCAAAAGTAGCATTGCATTAAACATTTTGTTATGGACAACATAAGATGTTTCTACATTACATGTAGAGCTAAGAATTTATTGTTAATCTAATTGAAGTCTTATCTGTATAATCAAAATACAACAAGCAGTTATTATTAGTCCAGTTATAATAACAGCAGCTCTCATAATCTGAATTGTCTATCAAACACAGAAAAAAAAACTCAATAATAATCCAGTTAAAGCTTCTATTTGAAATCTTCATAGTATCAATATGTTTTATTTGATGTCATTTCCCTCTTTTAATGTTTGTTTGGGCCCTAAGACCAGTGGCACCAACCTTCCTCCAGCAGAGAGGAGCAGGAGTTTCAGACACAGAGTTCATCACCAGGAGAAGTTTGATAATAGTGGTGGGGACCTTTTCTTCTGGGTTTTGATTCACTTTATATAGTCAAGTTCCTTCTTTTAAGTTCCCAGCTAAATTTTGATTATTGTCTCTTAGACAGGAGAATTAAACAATAGACTCTCCTAGCACTGCTTAACATGTATGCACCTTGGTGACTACATAGATTTGAAGTAGTTTTTGGATTGTTCTGCTAGGAAAAGCATGAGCCTAAGGTTCTCTATGCTAAACTGTACAGGTAAAGCTTAGTAACAATCAGATCTAAAATGCAAGTACGAGTCTAGGAGATTCCTGCAGTGTGTCAAGGATAACTTCCTGACAAAGGTGGCAAGGGAGCCAACAAGGGAAAGTGTCCCACATGATCTGTTGTTTGCAAACAGGGAAGGACTTGTGGGTGATGTGATAGTCAGAGGCTGCCTTGGGCACAGCAATCAAGAAATAATAGAGTTTTTGATCCTTGGTGAAGTAAGAAAGGTGGTTAGCAGAACTGCTACTTTGGATTTCCAGAGGCCTATTCAGATATGTGGTTGACATGGGTACTGAAGGAGCTGGTGGAAGTACTCACCAAGCCACTTTCAATAATTGACCAGCAATCCTGGCTGACCATGGAGATTCCTGTTGACTGGAGGTTAGTGAATGTGACTTCAATCTACAAGAAGGGCGGGAAGGAGGATCCGGGGAATTACAGGCCTGTCAGTCTTACTTCGGTCCCAGGGAAGGTTATGGTGCAGATCATCTTGAATGCCATCGCTTGACACATATGGGGGAATCAAGTGATCAGAAGCAGCCAGCATGGGTTTATGAACGGCAGGTCCTACCTGACTAACCTGATCTCCTTCTATGACAAAATGAATCACTTCATATATGAGGGAAAGGCTGTGGATGTTGTTTATCACAATTTTGGTAAAGCATTTGACACTATCTCCCATGGTATTCCCCTGGAGAAACTGTCTGCTTATGTCTTGGACAGGTGTATGGTTCACTGGGTGAAGAACTGGCTGGATGGCTGGGCTCAAAGAGTCAGAGTGAATGGAGTTCAATCCAGCCTGTCACCAGAGGCAACACCTAGGGCCCAGTCTTGAGGTTACTTTTAACATTTTTGTCAGTTATATTGATGAGGGGACTGAGTGCACCCTCAGTGAGTTTGCAGATGACATCAAGTTAGGCGGGACTGTCAATCTGCTTGAGGGTAGGAAAGCTTTGCAGAGGGATCAGGACAGGCTAGACTGATGGGCCAAGTCCAACCTCCTTTATCTCTCATATACAATACTGCTGTTTGTAAAGAAGACTTCTCAGAGTCTGAAATGTACTCTTCTAATCACCTAAAACTGTCAACTTAGGGTTACAACTTCTGATATAAACTTATATGAACTCTTGATGTGGCATTTTACCTACATACATGGTTTCTGTAAGAATTAAATTTTTTCTGTTCTGTCTTTCTCAAATCTTCTCCCAACTTCAAGTGCCTTAGGCTCTTAAATTTCATCAACTCCAGGAAAGATTATAGAAATTTCCTTTTATTGTAAATGTCCTCTCATATTTGTCAGAGAGGATTACTTTGGAGTCTGATAAACAACTTTCCAATGTTGTAAATGATGCCACATATTTTTAAACTGCAAAGACATTGAAGGTTTAACAGAAATCCTTACATGTAGAAGCTTGTGAGGTAAGACTGTGTGCTATCCTCTATTCTGACACAAAATCTGCAACAGCAACCAGTATTTGTATACTATGGACTGCTCAAACACTTCCTTTATAACTCTGACCCTGTTTCTGTCAGATCTCATACACAGTAATGTTTCAGAGGGTGTTTAGTTAAGCAGTCTTTCCTCTGTTTTCTTCAGTGTCTTTGCCAGAAACAGTATTCCCAAGTCAACATATGGACATTTAGAATCTCTTTTTGTAGTAAGAACTAAAGGAGAGCCTTCTTCCTGTTGCTAAACTCAGTCTGAACCAGTTCTCCATAAAAAGATTTTGTGTATGTGTGCACAAGATTTTCTTTGTGTAAGTAAAGAAAAAGTGTGCATACATTACCTTCCTATAGCAGAAGTTAGTTCATGCTTGGTATAAATATGGAGGTAAAAACATTACCTATGAGGCACCAATAGCCACCATGTCACCATTAGAATGGATCACAGAAATGAATTTTTCAGTCTCATAAAACAGAATAATTTTAGATGTGTTACTTGTACTGAATATCTTGTTACATTGCCATCTGAAACTTCAAATCAGAGTACACTCAGGCACACATGCATAAGCAACTGAGCCGATGTCCCTGCAGCATGGAAAAAGGGAGAAAGATCATGATTACCCTTCACCTTATTTTGTTCTGACAACACATGCTACCAGATCAATGGATGTTATTGACAATGTTACAGAGCTTTGTAATAGAACCAGAGCGTCTGAATGATCTGAATAATTATTTCAGTTTATCGTGAATGAGGGAGAAACTATTTTTAAATAAGCTGAGGAAAGAACAAGATTTTAACATAAAAATGGTAAGAAGAGAAGAAAGAAGCAAACTGCTTAAATGTTGGGACAGAACTGAGTAAAAAGCCTGGGAAACAAATGGAGAAGGAATGGAGACACTAAGAAGAAAAAAATAGTATGAATCACAAAAGATAATGTAAACAGAGAAAGAAGTGAGAAACAAAGGAATGGAAAGACCTGGAAATGGGGATGAAAAGAACATAGAGCGAAGCACCTGTTAGACATGAACCACAATAGAAATTGTAATAATTTTTTTAATGCAAAAATATTTAATAATATTTGATCAAAATATTCAGAACTTGACTGAAGTCAAGTCCCTGAAGACATGCTAGGATCTGCTCAGGCCAATCGCTTGACTAGATGTCCTCTGGAGGTCTTTCCCAACCTACATGATTCCATGATCTCAAGAAATATTTTATTTCTGTAGCCATTTTGTTAATGACTTGTTAAAGCCATGTTGCTGGTTTGTTTATTTTATGAAAAGATTGATACTTAAAATGTATTTCCTAAAAAAAAAAAAAAGGCAAATTAAGTTAATGACTTTTTTTTTTTGAGTAATGATTTCCTGAAAACTCAGTTATTTAGTTTTGTTAAATTCTCCCTCAGATTTGAAACTGAAAGCTGTTAAGAACCAGCCCTGAGAAAACACTGACACATTACAGTACATTAGCTAATACTCACAGAAGATTTTCACAGATTTTGTACACAATGATTCTTTGGGTACTGTGCATGGTATTCTTGCCCCACGGCATTAGTATCCTGGTTTCTGGTAAACTCCCATGAAACAGCTATATATGAATGACCGAAGAACATAATAGTCAACCGAATACAGAGCCAAATAGAAAACTCATGCTGTGAAAGTCAAAGAGTCTGTTTTTTATGGAGAAGGAAGCTCCTTATCTACCTTATGCTTTATATTGCTTTTCGGATCTTTCTGATGTCACTATTCTTAACAAGCTACAGTAAGGTTTAGTAAACAATGCCTCTCATATCTTTAATTTTCAGGTATCTGAATTATTTTGTAATAGATATCCATATTTTTACTTTCTATTTCCACTTTGGTCTCTAAGAAAAGCTGATCTCATCATGTGACAAGAAAATAAACAAATTCCACAGAGATCTTCAACCTCTATTTTTATGGATCTCTGATTCATTCTTAAGAACATTAACAAAATTGGACAGAATTTTAAATAATATTTTTTGTGGTATTTATTTAAGATCTTTTAGATTTTTCATTGTTGCTGTTTTTGTTTGGTTGGTTTTTGTTACCCCATAAGGAAACCTCAACATGTCTAGTCTAGTGCTTTAATATGAGTTTTACATGAACAGCTGGAGTCCCAGTCTGTTATGATTTTGCTAAAATGTTTGTATTTTAAAGATTCTTCGGCTATACCATTTACAACAGACTTGGATATGTGTTGGGTGTATGTTGTGGTTTAGCTCCGGCAGGCAATAAATACCACGCAGCCACTCGCTCACTCTCCTCATGTGGGATGAGAGAAAGAATCAGAAAGTTAAAAGTGCAAGAACTCATGGGCTGAGATAAAGACAATTTACTAGGTAAGGCAAAAGCTGTGCGCACAAGCCAAACAAAACAAGGAATTCATTCACTACTTCCCATCGGCAGGCAGGTGTTCTGCCACTCCCAGGAAAGCAGGGCTCATCATGCGTAACAGTTTCTTGAAGACAAACGCCATCACTCCAAATCTGCCCCCCCTTCCTCCTTCTTTACCCTAGCTTCTATTGCTGAGCATGATGCCATATGGTATGGGACATCCCTTTGGCCAGCCTGGGCCAGCTGTCCTGCTTGTGTCCCCTCCCAGCTCCTTGTGCACCCCCAGCCTCCTCGCTGGCAGGGCAGCACGAGAAGCTGAAAAGTCCTTGACTCTGTGCAAGCGCTGCTCTGCAACATCTAAAAACATTGGTGTGTTATCACCACTGTTTTCATCAAAAATCCAAAACAACATTGTGTGAGCCTCTACAAAGAAAATTAACTCTGTCCCAGCCAAAACCATGACAGTATACTATATTCTATTTGTTGATGTAATTCATAAAATGTAGTATGGACATTTGCATTAAGATGGTAATTACTGTATACACTGTCTTTTCATTCTTCTGATATAAAATGTATCTCTAACACAGTCTAATATCATCTTTATTGTCAGTGATCATCTCTATTTGCATAGTAACAATCATTCTCACTCAAGCTGCATCTAGAACAATAAAACAAAAACATTCATGCAAATCTGCTTGACTCATTCCAAATGTTTCTGACTGAAAGAGCTTGTTAAGAATAAATCAGTGTTCTCATTCATATTGTAACATGAAAAAGAATTAAAGAGCAATAGAAAACAGCCTGACATACACACCTGCTATCAAATACCCTATATTAAGACTGAAGATCATTTAACTTAAAGATCTATTACAACTGCCCACAAGAGCACTTGAAATATAAATCTAATGCAAAAAAATGTCTAGAATTCACCTAGACCATGGACATGAGAAAGTGTTATGGGGAACAATTCTGGTTTGAGTTTGTTTGTTTGTTTGTTTAATCCTAAGCAAATGAGGATTGACATGAAAAGTGCAAACTGACTGTGGTTTAGAAAAGAGAACTTTGAATAGGAAAAAAGAAGTGATTGGAAGCTTCTTATTGTGACCTACAAGATGTGACCTAGTCAAACTATGCAGTTTCTATGTGCTTTACATGGTTATTATCAGCTACAATCACTGACTCTGTGACTGTATTTGTGCTCCACAAGCTTTTGACCTGTCCTCTGTGTTACATGACTGTAGCCATACTTTAATTGTTCAGTATGACATGAAAGAGTGCATCAGTAGTCACCTCAGAACTCAGAAAGAACACTCAAGGGGTTGGCAAGGTAGAGGTCCTAAACCAGTGGCAAACAGGCTCCTACTTAAAACAATGAAAAATGAACAATCAAATGAAATCAATTTATTTTAGAAATCTGCATGCGTATACTTCAAAACCAACAAACAGACAAAACCTGTGTATAATTCTGTAACAATATAGCTTTTCCAATAGAATCATAAAAACTTTTGTGTGGAAATACTTAATTTCTCAATTTGATCCATTAGAATTCAAGAATTTATAATTACATACAGATTTTCTGTAACCACATACAAATAAATATAGATAATACTGTTGCGGTTTAACCCCAGCAAGCAGCTAAGCACCAGCTGCTCTCTCACTTTCCCCACATGGGATGGGAGAGAGAATTGGAAAGGTAAAAGTGCAAGAACCCATGGGTTGAGATACAGACAGTTTACTAGGTAAAGCAAAAGCCACAAACGTAAGCAAAGCAAAACAAGGAATTCATTCGCTACTTCCCATTGGCAGGCAGGTGTTCAGCCACTCCTAGGAAAGCAGAGCTCATCACACATAATGGTTTCTTGGGAAGACAACTGCCATCACTGTGAATGTATCCCCCCCTTCCTCCTTCTTTAACTCATCTTTTATTGAGGAGCATGAAGATGTATAGTATGGAATATCCCTTTGGTCAGTCTGGGCCAGCTGTCCTGGCTGTGTACCCTCCCAGCTCCTTGTGCACCCCCAGTCTCCTTGCTGGCAGGGCAGCACGAGAAGCTGAAAAGTCCTTGGCTCTGTGCGAGCACTGCTCTGCAACAACTAAAACACTGGTGTGTTATCAACACTATTTTCGTCAAAAGTCCAAAACACAGCATTGTGTGAGCCTCTACCAGGAAAATTAACTCTGTCCCAGCCAAAACCATGACAATTACCAATATGTCATTTATAAAATAACTTACTACAAGAAATAAAAGCTCAATTCTAACATACTCGGACTTCATGAACAATATACTGCTCCTTCATACATTTGCTAAATCTATTTGAAGTATACTAGAACTACTTTCACATAAGTGTATTCAGGCATGAAATAGAATCATGCATTTTTAAGCACACTACTTTCTAACAAATTTGTTTCAGAATATGCACTTAATTAGAGACACAGCTCTGCATAGTAGTCAGCATTATATCATTATTTGCAAACCAGCACTTTGTAAACAAAATGTGCCATCTCAGGATATGCATTCCATTTCAAAATTTTACTTGTGCTCACTCAAAAAGAAGAGAGATTTGACATAGAGACATTTTATTGACTAACATGACATCAGACTGATCAAAGAATCAAGTTGACAGTAGGATTATTTTTTCTCCATATAATTTGATTAAAATAATAGAATTTTAGAAACTACTGGAACTGCATCATTGCATGTCAGATAAGACGCTGCATTTGTTGTGTTCTGGCAATGTGAACTTATCAAGACTTTGGTGTATTTTTTTTTTTCTGAAGCTCTGTTACACAGCAGATGGGATGTCTAACATCCTTTTCTATTTTAAACATGCAAGTTCTAATCAACAAGAGGGTTTAGAATGTTAAACCAGCCAGCCATAAGAAATGTGTCACACAGTTTGCTGTCATCCTAATTAATTAGATTGCATTATTTGTTGTCCCCGATGAACTCAGATGAGCTCAATGACTGATAATAGCTTCATTCTTTTCAGGGATTTTCTTTTAATTTTATTCATTTTGATTTAAGAGAGAATGTTTAGAGGGGGGAAAAAAAAAACCACTACCACTAAGTAGGGTTATTCAGAAATACATATTTGTGACATAAATATGAGCGAACATTTGGCCTGTTACTGAGGTCATTTTAATTTTAAATCTTCAAGGCTAATGTTTCTTGAATAATTACTATTTCAGTAATTATCTTGCACTTTTATAGCACATTTCTGGACGTGTTTTGTAATAGAGTTCTTGCCCTTCAGACTCTAGAAAGACTCAATAAAATTATGTGAACATTGTTTATAATACCAGACAAAATCTAAGGGTTAACATAATACAAATCAATGTTAAATAAAAAAGTTAATCAACTGTTCTTAGTCAGAAAAACATAGTTAATTGCTTTTTGTTGCTTTAATGTTCAGATTTACACTAGAACAAATAGGCTTGATGAATACAAAATTGAATGACACGTTATTGACATAATATAGAGGACTAATCTTGCAACATATGTCTTTCTCTTGATGAAGAAAATTGAAAGTAGGTCAATGAAAAATCTAGAGATAGTAGAGGAAATAACAGGACTTTAATAAAAAAAATGGCAGTTTTGTTACTGGTCATGATTAATTATATTTATTTCTGGTAAAAATATTGAACTTAAGTAAGGGATTAATTTTGTCAGTGGAAGAAGGGACAGATAATTAAATAGGCTGTTACTAGAAAGGTATGTTGCCACATATGAGGATGTTTTCTTCAAAATAAATGTGCCACTTATGAATTTCTGGGTGTTTTGATATTATTATTTAGGATATGCGTTAATTTTTGTCTGTATACACAGCATATCATCATTTTTATCCGTTTTGCATTTATGGAAGATTTTCATTCAAAAAAAAAAAAAAAAAAAGAAGGAAAGAAATAAAAGAAAAAGCATCTACATTCACTTTTGTAAATACCCACAACTTTTAACTAATAAAATTGCATTTTGGTGCACTTATGAATATTGAAATACAAATAGTCTTGCATAAAACATAAAAATATCAAGAGACGGTTTAACTAATCAGTATCCTTTCTGGTGATAGCTTCTACATCTATAGCAGTAAATGTGAAGAAAGTGAGTGCAGGAGCAAATACCTTTCTGAAAGGTGCTGAACTTAAATAGCCACACTTCATACTCTTTAATACATCAATCCTTTATATGGAGTTTAACCTTACATGTCATGTCATAGCAACATGTTCATAAAGCATCCATGAAGAAATGTTTATTGTTTAACATGCTTGATGGTTTCATTGGGTCTTGCTGGTAAGAGAAATGTCTACTTCTCAAGTTTTAATGAGTAGAATTTCAGTTTTCTCTCTTCCTTCCTTCCTTCCTTCCTTCCTTCCTTCCTTGCTTCCTTCCTTCCTTCCTTCCTTCCTTCCTTCCTTCCTTTCTTTCTTTTTCTTTTTTGACTGAAGAACCAGTCTTTATTGTCTGTTCTCTTACAGAAGGGATTCTGTTTTTCAGGCATCCAGTTAGCCTTCTCTGTGCTCTTGGGTTCACATACTGACAACTTTATATAGGGTTCAATCTGAAGATACTTAATGTTAATAAATTTCTCATCAAATTCCTATTCTTTTGATAATTATTTTTGCAAGTTCATTTTTGTGTATTTTGTTTATATTTAGCTGAACCTGATTATCTTTCTATTTTGCTTTTGTTTAGACACACCTACTTTTTAAAAGTGTTTTAAAGCTTGCATTATTCTTTTTTTCTGTGTCCTTATAGTCTCCTTGATTTTCCTGAGCTTTTGATGGTCTATCAATGTGGTTGATGATAGTACAGTTTTAATAGCATATGCTTTCTAACAGATATTAGTTGAAAAGATGTAGGGATCTACAGTACAAACAACACAATTCACTTATTTGACTGTGCATTTATTAGCCTATAACACCATTTGTCCATTGTCTCAATACAATCTGAATAACATTTCAGTGGTAATTCGTATGCTTTTATTCTAACTTTTTCTGTGACATAGTTTTTAAGTTTGTGTCTAAAAGATGTATCATTCTAAATGGTCTACTCTGTTCCACTTTCTATCTTTTTTACTGTTTCAACTTATTTTTCTTACTCTACTTGAGCAAGCTTATCTTGGATTCCACTTCTTCTTCTTCTTTTTTTTTATTCCTTAGTGGACTGTTCAAAAAGTAAAACATACCTGTAACCTTTAATGAAAAACTTCAATGAAAGAGTAAGCCATGTTTGAAAGTTACAGATCAAGATTAAGTGCATTTCACTATAGGTAACTCTTCCTTGTATCAAACATGATCACTGATGTAATCATTTCCTCATTTTGCATGTAATACCACTGGTTTTGTTTCTCAAGTATTACATTTACATATTAGAAAAAAAAACAATCAGACTTTTTTTCAAAGAATCCTTGTACAAACAGTTGTAAACTTGTGAACCAGTTTAAAGTTTGGTTTAAGAGTTCTGAAATGTGTTTAAAAATGATAGATAGTCCCAGGACATTTTTTGTGAAAAGCTTAAATATACTTATGTCTGATAGAGAAGTTATCTTCAGCATAAAACCTCATGAAATGCAAAACTTCTGTAAATATTTTTATTATATTTCACTAGGGAAGCTCTTTAAAATAGAGTGTTAAAAATAGGAGGAAAATGTCCTACATTTTTCATCAAAAACTTGAGATGTAGGTCAACCAAAATCTTGTATAAATTCATGAGAATTTCTAGCTAATTCATAATCAACAATAACAAAATTTGCAAGGGAATGGTGGTGATGCACCACAGGATGCATTGTCCAGCAGGTATTGGAACAGCTGGCCCTGCCAGGGCATAGTCTTCAGCCCAGACAGAGCTTTGGATCATGTTCTGCAAGTCCCATGCTGCAGGGAGTGCCTAAGGCCTCTCCCTGAGGCTGAGAAATGGTTTCTGTAGGAGGTGTACTGTTGCTGAAAAGCTGTGTCACCAAGTGCAGGAGTTGCACGAAGAAGTCAGCAGGCTGTGAAGCATCAGAGAGGATGACAGAGGGATAGACAAGATCTTTCCAGAGGCACAATATCTTCAAGAGCTCCAGATGCCAACTGCAATGAAGACACGGACAGAGACTGACCCTAGCAAAGCACTAAGTAAAAATTTTTGGGAAGGCACAGGAAGGAAGCTGGTGATTTCTGGCACCAAGAGGAATGATCCACCTGAAGGCTTACAGCTATAGTGCAGGTTCACTGAGGAGGAGTTGGGTGTGCTTTCTAGTGAAGTATCTGAGCCAACTGATCCAAAGTTGTGGAGGACCTCTGGGAGGAGTGATAGGAATGGGCAACTCCCTGCTAAAGGGGAAGAAAGCACCCATGTGAAAACCTGACCTGTTGTCTAGAGAAGTTTGCTGCTTGCTGGGGTATGGGATATGGGATGTTATGGAGAGAGAATGCTGATGCTTGTCCAACTATTATTCCCCAATGTTCTTCTACGGGGGCACCAATGATACTGCCACTGACTCAAGTGATAGAGGACCCAGTGAGGAAAGGTGCTCTGCTCATAAACACAGAAACAAAGGAAACAAAGGAAACAAGGGTTTCTGTAAGCATATAAGTGGCAAAAGGAAGACAAGGAAAAATGTGGTCCCACTGCTGAAGGGGGCAGAGGCCGTGATGACACAAGACAAGGAAAAGGCTGAGGGACACAATGCCTTCTTTGCCTCAGTCTTTAGTAGAAAGAATTGTCATTAGAAATCTAACGATCTGGAGACCCGGGGGGAAATGTGGAAGAGGGAAGACTTGTCCTTGGTGTCAAACTGTCATATTAGAGGATAATAAAGCAAACTAGTCATAGGCAAGTCCATGGGCCCTAATAAGATACACCCACAAGTGCAGATGTTGGCTGATGTCCTTTTAAGGTCACTCTCAATAATCTTTAAATAATTATGGCAATTGGGAGGGATGACTGAAGACTAGAGGAAAGCAAATGTCACTCCTACCTTCAGGAAGGGCAAGAAGGAAGACCCAGGCAGCTACAGGTTGGTCAGCCTCACTTCTGTCCCTGTGTGAATGATGGAGCAGCTAATCCTGGAAACCATTTCCAGGCACATGAAGGACAAGAAGGTGATTGGGAATAGTCTGTATGGATTCACCAAAGGAAGTCATGATTAACCAACCTGATAACATTCTGTGCTGAAATGACTGCCTTGGTAGATAAAGGGAGAGTGGTAGATATTGTCTACCTTTATTTGAAAAAGCTTTTTGACACTGTCTCCCATAAGGTCCTTGTAGAGAAGCTGCTGAAGTATGGGCTGGATACGCAGACAATGAGGTGGATTGAAAGCTGGCTGAACAGGTGAGCTCAGAGGGTTGTGGTCAGTGATATGAAACCTAGTTGGAGGCCAGTAACTAGTGGTGTACTCCAATATTGGGTTCCATTATTGTTTATTATCTTCATTGACAATCTGGATGATGGATCAGAGTGTACCCTCAGCAAGTCTGCAGATGACACAAAACTGGGAGCAGTGGCTGATACATGAGAGGGTTGTGCTGCTGTCCAGAGGGACCTTGACAGGCTGGAGAAATGGGCTGTCAGGAACCTCATGAAGTTTAACAAGGAGAAGTTCAAAGTCCTGCACCTGGGGAGAAATAATCCCACGCACCAAAATATGCTGGAAATATTTGGAAAACAGCTTTGCAGAAAAGGCCTGTGGAACAGGGAAGCCTTTTGGGTGTCCTGTTGTACACAAAGGTGAAGATGAGCCTGCAATGTACTATTGCCATAAAGAAGGCTAATGGTATCCTGGGCTGTATTATGCAAAGTGTTGCCAGCAGTTCAACGGAGGTGACCTTCCCATTTATACAGTACTGGTGAAGACATACCTGGAGTACTGGGTCCAGTTCTGGGACCCAGTAGAAGAGACATGGAGCTACTGGAGACAGTCCAACAAATTGTCATTAAGATAGTCATCTGGAGCATCTCTCCTATGAGCAATGGTAGATCATTGCTGTAAATATATAAAACAGC
>VXAA01006763.1:175068-214005 GCA_013399115.1 Anseranas semipalmata | reverse complement strand
AAGAAAAGAAAAGAAAAGAAAAGAAAAGAAAAGAAAAGAAAAGAAAAGAAAAGAAAAGAAAAGAAAAGAAAAGAAAAGAAAAGAAAAGAAAAGAAAAGAAAAAAGAAAAGAAAAGATTAGGTTCTACGTAAAATCTAACACAAACATTCAAGAAAAGCTAAACTGAAGAATAGTCTCTTGTTAGAAGTGAAACATTCATGGTACAGGTCTTTAAAACCTAGATTAGATGTATTATCTACAGTAGGGGTAGCTACTCACATTGGCAAGGGGTGAGACAGATGACTCCTTTCAGCTCTAATATCTATTAGAGCATAGATGTGTTCCAGAAATGAGCTGACCGAGTTCAGGAAAGTTCAGTAGCTACCAACATGGAAGCACCTGCCGGCCTTACTACCACAGGGACTTGCAGTTCAAACAAATTTACAAATCTGTTCTTCACAAAGCCACTGATTAAATGAGGTAAGTAATTCATATCAATGTTTTTTTTTTCTTTTTTTTTTTTTTCCTGAAAGAGGAAGTCTGACAAAAACAATCTTAAAAAAAAAAAAATAGATGCAGATGCACATAATGAAATTAAAGTATTAGGTATACTTCAGTGCTATCATGTTTTCCACCTGCTCCTGTTGTGTGCGTGCTACTTTTTGCCAATATACATCAACAGAAAAAAAGAGGGAGATTTTATGTATTTAAAAGAACCTCATTTTGTCAAGCAAATTGTTACTGAGATTTTCATCCAGTTTTTTCTAAGACTTATTTTATTTTTATTATTTGTTAGAAGGAGCTTTAGAACAGGTATGCTAACATTAGTGCGTATTTCTTTCCATTATCTAGAATAACGGGCCAGGGTAAGACGAATGAACAAGGCTCAATGACTCTCACAAAGAGTTTTTACCTTTAAAAGGTTAAGTGAGGCTACCTTGTGTCACCTGATGGTGTTTTATTTTTTTATTATAGACTAATGCTAGAAAGTGGAAAATGAGGTTTCTGGAAGGGTGTAAATGCAGACGGTATATGAGCTGTTTGGGCAAACTCTAAAATGTTAAATTGGAGACAATAATCACTTGTAGTAAAAGCAAGTATATTGGAAAAGAAAGTTTTGTAAAACGTTCCAAAATTTCAACTGTTATTTATGTATATATTTCATTAAGAACCCACTTATTTCCCACTTCTCCAGTACATTCTGATTGAAGGAGCTCTCAGAATATTAAAGTGATTAGGTTAATGAACATATGCTTTTTAAAAATGTAGAACAAGAAAAGAATTTGACAACAGTGTCTTTCTTCTGTTAAATATAATAGTGATTTTGAATGAGTTCTTTTTTCAAGAAAGCTTCAAAAATCAGTCACATCTTACTGAAGCAAGAACTATTGGCAGAGTTGAGGGATTTGGAATGTTATTTCAAAATAAAACATGAAACACTTTCTTGTTGCAATCTGTACTTACAACCATTTCTGAAATCCAAGGTAACTACCCTTTAACCAATAACAATTCAAGTTTCCTTTTGGATTACTCTTATTTTCCATGTTAAGCTATTTTTCAGATAGTGTAGTGTTTAGTCATGGCTTGAATCAGGCAATGAAAAGAGCTAAAGTAAACACCCAAATATAGTAGTGTTGTAATATGTTTTCTTAGGAAAGTTAGCTTCTGTTTTGTTATTATAATACCATATTTTTCATGAAGTCCTTATCATTAGGGCTGCTCTCAATCTAATCTCCACCTAGCCTGTATTTATGCTTGGGATTGCCCTGACCCAGGTGCAGGACCTTGCACTTGGCCTTGTTGAACTTCATGAGGTTCACATAGGCCCACCTCTCACGCCTGTCCAGGTCTACCTGGATGGCATCCCTTCCCTCCAGCATGTCAAACTTACCACACAGCTTGGTGTCATCAGCAAACTTGCTGAGGGTGCATTCAATCCCACTGTCCATGTCGCTGACAAAGATGTTAAACAACGCTGGTCCCTGAGGAACACCACTCATTACTGATCTCCACTTGGACATTGAGCTGTTGACTGCAACTCTTTGAGTGCAACCCCCCAGCCACCCACCATTCCTTACCCACCGAGTGGTCCATCCATCAGATCCATGCCTCTCCAATTTAGAGACAAGGATATCATGGGCTACACTGTCAAATGCTTTACACAAGTCCAGGTCAACGATGTCAGTTGCTCTTCCCCATCCACCAATGCTGTAACCCTGTCATAGAAGGCCACCAGATTTGTCAGGCACAATCTGCCCTTAGTGAAGCCATGTTGGCTGTCACCAGTCACCTCCTTATTTTCCATGTGCCTTAGCATAGTTTCCAAGAGGATCTGCGCCATGATCTTGCCAGGCACAGAGGTGAGACTGACTGGCCTGTAGTTCCTTGGGTCTTCCTTTTTTCCCGTTTTAAAAATGGGCCTTATGTTTCCCCTCTTCCAGTCAGTGGGAACTTCACTGGACTGCCACAACTTGTCAAATATGATGGATAGTGGCTTAGCAACTTCATCTGCCAGTTCCCTCAGAACCTGCAGATGCATCTCAGCAGGTCCCATGGACTTGTACACCTTCAGGTTCTTTAGATGGTCTTGAACCTGGTCTTCTCCTACAGTGGGTGGTTCATCATTCTCCCAGTCCCTGCCTTTACCTTCTGGGACTTGGGCTATGTTGCTAGAAAATGACTAAAACCATATACAGAAAAAGTCTTTAAACTGTGATGACAAAAAAATAGTATTTCTTTTGTCTTGCTCAGTGATCAAAACACAAAGATCTGATGCTCCATTTTATGAATACTTTTCCCTCAGACTTGTGTTCCTTCTTATGAAAATAGACTGAAAAATACTAACAATATGAATTGCTATAAATAATAAGATAATACAACAATGAATATCACATTGACTGGAGATTTTAAATGGTGATCACCTGCATGCATAGTTAAATCAGAGACTGTCAAGACAAAAAGGTCACACCAGCTGAAGAGGCAGTGTGCAATAACACAGAACATGGAAAATACCGGTGTTATATAATCATATATATCAGTGATTGTCAGATTTTAGATGATAAATACTTACATTCATAATTAAATCAGACAATGTCAAGGAATAACGTCAAACTAACTGAAAATACAGTCCAGAGCACTCCTCATAGATGAAAACAGAATTTTGGAGATAAAGTTATGGTTGAGAGATTCAAAGCTATGGTGACAATATACCATCTGGACTACATATTTATTTTTTATTTTTCAATAATATATATTTTGGTTAAATGGTATGTGTTCCATTGTGCATACTACTCCATGCAATTAATCCATCTATTTTTGTGCAATTACAGTATCTAATAATCCTCTCTCACACACACCTATCTATATATACAACTGTTGCACAATACAGATTAACTGTTGTCCCTATTGATGCTATTTTTATTCCAGTTCAGCAAGTGGGATTTTTACTGATGACTTGAATGAGACCAAATTGTTTAAGGATATAGTAAAAAAGAGCATGTTTTTAACAAGCTGCCAGACCAGAGCAGGGGTATGTTAACTGATTACATTTGTACTGTCTGGACTATTTTACTTTACAACAGGTGTGTGTAATGACTTTTGCATACAGCTGAGGAAGATCACTTCCTGACTTTCTGCAAAAGAAAGATGTTTTTAAAAGTCTTTTGATCATTCTGCAGGTGATATGGAAAAGAACAACCAATATGTTCTAGGATGGCCACAGGGAAAAAATTATATATATTTCTGTTTCTAACACAAAATAATTTTACAGTGACAGTCAAGTATTGGTCTGACAGTCCAATAAAAATGAAAGATCATTTTAGATCTTTGAGATTAGAGAGCTACCAGAAGTGGGAAACCTGAGCCTTCTAAACCTGCTGAAAGGTTTATACTTGCCTGCATGTTCTCTGTACCATGTTGAGGTAATGGTCGTTGAACATCTAAGATAAAAGGTGTAGTTTTGAACCCCGAAACTGAGTACTGAAATTCAGTACTGGGGATTAGCACATCAGAACGCCAGCCAAAAATTCTGGTCTGCAGCAGGGATCAGACTAAATCTGACTTTGCGTCATGATTTTTTTTTTTTTTTTTCCTGTAATGGATATTTGTTTTTGGTGTTACCATCTGCTGTGAGTTATCTTGCTGACCGCTGTAGCACAGGGAGGTAATTTTGAGAAAATATTTTTTTTAATGGGGTGAAATAAAAATCACTTACTTCTGACCTCCTCTCAGGAAAATGAGAAACTCAAAGTTACCATAGAGAACAGTAACTTATGGGCATCAGGAACTGATAACATAGCAAGTAATAATTTGAGACACTGGTCCAGGACATATCTTGTTTTTCATGACTCTTTATGAAGAAAAGCTGAAACTCAATCTGTTTTTTTTTCTGTTGGTGGAAATACTAGTGAAATTAACAACAGATTTTGTGAAGGAGAGATTAAAGGACATGAGATAAACACAACCAAAAGTGGGCAGAAAACAATTTCAGGCATTCTTACAGTTTCATGAATCAGTAGCACCTTAACTCTGATCAGATCCAAATGTGATTACTTGAATATGAACGAAAATATGACTTACACCATTGCACAAACAAACCTGTACTTTAAAATAAAATTTGCAGACCACAATCAATATTAATAGTATAATTGCTACAAGTACAGAATTAAAAAAAAAATCAGGAGCATAGCAGAAATCATTAAAAAGACTTTACATAGTGATTATTAGACACAGTATTCGTGTACTTCTAGTTACTGGAGCTGAATTCATTATATACTTTTTTTGGTCATAATACAAAGGTTCTCCTCAGAGCATAATTTCTTGACTGCACTTTTCACCTCTAGATAACTCCCTGAGCCCCCTGCTTTAACAGTGTCTTTCTTCAAACACACTCCTCATTGCTTACACCACTCTCAGAATTTCAATGTGAATTTCTCAGAATATGGAGTGTTATGAAGCATTAACACTTAAACCCACTGCTAATCCCCACATGGCTTGTTTTATTCTTTTATATCTGTATATTGTATGAGCTACAGAGAACAATAAAGCTGAACAAGTACCTTGGAGAGAGAGAGCAAGCCTGTGTGTGAAACATGCTAAATAATTATAGTTGTGTTATTTGAAGAACTGTAGCCAAGGCTATTTCAACTAAAGAACATTTTCAATTGGATGATTAGCAGTAGTAAAACAGTTTGCTATCAAAGTTTGCCTTGCCTTCTTTTATCCAGGGGGTTAATTCTAACACAAAGTGAATATCAAGTGTACTTCAAGAACCAAAATATGTAGGTTTCCAACACATTCACATGCCATTTTGGATTAATACCACAGGACAAAGATTTATACCAAGTCCTGTTTTTTGAATCCTGTAACTCCAAACCAGCCTCATGTTTAGTTGCATGCAGTGGAAAAACAAAATTGAAAGCTTTTCATTCATAAGACACACTGAAACTTAATATTGCTTCTTTTTTTTTTTTTTTTTAATGAAAAAATATGCATTTTAATAATTCTAATCCAAAATGGGGAAATCAAATACAGCCTATTGAGAAATTGCATACTTCTCTTATTTTCTTGCTCTTCTGTTTTGAAATCTTGAGATTTTGTGAAACAACTAGAAAAATGCCATATCAGATTTTTCATACTCCATTTTTCTTAGTCACTGTTCTTGTACATTTCTGATTAGAGATTACATCACTAAGCAGAACTAAATAGCTACATGTAATAAAACTGCCTCAAGAGTAAACCAACACACAGCGGTTTTCCATTATTATCCCATTCAGAGTTTACATTATAATTCAGATAAATTCAAGTCCAGTGCTATAAGCATAGCTGAAATGCTTTAGAATAAATTTTGAAAAATGTGGATTTATTTCACTTCTGGCACAAATGTGTGAATTGACATGTATTGTGCATATAAATCTACACTACTGACATGTATTTCATAATGTATTATAAAGCTTTTCAACTCTGTTGACTGTTTTCATTTTAGCTTTCTCAAATGGAACAAAAAAAAAGGCAAAAAAAAAAAACTCAAAGCAAAATAGATTTTGCTTTTTGCAAAATAAATACTCGCCTGATTATAAAGAAAAAAAATATATCTTTACAAGCAAATAGGCACTGCCTCTGGTGTACATTTACCATGGGCATCTGTTTTATGTTCCTAGTTTTGCCTTGGCCTTGAAAAGGAAGGAAAGGGATTACAAGAAGAGATAAGTCTTCAGATTTCTGGAGGAAGGAGCTTTCTAGTTTAATGATGGTAAGCAGAGTTAAAACAAAACAAAACAAAGCAAAATTAGAATCAGTAAAGTGAAATAAAAAAAATAGAGAATTATAGCAAGGGAGCACTTTAAAATGGGTAATCAAAGGAAATTATTCTGCACAGAAACTACAGAACCTAGCAGCCTATTAGCTTTTTTTCCCTTCTACTTTTCCTAGCAATTACTAAGTACCAACAAAATAAAATTAGTTTTATTTAAAATGTTTCACTGCAGTGGAAAAGAAATAGTTTTACACATGTATATGTATGCTTCAGAGCAGACATATAATCACCAACTTAAACTGCAAAAATTCCTCCTAACAATACAGATCTCAAGTAATAATGCAGAGAACAGATGAGAGGAGAAAAACAAATGAATGTTGCTAGAAGTTCTTGATAGACGGGTACCCAGTACACAGGCTCACAGCAAGCACTTTCATTTGAATACAGGATGTTACAGATAAGTGGAGAAAAGAGCTCTAAGCAAGTTACATGTGAATAATTTACATGAGTTAATTTAGATTTTTTTTTTAAACAAATGAAACCAAGAGAACATGAACTAAAGTTAACTTACAGTAAGGTTATAGTCTCCTGGAGAAGAAGTTAGATAACTTGAGATATTCCCCTGACAACAATTAGATAAATAACTTGTTATAAATATTTTTAAAGGACTGCAAGGTCAGTACATAAAAAATTAGTTACATTATAGTTAAGACTAGAATTTAGAAAGGAGAGGTCATATTTCAAATGGATTGAAAATAAACATATTTTAAGCTCTTACAGTTGAGGGTTTGTCTACTGTTTCACATGGAATAATACAGAAATTTTTCTAGTTAGTATTTATGGAAAAAGTCCTCTTGCAGACTACAGGAAAGGGAAGCTAAACTTCCAACCTGAAGAAAAGTCTGTTTAAGAAATTGAAATACTGAAATAAAGCTGTGAAAACATCCGGGCTACATTTGAATTAAAAAAGAGAAGTACACCGCTATCATCTCTTGTGTTTAAGCTAGCTTATTTTAAAATATGAATTAAAGTAACATAGCAGAACCTTGAATTCACAGGCTTCTAGAGAGACTGTGGAAGTCTTTCAGAGGTCTAAATACTGTTTTTTTTTTTTTTTCCTCCACAGATACCTTACTTGGGCTTGAAATAGCAAGTCACAATTTTTTTACAACTCCTTGTACAAGACTTAGCTGAAAATTTGAAAGCTTGAAATGTGATGCAACTTGGGAAAGGGAATTTGAATCCATATTCTCAATTTAAAAATCATTAAGTATACAACAAAGAGTGATCCATTATGAAAACATAAAACAAAATCTGGAGTGTTTTTTCTGCTTGTTTCTGCTTTCCTGAGAAATGAGTATCGTTAAATACTTACTTAGCAGGGGACACTTCCTTGGTATCTCTAATATTTAATCACTCTTGCTTACTGGCCAACTATAGCCTTCCAGCAGTAGTGAATTTCTACAGAATAGACAATAAGTGAATTAAGGACACAGTTTCTGAAGTTATTAAATGCTTTGCCTCAGCAGGATCCAAATTACCTTCCTTGCCTGAAGCATGGTTATTCTAACTTATTTGGGTATATCTCTTAAAACTTGGAAGTTGTGTTTTACTGTCATGTTATCCAAGCGGATCCAGAGATAACGGCAGATGTTACAATGGTGGAAGAAATAAATAACTGCAGATCAGTCTACATTTCCATTAATTTAAAGGTGTTTTCTGGGAAGTCATTTGAAAATATGTGCTGAAAATCATGTTGTAATAGAATTATTCAGTATCACTCTAGCAAACTCTACATTATTCTGAAATCTGTTACAAACAGGAAGTGAAGCATTGGGTATTGCCTAGAATATGTGAAATAACCAGGTTGGTTGTTTCAGTTAGTGATGATCTTTCTAAAATAACAAGTTATTACATTTAGGTTTTCTACCCAGCAGGATCGTATAAGCTTAGAAAGACTTCATATGGACTTAAGATGCCTCTTTCTTAAATTACAATTTATGAGTTCTGAGTGTCTACCACATACTGAGTACCTCACAACATGTTTGTTTTGTTGACCTGAAAGCTCTCAGCACTCCAGCACTTTCCATTTAGCTCTTTCCTACCCCAAGCAACAAGGTATGTAGCTCTTAAATTCTACATGAATACAAAAGAAAGGCTGGGTAATGCTTACTTAAATCCCTTGATCTAACACTTCTCAGAGAAACTATCACATTGCACAATGAAGCTACAGCTGTGGAGGGTGATAACAACACTGACATTTCAAACAGAGAATGAAAAAATCCAATTACTGCCAGTAGAAAGTCTTAGTCTCAGTTCTCTAATAACTATTTAACAATGCAGACATACATAGTTTGAGGAGTAAAGATTTCCAGTTCTCATTGCATATACTAGTTATTGTGTTCATATACTTGTTGTCTGGCTTTCTGACAAAATGGACAAAAATTCTCTTTCAGCTTGTATGAAAGCATTGAGAAAGGCTTCATCATAAATAGCTTGTAGCTTGGTGTTCAGGAAAAGTTTGTGAAAGTTGAGGATATGAAATTTCTCTAGAAATTAAATATTATTTCTCTTTTTGTATGTGTGTGTGCATGAACCATTAACAGTAATCAATAAGCTACCCTCAGTGAATACTGTGCCTTTCTGGGGTGGTACATGAACTTGTTTTCCTTTGACTCCAATTCCCTGTATCATAACTACAACAAAACTAATAACTTCAGATCTACGTTTAGTTTCTCCTGACTTGATTTATGCAAATTTTCATCATTTTGTGTGCTTTATAGATTAGTTTCCTAACTGGGTGTTGGGTTTACGTGGCAAGGGTTTGGTAGCAGGGGGGCTGCAGGGTGGCCTCTGTGAGAAGAGCCCAGAAGCTGCCCCATGTCAGATCCCAGCCAGTTCCAGCTGGCTCCAAAAAGGACCCGCCGCTGGCCAGAGCCAAGCTAATGAGTGACGCTGGTTGCACTTCTGTGAGGGTATATATAACAAAAGGAAAAAAATGCTGCACCACAGCAGCTGTGAGAAAGAATGAGAAAATGTAGAGAGAAACAGCCCTGCAGACACCAAGGTCAGTGCAGAAGGAGGGCAGTAGGTGTTCCAGGCACTGGGGCAGAAGTTCCCCTGCAGCCCATGGAGAGGCCCATGGTGGAGCAGGCCATCCCCCTGCAGCCCATGGGTACCACACAGAGCAGATCTCCATGCTGCAGCCCGTGGAGGAACCCACGGTGGAGCAGGTGGATGTGGACTGAAGGAGGCTGTGGCCCATGCAGACCCCCCACAGGAGCAGACTCCAGGCCGGAGCTGCAGCCTGAGGAGAGGAGCCCACGCAGGAGCAGGTGATCTGGCGGGAGCTGCTGCCTGTGGGGGACCCACGCTGGAGCACTTTGGTCCTGAGGAATGGACCCCACGGTACAGACCCATATTGAAGCAGTTCTTGAAGAACTGCTGTCTGTGGGAAGCCCACGGAGGATGGGTTTGGGAAGGACGGCATCCTGTGGGAAGGACCCCACGTCGGGCAGGGGCAGAGAGTGACCGTGAAGGAGCGACAGATGAAGAAGTGTTATGGACTGACTGGAATTCCCTGTTCCCCCGTGCCACTTGCAGAAGGACGTACAATAGGGTAGATGTGCGGAAGGTGTTTTTAATTTGCTTGTAGTTTCTCACTGCTCTAGTCTGTTAGTAATAGGTAATAAATTATGTTAATCACCCTACTTTGAGTCTGTTTTGCCCATGATGGTAATTGGCGAGTGATCTCCCTGTCCTTATCTCTGACCTTAAGCCTTTTTTCATCCTGTTTCTTCCCGTCTTCCTTAGAGGAGGGAGAGTGAGAGAGTGGTTGTGTTGAAGTTTAGCTGCCCATCAGGGTGAAACAACTACAGGTGCACTGTGGGCTGCCTGTGAAATGTAGATAACTGCCTGACATTTTTAGATCCTGCTAAGTGACCAAGAATTTGGATTTTAGGTAGGTGTAGCACCTACTGCTAAAGGTGCCTAAACTAGATTCAGCTTTTAATTTCTTTTTCTTTTTCTTTTTCTTTTTCTTTTTCTTTTTCTTTTTCTTTTTCTTTACTTTTTCTCTTTCTTTTTCTTTACTTTTTCTTTTTCTTTTTCTTTTTCTTTTTCTTTTTCTTTTTCTTTTTCTTTTTCTTTTTCTTTTTCTTTTCACCAAGTAGTTCACTTCTAATTTACATTTCTTGTACTTAAATTTTTTCCTTTGAGGGTCCAGAAGGCAACATAGGACTTAATGGAACTGTTTGTTGATACAGACAACAGAAATGTTTTTCAATACATTGTTCCACTGATAGTATCACTTGAATTTTGATGGCTTGCTCCAATGCTATCTTTACAGTAGTCATGGAGGCAGATAAAATATTTTGATTGGCTGGTACACTAGGTGTGAGCTAGAACTGCTTCCTTTCCTGTAATGGTTTTTAAAATGAAAATTATAAATAACGGAGTAGTCCCATCTGAATTGATCTTTGGGGAAAGATAATCCTTTGGTTTTGCAAAAAATGGTCCTGTTTTGAATACTTTAATGGGAACTCTGTTTTAAAATACTAGTGTATTAGCAGTCAAGTTCTATTTTATAATGAGTACATGCGAACACTAGCATATTTAATCAGTTTAAGTAATTGAGAATATATATTGAGAATATAGGTAAAAACACAGGATTGATTTTTCAATGTTTTTATTTGTATGTATCGTTATCACCAAACATATCGATTTGAATATTATTAATACATATTTGTGTTACTTGTAAGGATAGAAATGTGGAAAGACGTCATAAAATTCAAAGGGATTTTACTCATGCTTTTCTGTTTTTTCCTCAAATTTAGTTTTCTCAAATACTACTATCAATAACAAGTATGATCAGTAATTAAACCTTAGGACTATCCCTTTGATGAAAGAAGCTGTTTGTTCACTTTGAGTAGGGTTCATATATGCTGGAAGAATTATATGTTTCCTGTTCTTCTATTTTATGCCTTCATTAATTTCATTTTTTTCCCGAGATGTAAATTAACACTGTCTTATGGATGGTTGTTGCTAATTGTAGAATAGTAAGTACAGAAAGTTAAACAGAATGCTAGATAAATATCTCTCCTGTTGATGAAAGCAAGTGAACTGGAAATCATTAATAGTATCTGTAAATCCAGGTTGGGACGTTTTGCTTGAGAAAACTTTTTGGACTTCCATTAGACTCTCATTTCTTTCATCTCCATTCACAGCTACTAATGAAATAAATTATATTTCTATTTTTGCTCAAGCAAAGATAAGTGTGGAATTATACTGGCTTTTAAAATAAACTATGTTTAGTGTTTTTTATTTCCTTCTTTTTTCTTTTCATCCAGTAAGTGAAAAAATTCTAAGTGTTCACTTCTTAATTTAACTTACTGAATTTCACAGGCTCAGAAACTTAAAGTTCTGATAAAGACCATTTAAGTCCTTTACTTCCTAATAATGCAATTTGCAGTAATAATTCCTAAATAATTTATTTTGTTGATTCCCCTAGTGTTTGCAGAATAAGTCACAGTAGAACTGATTAATTTTGAGTTGCTTTATAAATCTGATTTCAATATTTTATTGCAGTGTTCATAAACAAAATAATCTCAATTTTAGAATTCATAGGGTATGTCTGAAACTGAACAACAAGTTCCTGAAGCATGGCAAACTTAAAAATAACATATTGTGATAATTACAGGGCTCTGTGCAGTTGAGAGCTTATACTAAGATATGAACTCTATTATAGCTCTGAATCAGAATGTGAAGCATAGTCTGAGTTTTGGTTGGGCTTTGCCTTCTTACTGTCGTCTTAGACTTTGAAATAAAACACTAAATATTATCTGCAGAAAAAAAGATTTTTGTCCTTTACTTTTCCTGAATTATAAATGCTTAATTTCTCAGGCAAAATTTTTGGAAAATAAAATAACTTCTCCAAGAAACCATGAATTTAGAAAGGAAAGGATGCCTTTCCAACAGTTAAAGAGGCATGTCACAAAGTCACCTAACTAACCTGTTACACAGGAAGTAAAATGAGACATAATTCAGGTATCTATTCTTGGATCATTTTCAACAGTTCAGAATGGAAAAAGATGATGAAGGAGCTTAATAACACTTACGGGTCATCTTTCTTTTAACCTGTGGTCCACTGGGGACTCCCTTATGATTTAAAAATTTTATTCTTTTTTTTCCTCATCCAAAAGCAATGGCTTGTTTAGAAATTCAATGCAAAGTTTGTTCAACCAAGCTTATCATTTTCCTACCGAGGAATTAAATTGGACTGAGCACTGAAACAACCCTTGTCCACTGTGCATGTATTTGATATACTAGAAAAGTTACTTGAATGTGCCTATAGACTCTATATAGACTATAGAAAATCGACTGTTACTACCTAAATTGTGCTCAGTCATCAGGTGCCTGAAACATCATCTTGGTCTTGTGTAAGGAATTTGTTGGTCAGCTAACAGGGAATCTTCATAGTTCTTTATTAAAATCAAAGCAATTTCTATGTTTCTTGGTATATTATATCAGAATGTGCAAAGAAGGTAAGATATAAAGCTCAGTTTACAAGCCTAAGTTTAAGTATCATGACAAGTAGATTAAACTCTTATTTTAAAGTTAATTAATGTCTTAATTGGTAAATGAGAATGATTTGCTGGCTACACTGAAACTGGGCCATCAAAAGCCTGATAGAAATCAAAGCCTTCATTAAAAATAAAATAAAATAAAAAAGTAATATCTTTTTTTTTCCTTGCAGATATAAATATATATATAAGCTCATTAGAGAAGCCTGTAAATGGTAAATAAATCAACCAACCAAAACCGAAGCAAATAAAATGTGCCTCTTGTAAATTAGACCACATTAAAATGGAAGGAGAAAAAAAAAGAAAGTCCAAACAGTTATATTGCTTTCAAATGTTCTTTTGTTTTTCTTTAGTTTGAGAAAACAGAGAATAGAATTAGGATGTTAGGAATTGCACTGTGGGTTGTGTAGCAAGACAACCAGGCCAAAGAAGCATCATGGTTGGCAGAGATTACAATGGGAAATGGAAAGGCTAAAACAGAGGCTGCCAGTGCAACCTCTTAAAATTCAACATGTTGATCTAGTACCTCCAGATTATAAAGACTGGATTTGCAATGAGTTTTGCTAGAGACTAATGCATATTTCAAAGAGAAATGATAATTACATGCCATTTTTTTACACTTGGGATGAGAAGATACCTCCAGTTTCTTAGGAAATCAACAGACCTGAACTATCCAGCTGTGTTATGTTGTTTAAAAAGCCTGAAAAAAAATCCAAAATCAAATGTGTCAGTAAAAAAGCTGGAAGTGAAAATGTATATGTATAATTTATGAGTAAATGTTTACAGGGATTATGTAATTGGCTAAAAAAGGCAAAACAAAAGATGTGAAATCCCAAAACTTGCAATCTAACATAACTTATTTATCACATGGAGGGGTTACGTCCATAAGGAAGAAGATGTATATTGGCTTTACAGGGAGATTACAGAGCTGCAGTTTGCATTTGTAGGGAGAAAACAAGAAAAGGTAAAGCTTAGCTTGAGCTGACACTGGCCAGTGAGGTTTCAGACAACAAAAAAGGCTTTTTTAAGTATGTTGACGTCAAGAGGAGGTCTAAGAAAAACATGGGACTAATACTTGATGAAGATGGTCACCTAACAAATAGGGAGGAGGAAAAGCTGGAGGCATTTAATGCCTTTTTTGCCTCAGTTTTTTAATATTAATGATAGATGTTGGGGTGCCTGGTCCTCTGAGTTGGAGGACAATGACTAGGGGAGCAGTGACTTTCCATCTGTGGTCACTGAAATTATTAGGGAACAGCTGTATCAGCTCAAAGTTTGTAAGTCCATGGGGCCAGATGGGATTCACCACAGAGTACTGAAGTAATTAGTGGATGTTACAGCTGGACCATTCTCAACAATTTACCAAAGGTCATGGAAGTCTAGAAGCTGACTGGAAGCTAGCCAATGTCATACTGATCTAGAAGAAGGGCATCCAGGAAAGTACAGTCATGTCAGTCTAACCTCAGTACCTGGAAAAGTTATGGAGAAGATTATCCTGGGTGCCACTGAAAGGCATTTAAAGAACAAGGCTGTTATCAGATATAGTCAACATAGGTTCATGAAGGGAAAGTTCTGTCTTAGTAATTTGATCTCCCTCTATGATAAAGTCATCCATTTACTGGATGAAAGGAAGATGGTGGAATTAATCTTTTTGGATTTCAGTAAGGCCTGTGATACTGTCCCTCACAGTATCTTTCTGGACAAATTGTACAAATGAGCACGTACATGTTACACTGGGTGATGAACTGGCTCAACAGTAGTGCTCAAAGGATCATAGTAAAATGGGGCTACACCCATCTGGTGGACGGTCACTAGCAGTGTTCCCCAGGGCTCAATTCTAGGGCCAGTTCTGTTCAATATTTTAATCAATGATCTGGATGCAGGATTTAAATGAATCCTTAGCAAGTTCACTGATGATACTAAACTGGAAGATGCTGTTGACTCTGGGAAGGATGAGAGGCCTTGCAGAGGGATCTAGAAAGACTGGAGCATTGGATAATCATCAACAGCATGAAATTCATAGGTTGGACTAGGTGATCTTGGAGGTCTCTTCCAACCTAAATGATTCTGTGATTCTGTGAAATTCAACAAGGGTAAATGCAGGGTTCTGCACCTGGGACAGAGTAGTGCTAGATACAGGTACTATTGGGAGACAAATGGCTGGAGAGCAGTCCTGCAGAACCGGGGTTCCACCTCATCTGGGTGTACTGTAGGCTCAACATGAGCCAGCAGTGTGCCCTGGAAGTCAAGAGGGCAAACCACATTTTGGGATGCATTAAGCACAGCATAGCCAGTTGGTCAAAAGAGGTGATTCTCCTACTATATTTAGCACTGGTGCAGCCTCAGCTTGAATATCATGCGCACTTCTGGGCTCCACAATATAAAAAGAATATTAAGACACTTGAATGCATCCAGAAGAAGGAAACAAAGCTGGTAAAAAGGCTAGAAGACATGTCCTATGAGGAGAGGCTGAGGATATTTGGTTTGTCTACTTTGGAGAAAAGGAGACTAGGAGGAGACCTCATTGATCTCTACAACTTCTTGAGGAGGGGAAAGGGAGAAGGAGGTGTCGATATCTTCTCCCTGGTAACCAATGATATAGGACATGTGAATGGCCAGGGGAGGTTCAGGCTGGATATTGAGAAATTTCTTTACTATGAGAGTGGTCAAACACTGGAACAGGCTTCCTAGAGAGGTGGTTGTTGCCCCATGCCTGTCAATGTTCCAGAGACATTTGAATAATGCCCTTAATAACATGCTTTAAGTTTTGGTTAGCCCTGAAGTGGTCAGGCAGTCGGACTCAGTGATCTTTGAAGGTCCCTTCCAACTGAACTATTCTATTCTATTCTATATCTAGATAACTTCCCTTTATTACTCACTTGGACCAAATACTACAGCCCATAACTTTAAAATGAGATTCAATGTTTTTATTCTTAAAAATCTTCCATATTCCACAGATTCCAAATAAACTTTTAAGAGAAAGTTTAACATTGACTAAAAAGGCATGGAGAGAATAAAACTGGCAACAAAGGTGAAGAATATTAGAATCTTCTAATATCTGAGAGATATTAGAAGACAAAATGAACTTTTGTATTAATGAATTACAACTTTTACATCCACTCACAGAGACCTCAGACCTTAAAGAAAAATTCTACTTTTTTTTTTCTTAACGATTTCTTGCTTATTTTACTTTTCCTGCAGTGTGCCTGTGACATTAGATATTCCTGTAACTTTTTCTATGATTGATTGATCTGCAATCAAAGTGGAGCAACTAGAGTAGCAGTTCCCACATTTTTTTTTTTCCTAGGGTAATTTTTAATTTTGAGGACTTAAACATGCCAGAGGACTATAAACCACTCTGAAAAATAAACTTTGTCTTTACAGCTGACCAGCATAACAAGGTAATTTTTTGTTATTTTTGTTATATTATCTATGGAAAACCACGATGTTTACATAATGCTCAACTGCAAGAATAGTAACTGTGTTTCTTCATGAAGTAAAAGACATAGTCTCTATGTATTCTTGTTGTGCATCTGTTCCAGAAAAGTCAGAAGCATTTCATTAATCACTGAATGTCATGTGCAATGAATCTACCTAAACTCAGTGTGATATAGTTTTTCCCCCATACTGAGTTCATTTGTAAATGTTATAGGTATGTCAGTCTAACTTGGGTTAGCTCTTTCCTTCATCATGTTGCTGAAGTATTTATTCAGGTCTGCCAGAATTGCCCGAATGCTACCAAAACATTGTTAGCAAGTTAATTAGCAGTGACTGTGCTGTGCGTACACACCAGTAGCTATGATGTAGACATATCCTCTATGTCATTTTGCATCTGTCATCCACAACTTGGTATCTGTAAGAAGATTATGTCTTTCCTTCCTTCCTTCCTTCCTTCCTTCCTTCCTTCCTTCNTGTCTTTCCTTCCTTCCTTCCTTCCTTCCTTCCTTCCTTCCTTCCTTCCTTCCTTCCTCTCCAGATACAATCAGTAAGAATAACTTGCACTGTGAGCAGAAAACCTGTGGAAGGAACAAAAGAATTGTCACATATTCCAGAAAGGTAGGTATAACAGATGAAGAACCGAAATGAGCAACATAAGACTACAAGAATTGCTCTTTCTTCCCTGATTTTCATTTTCCCTGTGTTGAAATGCCCTTGAGGAAATAATTAGAAAATGTTGAACTTCATGGTACCAAACCACAACAAAAATTAATCATTAAAGTAACAATGTAATTACAACACATTTTAAACAACTACGTGACTTCAATTACAAACTTCTTCAAATTCTAAATGTAGGTCTTTCTTATCCCAATCACAGCATAGGTAGCTAACAATCTGTTGAAGTTACAGGGTAGTATATAACTGCCAATAAATATTGAAATGTGGGAAGCAACTTTGATCAGTTAGAGTTAATACCTTATTCTTCTCTCTATCTAAAGAAGGAGAAAGTGGTCTTGTATTGCCAAATCCCTCTGTCATGAATTTGAACAAGAGGTGTATCAAAAACTCCAAATTCTGTAGGGATCTTCAGGGGGCATCTGTAACCCCTGGAAAATCTGAAATGTACTTAGGTCAGGATATTACCCATAATTACGAGAGGTTACCTGATCAACTAGATATAGAAAGCTTATGATAATACAATAAAGGGAAAATACGTAATTCTGAATGGAAACATTTTTCCTTTTTTTTTTTTTTTATCATCTATGCTGTTTGTGCAATATATGATGTCTTACCTTAGTACACACTGTGGGCTGACTGGATGGAAAGCATCTTTGGAGAAAAGGACTTGGGGATCTTGGTGGGCAACAAGTGGAACATGAGCAAGCAGTGTGATCCTGCCTCTGTGAAGGCTAATGGTATCCTGGGCTGCACTAGGAGGAGACTTGCCAGCAGGTTGATGGAGGTAATCTTACTCTCTACTCAGAAATGCTAAGTTACATCTAGAGTGCTGAGTCCAGATCTGGGCTCTCCAGTGGAAGAGAGACATGGGCATAATGGAGCAAGTCCAGTGAAGTGCTGTGAAGATGATTAAGGACTTGGAACATCTGTCGTATGAGTAGAGACCAAGAGAGTTAGGACTGTTCTGCACAGAGAAGAGAAGGATCAGGTGTGAACCTACCAGTGTATATAAATAACTGAAGGGAGAGAACAAATACTTGGGTTTTTTTTGTTGTTTGTTTGTTTGTTTTTTAATACTGTGAGAGTGGCATAATATGTGAAGAGGTTTCCCAGGGAGGATGTGGCATCTCCATTCTTGGAGATCTTCAAAAGCTGATTATGCATAGCCCCGGGCAACCTGCTATAGTTGACTGTGCTTTGAGCAGGGGGATCAGAATAGATATCAAGAGTTCTCTTCCAGCTTCAGTGATTCTCTGATTCTGTGCCTAATGACCTTCTGAAGAGACAAGGTTCTTGATTCAAAAGGCATATAAAAATTGGTTATGTTCATATATTCTTATTTTCATTTTCTCTTTCTCCTTCTTCTGTTCTTAAATCCAAATACTGAGTGATATATATATTCCTAATGTGTGTTAACTTCCGTGTGGTGAGAATTTCTTTCAACCTGATACAACAGTGCTTCTTTTGCAGATGCAAATGTCTTGCAGTAATCTCTAGGAAAATCAATTAGAGTATATAAAGAAAGTGAAGAGTTAAGATTTTCAGAACAGCTTAGGAGTATAACCGTGTTCTGAAATATTGGTGTAAAGTGTTAGCTTATCTGTTTGCTTATCATTATATATGATATGCATACCAGAAATATGACTTAACTGGAACTCAGAAAACAATGATATTTAAGATCTTCTGTCAGAAATCTGATGTGAAACTTAATATCATATTCTAGGATTCCTGTTACCATAAAAATGAGTTGTCAGACTAGATATTTTTTTAAAAAGTATAGTGTAATGGAAGAGACAAGGAAACACTTCATAAAATTCTAAGGGTATTATGAAATCTTGAATTTTTGCAACCGTTTTGTAACTTCACTGATATCTGTATTTCATTTGGAAAAGCTGTTATTTTTCATGAATATATGACAAAAAAAATGTATTTGTTTTTACCTTAAAGTAACTAATTGTCTAATCAGAAAGATCATTTGTGTAATTTCTATATTAACAGGCTATTACAGATTTATGTAGGGTGTCAGATGGTAAAGCATTATGGTAATGACTAAAACAACTAATTAATTTAAAAGTTTTCATAGTTTTATTTAGTTTTTCAATTAAAGAAATGTTTCCTCTATACTTTACTTCTTGACTACTCATTGGGAAAAGAAAGGAAATGGAATGTCAATAGGGATTTTCATTTTTCTGTAAAGTTTTGTGATCTCCCTTGTTGTTAGAACTTTCCTGCTTGCCTAGAATATTATAGATTCATACTCTCTGTGTCCTTTTTAATTCTGGTCAGTGTTAGGTAAATACAAACTATATCCTGTTTGGCTGTGTTCAGTAACCTCTTATTCAAATATAAAAGCTCTGCAATTTCAAAAATGAGTTATTTCTTAGCTATTCTCTAAGTCTCACATTAAATATTGCTTTTAACAAAATTTCCTATTGAAGTTAATTATCTATATGGATTCATTTTGTTGTTTCAGGCAGTTACAACTCAGCTATTGAATATTGTATTGCAATATAATTGCAAGTAAGTCACAAAAATCTTTGTTGAAAAAAATGTTTGTTATGTTTAGAGAGTTTTTTTTAGAGATTTGTCTTACACTTACATCTGGAATTGCAAAGTAACAAATCCAATGCCTGAAACCTTGGCTGTGAGTTAAATTTATTCATATATGAAAAAAAAAAAAACAAAAAAAGCTGTTGGTTAACAAACAAAATAAGGAATGCATCTGCTTCCTAACCATAATAAATTACACTGGGGGAAGGCATCTTTAGAAAACTAACAGACTCACTATGCATATTAATACTTACAGCCACCACACTTGTAATGCTCAAGCTTGCAAAACTCTATTATTCACATTCTGTGTTAACACCAATTGGTTAATAGAGTTACACAGGTACTGAAATTTACCCTATTTGTTAAATGATCATAAAATAAAGCTTATAACATAAACTACAAGCAAACAAACAACCATCCTCTAATAGAAATTTAGGAACACATTTCTTACCTATATTCTCATACATTGTGGTTGGTATTGACATTTCAGAAAAAGTCAGAAATTTGAGGATTATATTCCAGCAAGAGAGAGAAAAAGATTGCATAAGAAGGCCATATTCAGATTAAATTTAAATGTCAGAATGGGAAATTTCTTATCACTGTCACACTAGATATGTACAATGCAAACCTTTGTATTTTCCAAGAGCTCCATTCCCAAATTACTTTTTTTTTTTTTTCTCTCCTTGAAGAAGACTAATGAATGAACTGAGGATTTTGCTTGTAAACTGAATTGGTATGTAACTAAATTGTACAGTTCAGCTGCAAGTACTGTTGGTAGGTTAGATTTCAAACTGAAAGACTTTTATTTTTAAAATGTTTTGTGCAGTAAATAAAAGGTTACGTTTTTAATAAATATGCATTCTATTTAGCTGACTAAACATTGGGACTTTTTTTTTTAATCAGTCTGTCTCTTCATAAACATCTCCATGGTTTGGTTGTCTTTTAGACCATATGCATGTATTTTGCATTACATCTACATGACATGATTGCAAATAGTTTATAATCTGGTGTCTGAATCCCTTCTTAATCCTTGTTTTATGGCTTAGATAGTAGATGCTATGCTTCTTGAAATAGATTTCACAGAGTTATTAACAAATCAATGTATAGACAAGTTTTTGACCAATTGTGGTTATTGAAAAACACAGAAAAAAAAAAAAAAGAAATGTGCTCCTAACTCCTGTTTTGTTGTTGTTTTGTTTTGTTTTTGTTTGTTTTGTTTTGTTTTGTTTTGGCTTGATTCCCTTTCAGGAAGTTTCATGCAGATGGTACATATATCCAAGCATTATCTGTTTTTGTTCAACTAAATTTCTTAATGGTAAGCAAATCCTTTATCCTTGAACTGATGTTGGGGATGAGAAGACATTTTCCATTAAGTTCAGAACTCCTCATCAGTGAAGGCAAAAATGAAATTTGGTTCCCCAGGATGAAAAGCTGAAATGGATCACCCCTATAGCAAGAAGAAAATAGGTGAAACAAAAGGCTGGTGATTGGAAAGGTCACCCAGAGAGCTAATCTAATGGTTTCTGCCTGATATGGAAAAGACTGAAAATATCCACTTAGCAGTAGCCGTCACCCCATATTTCTCAGTCTCATCTTTGGTAGGATCTTGGTAGCACCACTTCTGTCTTTCCAGTGCTTCAAAACAGACAAAATATGCAAAACAACAAAATGGGTATTTCATTGTTACTCATCTATATTATGAATTAGGCAATGGCCTTCCTGCATGTACCTAAAATCAGTCCTTCATCTACAAGTCTGCTTACTAATTGCTCCAGGCCACTGGAAGGACAGGCCACTAATTTTTTCTAGAAATTACACTTAGAATGTACTGAAGCATTGGAGCTAGGTGATAAAATTGGGGGATTATCCACAGGAATGAGTAAGTTTAATCACTACTTGTGAACTATGTTAAAATAATTAAAAACATAAATATAAATGAAAACAAAACATTCCTAAATATCATCAGAATCTAAACCCTAAATATTTATTTTTCTAATAAGAAGTTCGCATGTATCTCCCTCCCAAGTTCTTCACACAAGTTGTCTAAACTATATTCTTTTCCACATTATGAAATAAAGTCATGTAAAGAGAATGAGAGGAGAAAGCTCTTAGGTTACTGTGAAAAAGATCATTGCATTTTACTGATTCTACTCTTTCAAAATGTGCTCCAAACCTGGAAGTCTGGTGAAGGATTTATATGTGCATGTCTTACATTGGATTTCTCTTTGTGTGAATACCAATGATTCAATTTTTTTTGTCACTTTCAGTAATAGATATTTTAGTTAGAACAGGAATGTGTAACTTCTAGTCTTAGTTATTGGATTAAAGTTCTGGAAAAAATATATATTCGAGCTTTTTTCTGGAAACAATAATACTTGTGAAAAAAAAAGGTATTTAATGCAAAAGAGATAATACTTTATATCTGACAGATAAACTGTATAATACGTATGAATTTAAGGATGTAAGTGAGACGTAAATCTGTTAACCTTTCTTAATCTTGAATTTCCCGGCTTAAAGGGCCAGTTAAGCGGTAGCAAGTTTAATATGGTATGAACTGTTCAAGTTCAAAAGCAATGGTATAGATGTACCATGACAGACTCAGCACCAGTACTCTGCCACTACAAGTATTACTGTTTCAGTAACTGGCCTTACCAATATAGTCAAGCAAACCGACTTTCTGATTTATACTAACATTAGGTTAACATCCACCTTCCTGGTAGGTATGAGTGTAATTTGTATATATCTCATTTGCTGTATGAGTACTATGTGTTGTTTGTGCTATTAAAGAGGAAGCAGCTGTAGACAGTAATGTGGAAAGCTGTTAACCTCATGATGTTTACTGAGAGGAATATCTATCTGTACATTACGAAACAATTTGCACCTTCAACTTAAGTTTTATAGATCAACGCAAAAATTCTGTTTGTTACAAACTAACCATTAATAACTAAAAATATTTCCACCTTTTTTCTGCATATATTTTGTACCACCATGACTTGGATCACAGGAGTAAATTTTAGTGTAAACAAGCATTTTTTGTATTCCATTTTCAATTAATTTTGAGCAAAAATGCAGTTATAAGCTGCACCTATTAAAAGGAGACTAGACCTTAAACATTACATCAAAAAAGTATGTAATGGGTGACACCTTTTCAGAGGTGATCAGGCAGATCAAGGCATCATCTACAAATGTTTTTGATCTCACTATTTCATTTTAACTTGAACTTTATTATCTCCTGCACAATATTGGAATGTTCCTTCAGGCAATAGCCACAGGAAATCAAAATGGCAGTTTAAGTACAGACATATCAAAAGTATTGTGAGAAAGATGTTTAAAATATCTAAATCTGTTTTAAAACATAAATGGTTGTCCTTAGATTCAGCCCTGTAATGCAAACTTTCCTTATTCTCCAGATGAAATGATTGTATATCCCCAGGTATTCCCCAGGTATTCCAAATCCTGACTTTGTGGTACAATCATATATACTAAACAGCTTTAAAAAATGCATGAAAGGAATGAGAGCATGGTATCAAGCAAATGACTGATCCAGACAGATCTGCATTTCAAATCTCTAAGAAGAAAGTGAAGATGACTAGCAGGAGCTAAAATATCAATCTTTGAGGATATTGTCTTTCAAATCAAGACACAAGTGATTATCCAAAGTCAACAAATGAATTAAGGAAGGTGAGATTTTGAAAAACAATATAAAAGATTGTTTCATGAAAGACTACATGATTTGCTCTTTATTTTTTCTTGTTCCACCATGAAAAGGTTCTGTGCTGTATTTTTTTCCTAAACATGTTTGTAAACATATATATATGATAGTCACTGCTGAGATGTGTCATGGCATTACCAGAACTGACTGTCCCTAGCCAGCTCCCCACCCCTGCTCCTCCCCTCTGCCAGCTCTTCTTTAGATTTGGGCTTGCTTTCTGTAAGTTGAGCTCCCTGAACAGGCTCACTGAGTGTCACGTTAATGGCATGGCAGACAGGGAACAGCATCCTTTGGAAGTTTGGGGAAGAAGCAGGAACAGCACTCCTACTAGCAGCTTACCATTGATGGTATAGCTTACCCCTAGGCCTGGGTTATGAAGGTTTCATTCACATTGTTGGTTTCTTACTCAGAAAATTTGTGATGGTGATTATCCAGTGATTGCCATGACTAGTAGTTGTTATGCAAATATTTTTTGAAACAAAACAAAGCAAAACAAAAACAACCCCCCCAAAACCCTAAACAAATGAACAAAAACAACCCTACTGCCACAAACCGCAACTCTGAAAATAATAATAATGTACTAATATAATAAATAATATACTAGTATAATAATAGCTGTTGGCTTCTTTTTCCTTCCACATAAACCATAGAATATCATAACTCATATCCATGATAAGTTGTGCAGTTCTAACAGCACAGGTATACCACAGACTACACATGATACATATACATATGACACATGATACATATGATACATAAATCTCATGCCTGCATTAAAATATACAGTTTGGCAACATGGGTAAATGCACTTCATTCTCTACAACTGAGAAAGTGCTCACTGTTATAGCTGAACCTTACATTTGGCTCCTGTTTCCTGTGGTCTGAACTACAATGTTCAGCTGAAACATTTTTGGTACCAAGACACTCTTTTTTGTTCATTATTTGTATGATGCCTAGCACAGTGGGTTGTTGGCTTATAATACTGGCTCTTAGGCAGCCCACAACACATTAAAAATAATGATAAAGCTAATTTAGCACTGTTTCTAACTCAGTGTGTAGAAAGAAATGAAATGTTATTTGTATTTAATTATGAATATTAGGAGGCAATAATCTTTGCATCTCTAAAATAAAATCTATTGTGCTGAATATTATTAGCAGAAGAGCCTGAGGAGGACCCCAAACTGTGAGGACAAACAAGAACTATCGCCTCTGATGCCCTTCTGTCTGTACTGTTATGCAGGACTGTCGGATTAGAAGTATTCTTCATTTTCTTTCAAAATCTTTATCACAAGCAGAGGAGAACAGCAGGTAGACTTAAAGCTACCTCTGCCACTGATCACCAGTCCAAATACCTGATCCAGCACCACTGGGAGTTTTAGGGTGCTCCAGTTTAGAGGTGATCACTCCTTCCTACATTCAAGGAGGAGCCTAGCAGAATCCCTCTGTCTAGACAGACACACTGTTTTTTCTTCTATATAGTATAGTATTCTATAGTATTCTATATATAGAATAGTATTTTTCTCAATACCTTTTTCACACAGGCAATTGTGCCACAAAAGTGCAGAATTATCTGATAATTCTGTATTATATCTAACTGTATATGCCTCTGAAAAGACAAGGTTGTAGCTTTTGAATAGCTATGTAGGATGGCGATGCAGACAGCAGAAGTACATCACCTAATGAGAGCTCCAGTGCACAATTCTAATCATCCCTAATGCCTCAGGTCTGCTGTGGGGGTTGCACACAATAATTAGTTTCAAGGCACTTTACTGTAGGGAGCCAAGGATTAACATCACTACAGAGGCATTTGGCTCCATTTTTCTATTGACTGTTTGGAAGTATTGCTTCTAACAACTAGTTCATCAGAGGAAAAGCTTTTCTGATTAAGCAATTGCAGCACCGGATTTAAACCGTTTTCAGAGCTAATGTATTTTCATCTCACAAAAAGGAAAACACAAAAGGTCAAATTAATCTTCACTCTTATGCTCTCCCTCACCCCTTAAATGTGCAATGACAGAGGTTGTAGATCATAATTTGCCCCTAGCAAAGAAGAAAGTGTGCCATAAGGATGAAGGTAAGCGCCTCCACAAAATCATCTATTCGCTTCACTGTTGCAGGTCATGTTTATTTATATCTTCTGCTCTACCTGTAATTTCAGTATCACAATAGAGTTCATGGTGTTCTCCAAACCTTTCCTAATCTGACGAATTTCTTGTAGCTTCACATTAATATTGCCTTGTCCAACCCAAATTTTTTTCTATCACTCAGTCCTCTAACCTAGCATAAACTGTTTCATGACCTTGGCTCATTTGTCTTTTCTACTCCCCTTCTCAGTTCACATTTTCCCTTCTTGCTAGAATGGCATAGTCTAAAGTTCTGCAAATGATCCGTTAATATCATCAAAATTTTACAGTATCTGGACTTACCAATATCAGGATGGCTAGCTACTAAGGACCCCTCCCCATTATTTAAGGGATAATTTTGTATGATACGTGTCTCTGCATGTGATCTGAGAGTCCTTGGGCATGGGGTGAAGGAAGCAGAAATAAAAAGCCCTGCTATTCACAGTCCCACTGCAGTAGGCTTTTGACACCTTCTTAGAGGCATAAGGTCAGAACCTAATGGTGTGGAGTGCTTCTTAAATGCTCCTTTTATCATTTAAAAGGAAGTTTCAAGTCTTCAGTACCTTTTAGAAGGCAGTGACACCTTTCAAGATTGGTTTCAACATTGCAGTTGTTTTAAACTGTAATAGTCTATCCCCAAATTATAGCCCTTTCCTCTTATTCTTCTGTCCTGGTTTCAGCTGGGATAGAGTTAATTTTCTTCTTAGTAGCTGGTACGGTGCTGTGTTTTGAATTCAGGATGAGAACAATGCTGATAACACACCGATGTTTTAGTAGTTGCAGAGCAGTGCTTACACAGAGCCAAGGACTTTTCAGCTTCTCGTGCTGCCCTGCCAGTGAGGAGGCTGGGGGTACACAAGGAGCTGGGAGGGGACAGAACCAAGACAGCTGACCCAAACTGGCCAAAGGGATATTCCATACCATATGACGTCATGCTGAACAATTAATATGGGGTGGCTAGCCGGGGGGGAGGGGTTACCGCTGCTCGGGGACAGGCTGGGCATCGGTCAGCGGGTGGTGAGCAATTGCATTGTGCATCACTTGTTTTGTACATATTATTATTATTATCACTATTATTATTATCTCCCTTCTTTTTCTGTCCTATTAAACTGTCTTTATCTCAACCCACGAGTTTTTTTTCAATTCTCTCCCCCATCCCACTGGGGGAGGGGGAGAGTGAGCGAACGGCTGTGTGGTGCTCAAGCTGCCTGCTGGGTCAAACCACAACATCTTCACAGTCCAATATATCTAGTCTTTACCTGTGTATGTCTTACACAGTTCCAAGGTTTTTCTTCAGTGTGAATATCTTTCTTAGGAAGTATTGTATTTTAGGGTACTATAAAGCAGCATGAAACCAATGGAATGACCATTCATGCTCTCTCCCTTGTGCTTTTACAAACTTTCATTAAGATGATGTAAGGAACAGCTCCAAATGAAAATACCACAGAAGAAAAGAAGTTATTTCTAATCAGTTCCTTGTTCTGATGAAAGACAGAATGGATAAGGGCATGATGGAGTGCAGGGAGTAGAGAACTGCTTCTCTTAGAGGCAGAGCTGGCTTAAAGTGTGGAACTATGAATTCAGTTTGAAAATCAGTTTGTACAGTGAGCTAGACAGAAAAGTTAGCAGAAACAACTTTACAGTATCAGGAACTTACGGTATGTAACAAAACTGTTTTTCCTTCTGTGTGTATCTCTAGCTTCTAAGATTGTACTTTTTATTTTAAAGTATATTAGCATATTGGCCATTTTCAGTGGGAAACTGTGTGAACATAGTTTATGCTTCAGCAAAGAAATACCTTTGGTTATTCGCTGTATGAATGAAACTAGGAAAGTGTCTGTAATTGTATACTTCATCTGCTAAAGTACTTATGTGGTTTGAATTTGGAAAAGGATCTTTAGAAGAATAAGAACTTTCCCACAGGGGCAAATTAATACACAGAAATATCCTTTTGTAAATATTATACAGAAACAAGGTCTTGGACATAGAAAGTCTGTTTTAGTTTCCTCAAGGCATTTAAAAATCATACTCTCAGGAAATATGTATTCTAGTTTCAGCCCACAGTGTTACATTCAGCCCACATTACATAAGACATAGATTTCATAGTTAAAATTGGGTGAGGGAAAAGAGTGTGATGAGCTATCCTATCATGTGCTACTGAGAAAATACATACAGAGAATCATGTTTAGTACTGTGATGGAAGGAATATAGTAACTTAAAGGTGTAAAAGACTCCATTTATCAAGCATGTCTGTAGCCCATAAAAGAAGACGTTCCAGTGACTAACACACAACAGCCAATATTCTCCACCCATGTCACCTGTCCTCTTCCTCAGCTTCCTGTTAGGTAGAGAGTACTGAGATACTGACAACAGACGTTATTTTATCATCAACTGGTTGATGCTATTGGAGTACTTTATGATCTTTATCATGAGCTAATTGATGCTATCAGACTTCAGCCTCCTGTCACCCTCTGTTCAAAATATTATTTCTGAAATTTTGCTAACATCTATAGTTTATTGAGTTTCAATAGAATAGATTCTTGGAGAAAAGTAGCATTGTTGTTGGTTACGTAAAGTGCAACTGAAACTGTGGCAAGGTGTCTAAACTGTTCCCTGCATGAAGGCATTTACTTTGAGTATACAGGCTATATTATTTAAATTGAAATGCATGCTATATGGCATGATATCATTTAGAAAAATGTCATAACTCATCACAGCTATCGTTTGCTATGAGTTTGCTATGTTCTAATGTAACTCTGTTATGCATAGGGTACTTTTCTTTGGGGCATAGGGTTGCTTTCCCCTGTAGGTGAAATGTCTTCCGTTTCTTTAGTTTTTCTGTTTCCCACATAAAATCTGTGGAGACCCATAAAGAGGAAACTTTTAGATGGCACTAGCTTTGACTTCAAATAAAATCCAGAGATCATTTGCAACTAAGTAACAATATGCATCATGCTTTACAATAGTTTAACTCTATGGATCACAATATTGAAAGTATTGTGAATGGAAATGAAACCACATGTTGTCACTGCATTACTAGAGGTCTAGCTTCCATTGTACTAGCTGTATAGATCAATCCTTTTGTACCAGGCTGAGTATTTCCTTTTTACATATATGTGATGATCAGTAGACCATTTAAAGGTTTGTTTTATCGAAATACCATCATTTATCTCATCCTGTGCAAGACTTGCACTTCCTGTGAAAATTTTCATTTAAATGTTTATTTTTCACTTCTATTTTGATTTCCCATTCTTTGTATTTCAGTCTGGTGAAGGAATTTCTTCCTTTAGTCATACTTTTGCCTTTTGTAGAGATTCCATTCCTCTGCATGGCTGATTTTATCCTGTTTATATTGAGTTGAGTATTTACTCAACTCATTGTTGAGTACTTACATCTATAGACATACAGTGCCTGCAAGTTTTAGCTTGTTATTTATTTCCAAACATTTTATTGGGTATGTGGAAGGGGCAATACTGGCATTTTTATTCTGGACAGGCATAGCTCACAGTCACAGAACATTATAGCAGATGACCCTCCTTTTGTGACAGTGTCTTCTCTTTTGAGATGCAGCACTAGCTCTCCTTTACACTTGTGTTGTGCATCTAAATCACTAAGCTGCACATAGCTTTTACAGTTCCTATTTTTATATATAGCTAGGTGGCAATATAATTAAATCATACACCTCTGAAATATGAGCCATCATTGTCTTTTACAAAATTTTAAGCCTTGCAAGCCTTTCTCTATGAATTAACTTGCTGTTATGTGCAACACTTTCAAAATGTGGTTGATATCATTTTTTTTTTTGCTTGTGTGAATTCATCCATGTGATAGGTGGTCAGAACATGCCCTTCATAGGGTTTGGGCTCCTTAGTTGACATGAAAGGTAAACAGTGAGTCAGCTGGTAAGCAGAGGAAAGTGACTCAACTTTGGCTCTGTAAAGATACTGGATAAATCAATGACTGGCCAAGGGATGCTGTGGACATATAAAAGCCTGTGATGAGTTTCATTCCATGTTCTCCACTTTTGATATTTTAGAAGATTGCTCTTTCCTCACCCCAATTCCTTTTATCCTTGAACAATAACATATTAGTTGAACTTTACTGTGAATGTTTCTGATTTTTCATATGAATCAAACCTTGTTCTCTCCCTACCTAATTTAAGGTTTTTACTCTCTCACTTAGCAGTTACATAGTTGTTTGTTTCTTGTCCCTTTGCTGAGGATGTTTGGCCTGATTACTAGTTATCTGGGGAGGATCAGGGCCTAAATCTTCCCTTTGCTTTACTATAGCTGCTTTTTCTGCTTTCTCACATTTGTGGGATGAACCAAGGCATGAAGTGCTTTACTGAAAAATCCCTTCTATTCTCCTGAGTACTTATATTCCATTCCCTACTTCTCTCATCTGGCACATGAATTTCTTAGCTGTTGCACATTTAGCACTTCTAAATTTGTTCCCAGATGTCAAGATGTTATTAATTAGATCTGGAAAATATGATGCAAAACCCTTTCTCTGAATATTAGCTGGAATTTAAATATGAATGAAGATCCCTACTTGACCTTGCTAAAACACAGAGTGTCAGGAATTCTGCAGGGCTAGCTTATAACTGTACTTTAAAGCTTCCTCTACCCACTGAATTTATGCCACTTTTTAAATGAACACTTTTAAGGACACACAAAATTTAAAAAAATGTTATCTTTTTAGTGAAGAATTAAGGCATTTTAAGATTTTGATTGAAAAAGACAGCTAAAAAATAAACAGATTTGGGAAAGCTATCATAAAGCTTTATAGAACCTGTTATTTGTTCAGTTTTGGCCTAAATATTCTAAACATACTTTTAAATAAAAGTCTGAGAAACAGGAACTAACTTTCGGGTTCTGGAGGTTTTTTCTTTAGACAGGTAAGAAGAAATATTTTCTATTGAACTGGATGGAAATTTTCAATCCACATTACTTTAAGGAAGTACTGTTATTCCAGTGCTAGGTAGGGAATTAATTCATAGACTGGAAGCTGTCATGAACAAGGAAGTCTGTGATGTGTCAGGAAGATTTCATGAAGGTGTCTGATATTAACAGTCTCTGATCTGTCTTTCATTCTTCCCGATCAATTTTAATCCATCCAAGAAGCCAGTGATATGTTGTTGCCTACTGAACCAGACAACGTATAATAGCATATGTTAGCACTTCTCATAAAGGAACTTTGCATTCAGAGAGGCTCTGAAAGGTCTGCTGATGGAGGTAAATTTTTTTAATTCCTTGTTTAACCTAAAGTGCTCTCTAGTATCTGCCATTATCTTAAATAGGAGGAAGTTGTTTGTTTGTTTGTTTGTTTGTACTATTAATAGACACAAAGCTATAAACTGGCTTTAATTGTGAGATAATTACTTTCAAGGCTTTGGGGTCACTCTTATCATTCGAGCAGAGTACTGATCACTTTGCTTATGATAAGGAATAAGTTTCTTTTTCAGCATCGCTATCAAGACTGTTGGTCTTTTTCCTCCTTCCAAGGAGAGTCTACTGGGAATATGTGCACAAGTATAAACTGCACTGCATTCAGGTGAACTTTGAGTAGTTTAATGAAAAAAAAAATATCTTGGAAAGTGTGGAAAAATTCCAGTTAGGGTTCTTCTCATGATTCATGAGGTTTTGTTAATAAAATTTCAGTACAATATACAGGAGTCATTTCTGATACAAATGTATACGAATGAAAAATACACATGTATATAAGATGAAAAATATGATATGTTTATTAGCATATATACTTACTGAGTGAGTCTTTGAGAGAGATCTTGTTCTTTCTTAATGCAGATTGGTGTGGAAGCTATTTTGGTGGAAGGACCTGGTGTCTAAAGCACAAAGTGGGCATTCTCTAAGCTCATCTATGACTACAAAAGCCTACAGCTGCTGAAAATTTCTGCACTTTGATTTGTAGCATGTCAGTTTGAGTGTGGTTTTACAAACCTGATCAGATATGCCACATATCATTTGTGCATTTGAGCTGTATTTTTTAAACTCAGAACAGCTCAGCAATAAACTCATCATACCACCTTTTATTGTCTTTACTGTGAGTTCAAAAGCTGTAGATCAGTACTCATATGCTCGTGATTAACAACAAAGTAAAAAAAAAAAAAAAAAAGTCATTGATAGCTCTTTTGCTTATTTAGTACTAGGATACATTTCTTGTAAGTGGCACCTTCTTTGTGTCACTTCTCATATTTCAGGCAATGATGCCACAGCAAGCAATTTTGCTGGCAAATGCTTGTTTTCAGAGTTTTCACAACCTAGGCTAATATATTAATAATGTACAATAAGCACTGCTCATATAAGGATTTGATTCATTTCAGGATCACTTGATTAACTGAAAGCTTTGTAAACTCAGAAATATGCTGATATCAGTGATCAAGAGAAATTCCCTTAAAACATACAAAGGGGTGAAAACAGTATTTCTTCCTCGTTTCATTCCATGATACATTATCATTGCAAACTTGTTAAAAGTCAGTTCAATTCTTGAGCATAATGTTGGTGTCCTGTTTAACAGCTCATGTTATCTATACTTCAAGTCTTCACATTTTTAATATCCTTTTTCTTTTATCGGTTTTAGAATCTTGTCCTGCTCTTTTCTTAATATTATATGATTGTCCCTTTCCCTGTATCTGTATCAAGTCTTAATCACATAGTGTTGAAGACCGTCTACTGTAGTTATATTTGGACTTTCGTACTTACAATATCGATAGTGTATATGCAAGTACATAAAGATTGCAATTACTCTTTGTTACGTGTGCATTTCTGTTTGTGTGAAATAATTACAATATATGCAGCTGTATGTATACAGATGCTGAAGGATTCTTTTCTTTCCTATCAGATTCACAAGCTACTGGATAATACGTAGCTTTAACATTTCAACTGCATTCTGAATGTCATTTCCAGTACAGCATTGATTAAGATTCCTATGGGTAAATAGTAAAGGTATGGCATTTTCATACATTTTCATTTTACTTCTCATGTCTTTAGATCAGATATTCATTTTTTCCCAATAGTAAAATTAAAAATATTACACATAGAATCATAAAACCATTATTTAGGTTGGAAGGGACCTGTGGAGGTCATCTAATCCAACCTTTTACTCAAATAAGTTTTCATTAGTTTGGTTGCTCAGGGATTTGTTCAGTTAAGTCTGAAACACCTCAAAAGATGGAGATTTGAGAAATTCTCTGTGTGATCTCTTCAAGTATTTAACAACCATCTTAGTTAAAAAACAACAACAACAACAACACACACACAGTTTGCTGTAGTAATAGCAGAGCATAGCATAACAAGGTTGATTTCTCTGAAGAAACCCATCTCAGTCAGTACATAGGGTCTCTTTTTCCATAAGTCCTCGTGAGCGGTATTATAAAGACAACAAAAAAATAAAAATATGTGGCCATTAAAAAATATTTTTGCACCAACACCACATGGAAAGTGGTCATAAAAAATATAGAAGGAAATAAGGCTACTTATTGTTGTCAATTGTGCCAGAACAGAATGAGTGTAAAGTAGGTGTAGAAAGGCATGTCTGGTTTGGTATCATTTTATATCCACTCTGCATACATTTTGCACTAGCAGAGAAAAACATATAAACTGAAAGCCAAAAATGAATTGAGGCTAGTATATCTAAACAACTTTAGCTGAAGCTTAGAGAGAACTTCATCTGTGGTTCTTAGAAGTCTTTTTTAAAAAGTTTAAATCCCTATTCCTCAATCTTTTATGCACTTCACTTGAAAGACAGATTGATTTATATTGTGAAGACTATATGAAAGCAATATTGCAATTTCTTCTCTTTCTTATCTAAAATAAGAGAATTCTTCATTTCTTTCCCCATGTGCATTATAAAGAACAGAGCATAACAAGAAGTGAAACCATTTCCCCATTTTATGGAATCTGTTCCTTATTTACTTTGCACTGAGAGTTATGCAAGAGTTAGGGAACAGACCTATTTTTGAGAAGCAAATCCTAACTAGGTCAACAGAAGAGAGTGATTTTGTCCTCTGAAGCAGCCCCTCACCCTGCTCACCTGGGCTTAATCTCAAAGGACTCGTTATCTTCTCACAAACTAACGGAAGGCAATGGTGGAATTTGCAAGGAACATTTTAAATCCATTCCATTACAAATATTTGTTTTTCATTGTAGATACCCTTTTATGAAATGTTGTAGCAGTATTTATAGTAAGTTTTTTTAATGAGTATTTGTAATAACAGATGTTAAATCTATTACATACTTTTTATTTATTTATTTATTTTAATAACTGGATACCAGGGTTAGGAATTAATCTTCTCAACTTTCTCTTAAACTTCTTGCCAGTCCTTGCTATCTCAAAAGCTGTATTCCCTGATAGCTATTGTAACAGTTGTCACTCTGTTATCTAGTACAGTTGTTGTATTGTCTATTTGAGGGACATTTAAACTTTGCATTGTTTGAAGGTTAATTAATATAAAGTTTTGAAATATGAATATCCTGAGAGGTTCACAAGAAACACTGGAAGAGACAAGGTTAATAGAAATACAAGTGTTTTGTCCCCCAAACATAGCATATCCATGTTTTTTTTTTTTTGTCTTGTCTTGTTTTATTTTGTTTTTTCCAATTTTAAACAATTTACCAGAAGAATTCATGTATTTTAGGGCATATTTTTTTCAAGATATTTACAATGTGATTGAGATGTTAGTTTTAAATAATATCTTTTCTCTCCAGCAGTTAGGTTGAATAACACAGAAGAGATATGGTCATGATGTCTCTTCTGCTCACTCAAGTTACTTAGAACTCTTGTTTTGCCACATGCGCATATTTTGGAATGAGACAGAATGCAGGAAACAGGGATTGAATAGAAGCATGCTGTCGTAATCATGATTCTCCATAGTTTATGAACAAAATTTGGGATGAAGCATACTTCTTTTATAGTTATACTTACCTCCTTTCAACTGAATGTAGACTAAGTTAAGTTTGTTTTGTTCCACCACAAGTGTGGTGGTTAGGGGATCAGCAGTGCCTTATCAAGTCAACAAAAAGGCCATGACTTATGACAAGACATATGACAGAAAAAAAATTGTACTCTCTGATATTCTAGATTTTCTTGTACTTGATATACCAGTCAAACTTTTGCAATTTTAGGGCACCTGGATTGTGTTCTGGTTATTAAAAGGGTATTATATAAAGTAGTGTGTTACATTGTTGCTAAATACCATGTATTTGCTTTTAAAAAAACAACATGTATTTTCACCCTCAATGTAAGTAACTGCCCATCATTCCACATTGCAAGTTACTTTGCATGCATAATGGTTAGGCTCTTGCTGCAGGTGATAATGGATCATCAGCTCAGAGCAGAATTCTGGAGGTAAAGCAATATTCATTAAAAATTAAAAAAAAAGAAAAAAGAAAAAGAAAAAGAAAAAGAAAAGAAAAGAAAGAAACAAAAAGCCACATTGCACTTATGTGACAAACGTCAGTGACACTGATTACTGAAAAGTAGGTTGTCCTTGTTCTTAGAAAAGTGTTTAAACATGCCTCTCACCACACTATTCCCAGTCCTTTCTGACCACTTTTTCCGCCGTGCTCCCATGCAATGGTCACAAAACCCGAGGGAGGCTGAAAGCATGGCACTTGAACGGTGACACCAACACTAAAGCAAGGGTGCAGCTTACTCACTTTCTTGCAAGCACACTAAGTTTTTATGACCGTATTACCTGAAGTAAATATCTGTTAATCAAAAGAGAAAACAAAAAATACAACTGCATTTTTGTTCCTGACTTCTGTTTTCACCCCATTTCTACCCCAGTTCTATGTGACTTGGCAGCTAAAGTTTTCAGACCCTCAACCTTTACATGTCTTATACAGAAGTCCTCTCTAACTCTGCTGTACAGCCAGCCTCTCAGCCCAGGCCTTGCAGGCTTCTTATATCCTAGCTTTTCAAACTGATAATTTGAGCTCTTTATTCTTTTTTACTGCAGACTCACAGGCCTTGGCAGCTAAATTTCCTCCACACTTTGAGATTACAGACACAGAAGTAAGTTTCAGCTCACAGTATGCAAACAAAAAGTGAAAAGATTTTTTGAAAGTGAAATGAAGAAAAAGGAAACCAAACCACCAATAGAGGAGGGAGACCACAGTAGCTGGCAGAATTGCTATGCAGGATTAGGTCTTAACAGAAGGCAATGAACTATTTCTACGTCCCCTGTGAGTGCTCCTCCCCATCCAGATGGAAGAGAAGGGCTGCAAGGCCCTTTTACTCATACCTCATTAACAAATACTGGAGTAAGAAACTGCTAGTGTGAAGCAGCCAAAGAAATAATTGAAGGGTGCTTTCCCTGGGTCCTACATGTCAGATTGTGAGGTCCCAGGTGGGTAGCAACAGGCCTAAATTCATTTTGCAGGAGGCAAGGTGTGTATGAATTGCAACCAAATTGATCAGGGATAGTAGGAGCCACACAAGTCAGTGGTAGGAAAGAGCCCTATTGGTGACACGTGACTCTTGCCAAATGCCTGTGCACTCTTGGTGACACAGATTGAAACAGAAGTATCTTTAGTCCATAAAGGAATCTAATCTTTTTCTGGTGTGCACTGAGAGAGAACAAAGTAAGGAATATTTAGTGCATTGTAAACATGTATATCAAATAATTACCCATGAAAAAAAAAAGAGGATTTTCTAAAATGGATTGCTACCAAAACATCATTTTAGAAAATGGTGAACATTTAATGCATTAGCTACTGTGCCAACAATGAGCAGGCATCATGAGGTGGGTTGAGCAATAACATTCCTGCAGACATAGCAAGAGAGGTCAGTTGTGTGCAAGCTTCCAATGCTTTTTCCCCAAAATGTAAAAGTGGTATTTTCATACCACTTATAACTAATGTTAGGAAAAAGAAAGATCCAACTGAAATACAGCCTGTTTACTAAAAAACATCGGCCCTGTCATGACATGTAGCACTCTATCTAGCTGTTTCACCAGCTGGGTTTGATGACTATGCTGAAATTTTATAGGTGACATTAGAAATGAAAATGGTGGTGTTGAAGCATGTAGGCTCAACACTTTAGTGTTGTTAGTATCAACACAGTTCATACAGTTTCTTCTGCAGAGTCAACTGACTGCTACTCTACTAAAACCTCCATGAGCTGTTGCTATATTTGACAAACTTAACTAAAAGGAGAAGATAACATATCAGCTGACTTGAGGCACATTAATTTTCTTGAATAGTTTTATAACATTAACATTCTTAATAGTAACAATTGGTATAGTACTGAAAACTGAATTAAATGTAGTGTTAAATAGTCATGGTACTTTTAATTTTTTTTTTTTAGATATTAACTTCGAAACATTCGTAGCCTTTTATTGAAGTTTTATGTGAATTATGATACATTCAAGAATCTAAGGGCACCCTTAAGAGCAAGCTTAATAATACAGTAGTTGCATGTGTTAATGATATAAGTTCTTCAATAAGTGGAAACTACATTAATAATTAATGACATAATGATGAATATATCCAGCCAGAAATAAGAACTAAGTTGCTGTGGTTTTTTATTCCTTTATCATGAAGCTTGTTCTCATTTTCTTTATGGTTATATATCTGTGGTCGGTTAAACTTGGCTGGCCACCAGGTGCCCACCAAGACTCTCACTCCCCCTCAGCAAGACAGGTGGAGAAAATGAGATGAATAAGCTCATCTGTCAAGATAAAGACAGGGAGATCACTTATCAGTTACCATCCTGGGCAAAGCAGACTTGGTTTGGGGAAGAATAATTTAATTTACTGCCTATTAAAAATAGGTTAGAATGGTGAGAAACCAAAACAAAACCAAAACTAAAAACACCTCCTTCCACCCCACTTCTACCCAGGCTCCGCTTCACTCCTGACTCATCTACCTCCTCCCCCTCAAGTGTTGCAGAGAAATGAAAAATGGTTGCAGTCAGTTCATAACACTTTGTCTCTGTTGCTCCTTCTTCCTCATGTTTTCCCCTGCTCCAGCATGGTGTCCCTCCCATGGTTGCAGTCCTTCATGGACTGATCCAACATGGGTTTCCCACAGGCTGCAATTCTTCAAGAACTGCTCCAACATGGTTTCATACCATGGGGTGGGGTCCTTCAGGAATGGACTGCTCCAGCATGGGTCCCCCACAAGGTTCTCTTGGTCTCTTCTTACTGAAGCCATCCCTGTAAGCCACCCTGCTACCAAAACCTTGCCATGTAAACCCACTACAACATCTACAAGAACAAAAATTATCCCATGATGCTGGTACATCTAAGTCAGAAAAGAAGGGACTTGGACTTGTTTAGAGTTGCATACTTAAAACAAAAATTGAATCTAATTCTTGATATTTTCATGAAATTTGACTGAAAACAATGGACAAACTGTCTTGGTATCTCTGTGGTTTCCTAAGTAAATTAAAGTTCTGTACAGACGAGAAAACGCAGGTCTTTTCACAAAATCTAACACTTGTTTACAAACAAAACGAGGTTGCTCAGAACATTACCAGTGCTGAATGAGTTTGACCATCTTTCTTAATTTATATTTGTTAGTGATACTGCATGAAACTGTAGAGTCATTCCACAGCAAGAAACAGAGCCTTTTTATTTTTTTCTGTGGGGGAGGTGGTTGGTAAGCCCTCCAAGTAATCAATCATATTTTAGATTTCATTTTTTCTTTCTTTAGTTTTGACTTTGAATGATATCATGTATTTTAACAATACTTTCCCCAGACTGAGTGATTGTTCATCAGGACACCTTTTAGAAAAGTCTAAAGCAGTCCCTCAAAAATCTAAAAAAATAATGTGTATGATTTGACTATCAGAAATAAATGAGGATTAATTTCATTAAAGAAACAAAATAACACATCTTCAAACTATATCTGAAATATACAAAGCTGATTTAATTGTTTGAAATATCATTGCTTTTAGATGATAATTGGTTTGTTTTAAGTATTTTCTTAATTATAATATGCTTTGAATAAGCACATTAAACTGCATTTTTTTTTCATTTTGAATGAAATAAATCTGCTCTGGAATTGAGCAAAGTAGAGAAATCTTTCATTTATTTTAAAAGTGCAGATACCTAGTAAGATGTTTTGAAAGAAGGGGTGCTTTTAGACAATGACTATCTTATAAATATATATATATATCCACTTTAATAGGTAAAGCAAAAGCTGTGTGTGTAAGCAAAACAAAATAAAGAATTAATTCCCATCTGCAGGCAGATGTTCAGCCATTTCCAGGAAAGCAGGGCTTCCCCCAGCTTTTATTGCTGAACATGAACTCATTGAGAGAACTCTGTGGAGAGGGACTTGGGGGTTCTAGTGGACAAAAAGCTCCACGTGAGCCACCAGTGTACGCTTGCAGCCCAGAAGGCCAACTGCATCCTGGGGTGCATCAAGAGAGGCGTGGCTAGCAGGTTGAGGGAGGTGCTTGTTCCACTCTGCTCTGCCCTCGTGAGGCCCCACTTGGAGTACTGCATCCAGGTCTGGGGCCCCCAGCACAAGAAAGACATGGACCTGTTAGGACGGGTCCAGAGGAGGGCCACAAAGATGATCAGAGGGCTGGAGCACTTCTCCTATGGAGAAAGGCTGAGAGAGCTGGGGATGTTCAGCCCGGAGAAGAGAAGGCTCC
>VXAA01006763.1:90366-172802 GCA_013399115.1 Anseranas semipalmata | reverse complement strand
CCTTCCGTTCTAACATCCTTTCCTTCCTTCCTTCCTTCCTTCCTTCCTTCCTTCCTTCCTTCCTTTTTCTCTCTTTCTCTTTCTCTTTCTCTTTCTCTTTCTTTCTCTTTCTTTCTTTCCTTCTTTCTTTCTCTCTCTCCCTCTCTCAGCATTTCCTCATAAGAACTTAAACGCACATCTTTTCCAAAAATATTTAAAAATGTACTCATTTCAAAAATCATCTCAAACTTTTTGATCTTAGATGACTGATGAAAAACAACAGATTGGTCTGTATTTACTTCAGAGAGAGATAACAAAACTCCTACTGCTGACAAATGCAGTGAAAATACATTGTTTTCTGTCTTGTTTTTCACAGAAGCAACACAGCCATTCCTGTAAGAAAATAAACAGAAATGAGGGCTTTAGCATTTAGTTTTGAAAAAGAAAGTTCATATGACTAAAATTACATCTGAATTACTTTGACTAACATGCTGGTGGAGCAATAAATAAATATTAGGTATAACCTAACTGATATATAATCTCTCTGACTACAGCCCTCTGTGTATCTGTGTGTGTCTACTTGGGGTTTTGTCCCATAATTAACTATGATTGCTTTCCTTATAAAATCATTTGGCAGATGAAAGCTTTTTTTCTGAGTCAAATCTGTAAATGCACAAACAATTTTATGAAATTCCTGTATCTCCTGGATCATGTTGAAGGGTAAAATGGTAAGTTCCTTAATTCTGTCAGTAAACTACTACTACCATGAATAGTTTAGCTGAGCTCAACAGAAAATGAACAGATCTATAATATTAGGTAATTCATAGCATGAGAGATCAGAGTTTAGGCAAAATTAAAAAGGGAGAACTTGCTCAGTTGTGTCACTGTGACAGTAACAGCAGATTTCTAACTGTACTTTAAATGAGCCTTTACAGCACTTTGTCACCAGAAAGCCCAGATGCAACCATCTTAGCTCTTATTCACATGTTCAAACAAAGCCAAGTTTTGAGCTTACACAGCTCTTTTAAAGGACTTACTCCAGATTCAAGTACAAGATTTTAGAGCTTGCAAAGCTCTAATCAATATCTTGTTCTACTCTCTCAGATGTCCTTAATTTTTCTTGCCTTACTGTGATAACAAGAATGATAAATGTCAGTTGCGGATGACACTGAAACTGCAACACTATTTACTTTATCCCTCTTCCCACTGACAGCTATTCTTAGTTATTCAGGCTTCAGATGTTTCAAACCAGTGTTCTTTAACAGGTTCTGGCTCTGGCTCCCTCTTTTTTTTTTTTTTTCCTCAACACTCTTTCTCCTTCAGTTATTCAGAGAAATTATGTCACTATATATGTCACAATATTAATTATATTTATATTGGAGAGAAGTGTAATCAATTTAATGGTAAAATACACAACATTCTTAATAATTTTAATTGAAAACAGAGAATAATGTTGAAAAAATTATCTTGAATTGTTTTAAATAAAGAGGAAGTAGTTATAGTACTCATGCAATTTTTGTTTTCCAAACTAAAACAGATCTCTGAGAAATACATTTTTCTATAAGATGTAGAGCAAAATCTGTAAATATTCTAGCACTAATATCACCAATCAGTTTTTTTTTTTTTGATATTAAAATTCAATCTGTTTTTATTTCTAAGTATCTTTATATTATAGCTCTTTATTTCTCCATTTTCAGGACAAAAGTAAACCAAGAAGGTATTGTTTCCGTTTTATGAGGAGAGGTTCAAAAGGCAAAAAATTTCATTTCCATGAAGTTTAAATGTGTGTTTGGACTCTGCACTCTTACAATGACTATAGTTCATGAAGAACATCGTAAACTGGAGTTATGCTATGTATCACACAAATTAAATTCAGACTTTCTAATGGAAATATGGATAAGATACATGCATAAGAGATGCATATAAGAAGGCAAGAATAAGAATATTCAAGATCACTGTCATGACAAACAGGAAATAAAACAATATTGGTATTGAGTATGATTTGATATTTTGGACAGAGGATTCAAAGGCCAGGGCAGAAAAGATCAATTCTAAAATAGGATGCCAACAGAATAGTCGCCATCATTATGCACAAAGGAATGAAGGACATATTTAAACAAGTGAAAGAAGCATGGAGAAGTAAGAAAAAGAGGTGATGTTCTTCCATTTGGCTGAATTTCTTAACTGTAAATGCACTTGACTAGCGTGGTCAGTATTTCTGAAGATGTGCATAACTACTGTGTGTTTGCATAATGCTAAGATATCGAGTCCTTCCAGCTGCAGAGAGGGTTAAACATCCCTCTGGGTTATTTCAATGTCTAGAGAGAATTTAAGCTATACACCGACAATTACCATGCCTTGTTATGTGGTAGCTCAGTTTAAGCACCTAAAGAATGTTGATAATTCTGAAGGCTTTTTAAAGGTAAGTGCCAAGTGGGGGTTAAGTACCTTCGGGAATGAGCTTTTCCAGATAATTCTTTTGTACATAGGCAACTGACCTTCAAGCTATAGATCCCATAAAAAAAAAAAAAAAAAAAGTATACAATGTATAGCCTGAAGTATCTTTAAAGATGTGACAAATAAAAAATATTGATGTGCAAAGGGAGATGGATATATGGTTGATAACTTCTGGTGATTTCAACTGAGATGGTTATTTGTTATAGAATATATATATTTGTATTGAAGAACATTCCTTCTAATTGTTAGTGTAATACAATAGAGGTGTAGCATCATAGGAATAAATTTGGTCTTTTAATTATTACATTCAACACAACAGAAGAATGTAACTATTACTGAACAGTACCGTAATGCATATTCAGTGAAAAATCTAAGCAAAATCAAGTCTGTGATATCACTGTTAGAAGTTCCTTGCTGACAAATAGCTAGTTTTAATTTTGAGAAGGGATTAGGAAGTCTATTCACATGCAACTGTGATTTTCATCCCTTGTAGTATTCTTGTCTTCTCTAATGCAACTAATAAAGGCTTCAGAAATCAAGGCTGACAAGAAATCAGTTGCAGGTTTCCTGGTTTGCCTCAGTTTTGATTTTATATGCAGTGTTACACTACATGATTTCAGTAGCTGATTAAATACACAGTTATATTATTTTATGTATAAAAAAGTTATGGAATAACACTAGTTTTAATACCTAAACTTAACCTTAGTTGTTGCTGATGCTGTTGATTTTTCCCAGTCAAAAAACATGCAGTTTAGAAAAGCAAAAATACATATAATTCCAGTGGTCTAGTTGTTAGTTTTCTTAGGTGGGAAATATTGTGGAGCTTCTGGAAAGATATCCTGGAACTATTTTACTAATGGAGAGAAAGAAAGGGGAGAGAGAGAAATAAAGAGATTCTGAAAGTCTTAATACAAATCACTGTGACAGACAGATCTTGTTTCTTATCCTGAGAATATAATCACAAGGTCTTGAGGAAAATCAATAAATAAAATGATGAAAAAATTGTCAGTAGAGGGTTTTCATGTATGTGCCTAACACAACAGAAAAATGTTGGCTGAAAGTAACTGCCTGGGCAAGTGGGAACACCAGCATTACTCCCTCTTTCTCCCCAGGAGAGAGAAAGGTGCTACATACCAGAAAGCAGATGAGCAAATTTTGAACTAGGTTTTCAGCATTTTTCTCCTTCCATGTCCAGCTTTACTTCTAGTTCAAACAATTCAATCTCCCTCTCTTTACAGTATCAAACACAGTAAGTTTCAAGTCTTGCTTTTCATCCAGAATCTAAGTGAATGACAGTCACCGTGTGATCTATTCTGAAAGATGTCGTGGAGGGATTTATTTTAACTTAAGCTTTGTTCCACAATAAACAGCTTATATTGCTCCAGTTTTTGTATTAGGTGTGGTAATTTTGTTTGCTGACTGCTAATAGGTTTATATAGAGTAGTTGAGCATAATTAAAAGAATATTAAGGTGGAAAACCTAATAAAGACCCTGTATTAGCCAGTGCTTTGATCAGTTTTACATTTAAAAACCTGGACTCCCACATGCCCAGGCAGTCACTTTCAGCCAAGATGAATAATGAGTACTTTAGGTTGTAAAGTGTTGGGATTTTAAATTTTATTATGGGTGTAAATGTGATTAAACAACTTCCTACCCCTTTTTTCTATGATTAAGAAAACCATTTACAGAAACTTTTAAAAATCTTATTTGAAAGCAGCAAAAGAAAAATTTAAAATAAAATTTGCATCTTCTTGAAAATGAAAAATAAATGAAATCTGTTAATGAGCTGATGCAACTATTAACTATTTCACTAAACCTGAAAAGAGAAGATAACAGAAGTATATATACATACATATTTTTGCAGGGAGTAAAACACAATGACAAGCCACTCCAACTGAGTATCTGTGAAATAAGAAAACAAATAGAAACTATTTTGCTTGTATTCACTTTCATGAACAACCACAGTAATGTTGTTCTACTTACTGTAGAGAATTGTACAATGTATTTATAATTTCAAATTCAAGTGTAATGGATGTTTATTACTACAATTTTAAGGAGTCAATTATAAATTTTTTTAAGATTTCAGTTCAGTCCTAATAATTAAAATTTATGTAACAAAAATGACTGTTAGATGTTATGTGATAAAAAGTCTCTTTTTGTGAGCTGATTATTTCAATTTTCTGACCGTGAGTATAATGCACGCTAATTAGACAGTTTCTTAAGTTACATATGCGGAGATGACAATAATGAATTCAGCTGCTGACATTTTTGGTATTGATGGGCCTTATTAACCTCATATGCACTCAACTTTCCAGAGACTGAAACAACAACAGCATATATGAAGTTCACAGAAGAACAGTTGGAAGAAATGGTAATTTGCTATTTGCTATTCTGTTATCAAAGATTTCCACTTTAACCAGGATCCTTTACTTGTTGTGGTGCTGAAATGTAATTCACTTTATGACTCTCATGCTGTTTTGCATGAGAAAAAACATAACAAACTTTATATTCTTGGTATCTCTCAGCAAAGCCTCTGCATGCCTTGCAAGTGGCCAAAGAAAAAGTTAATGCTGAGTTAGTTCTTCTTTTGCTTTTTGTGGTATCATGTATTCTAGCATGGAGGGAGAATGTGTATTTGGGAGACAGTCAGCATATTTCAAAACAGCTATACTGTTGGAATGAAAAAACAATTTGTCCCTTGTAAAGACTAATAAGCTACTTTTACAGTGCAACTTTCACTAACCCAGAGGGACCCTTTTTTATCACTGAAGAGAAAATCATTAAGTTTTTGCATATATCTTAATCTTCTAATTAACTTTGTCTTCATCTGTAAGTCACACACAATCATGGGGGTAGCAGGAAATGGAAACATTAGAAGGACACAGTAAAAACACAGCTGCTATCTATCTACTATGTTTAGCTTAGCTTCAGTTTGGATAGCATAAGCCCATGAAATGTGAAAGAAAAAGGATCAGCAATAAAATTATTGTAGATTTCTGAAAGTTGTTAGCTGGATACTAGCTAAGTATTAGGAAGGATTACATCCAAAATTCGGACAGAGTATCTTTGTATAATTTTTATCTCACATCATCTTTTTATATAATTTTATTTTAACATATCTTTTCAAAAAAATGTGTATAACCACTGGCTATTATGACTTGTTCTCTGCATAAAATATGTAATATTCGATTAGTGGTAAGATACAGATATACTCAGAACAGTATGTTGCAAATTCAAAGACTTTTTTTGCAGAGTTACAATCAATAGTCTTACAAAAAGCAAGACACATCTTGTAAAACTACTAGTTGATGTTAATATGATCTTGCTGCTGGAAGAATGATGGTGTGGAAACCTTTTATATTTATAAGATATTTATGTTACAGAACAGACTTGAAATGGAAATAAGAAGAGGACCCATTCATCTTACTTCAAAGACAAGGATACATAAGAGATTTTATCAGAAACCACAAAGCAGAGCTGTCAGAGCAGATATTTTCTTCCTCTTGTTCAGAAATGAAGTATAAGTTCAAATCAGTAAAAAAAAAATCATAATGAAATTAATTTTTATTATTTTCATCAGAACTTTAAGAACTTCAACCGTTAAGTGAAAGATTATCAACTGGGAAATGATTTATGGAAAATGTTGGTTATTTCAGCACAATTCAAGTTTCTTTGATTATTTCTTAAATCATTGAGATGAGTGGAAATCTTCTCATTAAATAAATTTCAGCAAAAAGAGCTATTTTGTTGAGCTCTAAGAATTCCATTCCAAATATCTTAACTTCAACATTTTCTGAGTGCAAGTCAGAGTTCACACAACATAGATTTTCAGTTTCAAATAAACTTGCCACAGAAGTAAGAATGCTGGATTTACCAATAGGCTGTTTAGGGAGTGCTGAGACCGAGGCTGGGTATTCAGGGCAGAGAACTCTATTTTGGGTTCAGCTCAGTATAACAATTTATTACAAGTGATTACTAGTATATGAACCCAACTATTATGATAATTTAAATACTAATACATGAAGTGGCAGTTAGAACTTAATGGTACATATAAAGAACTAATTAATTTTGAAAGTTTATTTTGCAAATGAAAGGAAGAAATGTTTATAGAATACAGAAGTCTGGACTTTTTAAAGGAGATTTATTTCATCATCTACTAGCCTTTGATAAAAGTGAATGAATATTTCTTAAAAAAATCAATAAAATAAAAAACTCTAACTTTTAAATAATCAACAACGTTTTGGCCACAAAAGCATAACCAGTATATCTGTTAAATTGAGAAAACTACAATACTACTGTGTATGCACTATTCATGAGCTGAAACTGTTAACTAAGACTTGGTGATACAGAAACAACGAGAAGATGACAGTAGCACATTTGAAATCTAGGCAAGTGCTCAGACAAAGGCTTTCTGTGAAGCTGGGAGAAAGAGGGTAATACAACTTTTTTGAAATGTAAATGGACATACATTGCTATCATTGTCAACTTTCTAGTACTTCTCAGCTTCTCAGCTTTGCTCAGCTTGACTCTGTATGGGGCTGTCTTATTCAATATTGCCAGGGCTGGGTCAGCAATGTCTTGAATCGCGTGTCATAACTAGCCACTCCTTCCCATCCTAAACACTTACTTAGAGCTATTGCTCCTGTGCCTCTTCACCTTAGTCTGTCCTTCAGTTCCTTCCTCTGGCTGTTGAACTTGGCCTTGGTGTTCCCTGCTCCCCCATGGTCCTTCCCTCTGTCCTCTGGTCTTTTCCTGAATAATACTGAAGGGACAGCATCACCCTTTATAAGTCTATGAAAGTATCTGTGATAAATTAACACAATTAACTGCTGTATTTGCATATGAAATCCAAAGAAAAAAAACTCACTTCTCCTCTGTGTGTATGAATATTTTAGGTCTCACTAAGTTCAGAACAACTCTCAAAGACATAATGTTTCTCAGAAGCGCTCCCCAGAGGGATATGAAGAAAAGAGTATAAATGAAGGGCTAGTTGTTTATTAAATGTGTTCTGTTCTACATTTTGTCTTTGATTTGTTCCGTTGCTTTAATAATCAAATAAACACTGTTGATAGCTCTGATATTTTGTTGCCTTTAACTGTGGCATCCTGTGTAGCATGGAAAATAACTCTTCTGCAAGGAGGGAGAATTTGTAGGAAGAGAAAGGAATTTATACAAAGTCAAGATACTTCAAGCATTCTGTTGCTTAAGAGGACCCTGTATTTGTATCAGCCATTACCCTGACCACAGCAACTGTCCTAGACAAATAGTTCTCCTTGCCTCTCCCTGCAGTCATAGTAGTGAGAGAGACCTTTAATACTGTGAATATAATACTTACTATTGAAATAATACTTACTCATGAAACAAAGATGATATGTTTTTATGTAAATGACCTGATCACAGTCTCATAACTACTACCGCCCACGTCATTCTCAATCACTACTGAGTATCAATAACCAGTTGTTTCCTACCCCTACTGCAAATTCTTTGCACTTCTAACCCATTTTTTGCAGTGCTTGCAGATGCCAGATTTTGAAATATCTCACAGAGACTAACTGAACAGCTGAACTGTAAACAGAATCATTAAGCAGCGGAACTCCTGTAGCCTACTGTCATGTACAAACCATGGCAGATTTTCTCCTTTACTGCTCCTTTGCTTCATGGCAACCCTGTGTTTTTAAAACAGATATAAGGATTAAGACTTTTAATTCAATTCCGGTTTTAAAGTAAACAGCTTCAAATACAGGAATATTTGGATCAGTCTCTTACAATCTGATACATTTCTAGATGCATCAAAATACTTTGCCATATCACTTTAGATTTTGTATTGCTACATTATAGTTATTACTTAAGAAAGGGAGCTTCACATTTCTTCAAAATCCTTGAATGCAGTTGAAAGGAATGCTGTTTTTTTGTTTGTTTTGTTTCATTGTATTTTTTAATCTGAGAAGTTCTTCTTAGTGATTCCATTAAGTTAAAGAAAAAACAAAAGCCAATGATGTGAAAAATGTAGTACACAGGTGCAAGCCAAGTCAGATATTTATAACTGGCACACCTCAAGTTCATTGGTGAAGTCATCTTCAGCTAGAATCTAGGTCTCTATATATTTTTAATGAACATTTTGCCTAGCCTTTAATGTAATAAAACATTTATTCTCTTTGAACTTCTTGTGGAAATGGTGTTAAGAGGTAGTCATTGTCTACAAAATAGTACTCTTTTATCGTTAAGAGAACTATTCTAAGCAATGTTATTTATGGGATAAAAACAAGTTCAAGACATTTAAAGTCCTTTGAGGTTTTGGAGAATATTCAAAAGTGGGGAAGGAAGCAGATGGTTATGCTGCTAAATATGGTGTGCAACAGTGTAATCTGATGACAAAAAAATAAATATAGAGACCCTCCATCCCATGCTTTAGGTTTCGAGTTCCCTTCTATGTGAAACAAAAATCTTAATCAAATTTAAAAATATGGTCTAAGAGGTAAAAAAGTCCAAAAAACATTAAATTGTCTTAGACATATGAAAAGATGCAATGATGTGGAAGCAAAAATTGCAGGAATATTAAAACTGTCAGAAAGAACGTGCTCAGAGAAAGTTGTATAGTGCAAGAACACTGATCAAAGTGGTTTCAACATCTACTGTAGCACACATTTCATGTTGCCCAGCAATCCACACTGTGGATGATGGGTGGAGACAGAATAAAGATTAATGTGACATCATGGAAATTATAAAGAAAAATTTTGCTTGCCCCGTACTTTTTTTAGTGTAAAACAAATGTTTATGGAAAAAGCAGGAGATCCACAAACAAACAGCTCAGCAAATATGTTCAACAATATAAAGGAGGTAACTTGCACAATAGAGAAAAAAGAACAAAACATCACAAGTAAATAAATATATATCAAAAATTACTGTGCTCTATAGAATGTCTCCTTAGATGGATATTTTTTTCCTGTACTTTTTCAAATGTAGTGCTGTGCAAATCCTCCACTTTTTGATTGTGTGTCACTGCTCCTGACTGAGCAGCAGGACAAGAGAAGTGTCTTCTCTCCCCATTTCTTACATGGAGCAATGGTTTTACTCTTGTGACACATTGCAGGTTACCTCTTCTATGGGCACAATGGCCAAGAAGATCCATTTCATGTTCTTGCAACTGATACTTATGGGATACTGAAGGGAGTCACACGTAAACTGACTTATAATCATTCAAAGAGATTTTTGAAATTGGAAAAGATATAGCATGCATGATGCTATGTAGACAGTATATATATGTTTGTTGCCGTTTTTTTTATGTTGAAAATTGTGATAGTTTAGACGAGAGTGTCAGCTGAAGTTCCAGCTGATGTCAACACCAAATTGTAGGAAAAACAGAGAAAAATATCTAATTTAAATGTTATATTCTAATATATATATATGTTATATTATAGTATATTAAAATATACAAAAGATAATATATAGCATATATATATAACACACATGTATATATATAACATATATATTATAATATTATTGTATAATATAATAAATGTTATATATAAAATATTTCTAATTTAAATGTTGCCCTGTAATGTGGCAACATCTGCAATGTGGTGTTGCCATTACTAGCAGCAGATCAGAGGCTTTATACATAGTTTGTAGTTCCTCAGGACTGAGGTTTGTCAGGTTTACTTTGTCTAAACTTTTCTTGACCTGCCTGTAGCTTTGCTTCAACTGGTTTAGCTGTAACAACATTTTTTTCTCTTCTGCCAAAGTGGTTATAGCTAATTTATTTTACTTTTGTTATCTTTATATGGTACCACAACAGTTTTATTGTTATAGCATAGAATGTAGCACAGCAAAATACAGGCGTGGTATGATAGCAGAGGCCTTGGGAATTGGAGGCACTGATGTGACACAGGAGCACAGGCATGAGATGATAAGTGATGTGGCACTGGCCTGGTGCTGGACACCATAGAATCATCTAATTTGGAAAACACCTTTGAGATCATCAAGTCCAATAAACAGCTCACCCACAGTCAGCTAAGGAAATGCAGAACTGGAGCTTGATGAAAATGGTTTCAGAGGTAGGAAAGAGAAAGAAACAGTAACTGTGTATACAGCACATTTGGCTTTAACATGGATCTACACATCAGTGAAAAAGAGAATTTTCAAAACAAGTTAATATATATAAAAATGACGCCAAGTGGACCTAGAGTGAAGAAGAAGAAATCATCAATGAATATCATACTCCTCCTGACAAACGACTCCAGATGCTGATGACTTGCTGTAAATGTCCCCATATCCTCACCAGAATGAAGCCACCAAGCTTCATTCATTCATGAGCTAGAGGCTCAGAGGGGGGTGAGCATACCACCAGGAAAGGGGATAAAATCTAAGTGTGTATAACTATTTCTACTCTATTATTTGTGTTTCTTTTTATGTAGTAATTAGATCTGGACTAGTAACGATTAGAAACATCAAGATTTCAGTTTGACTAACAATAAATTCTTGCTTTTATATATATAGGGTGTGCTTCCTCTTTGCCTATAAAACAGATCTTGAGTGTAACAGCAGATAGGAAAATGGTTTGATCTTTAATTGAAGTTTCTAGAGACTACTGCAGACAAGTGTTTGTTGTTTTTGACAGCAGCTACCAAGCTTCATAGCAAAGATTATCTCAGTGTTATGGAATAAAAATAAATGGTGATTTAAATACTACTTAAATACAAGTAACAAATAATAGCTGAAAGCAGAATGTTTTGAAATAAAAATTAAATCCATAGAAGGAGAACTAGAGGAAGAGATGCTAAGGTCTTAGGGGTTTAATTACTATTATTACTTGTTTTTAATATTTATTTTATAGTAGTTGTCTGGGACAGCAATAGGATACTGTTTGTTTGTTTATCTATTCACATTTTACGAATGGAATTAAGTTTCTTGGTCCAGTGAATTATGATGAACACTCAAAGTTATATCTTTTAAATACTAAGATTAACAGATGGCAAATGTGGTTTGATGAAAATAAATGCAGATTAATGGTTCTCATAGCAAAGGGAAGGAACTAAGTATATTTATTAAAGGAACAAAAAATACTGCATATGGACCAAAAAATTATTTGGGAGCTGTTGTACAAAAGTCCCTAACTCTTCGTGCCTGATTTTCAGATAGAATAAAGGAAATAAACATGATATTGGGTCAGAAGAGACTATAAATAAAACATGATGTTATCATTACAAGGCAACACTGAGTAGGCATTACACACAGTACTGTACTACAGACAAAGATTAGCCTCCCAGTCCCTGATTTGCCCTGTTGAGTCTGCAGGATCCTCTGAAGTCTGAGGTTATGTCACCAGCTGTCTATCATGTGTGCCAATGCTCCTGCATCTGCTAGACACCATCTCACAGCTAGCTGCTTTGTTAAGTTAATCTTCTGGATTTTGATCCTACAAGGAAATTCTGTCCTGCAAGGTATGAGCTTGCAGCTCAGTGCATATTAGAACTGTAGTGACTGTGCCTTATTCATGCAAAGTCTCAGATCTCAACATACTGCATTCTTATAAAGTTGTGGGAGACAGAAGAGACACACAGCCACTAGAATAAATAGCTGAGCATGATGTACAAGTTTTCCAGGAGGAAAATGTAACTTGGAATTAATATTGAATATTTATCTGTAAAGTGTTCATGGAAAGAAAGGGAACCATGCTGGTAGAAGGGAATGGTGAACAGGATCAGGAGAATTAAGAAAAAAAAAAAAAAAAAGGAGGGGCATACTCAGCTATAGACTTTAGGGTTATAAAGAATGGGAAGAAAGAATAACAAGGGTGAAATCCAAAAAAGAATGTTAGTGTTTACTGTGCAATGTTAAGGATCAAGATTTTTATTATCAGATAGCATATAATGAATCTCTAGAACAAGTAATGTGTAATTTTTTCTGTTTCTTTCCCCTTTTCTTGTTTGACTTCTAATTCTGTAAAATGAAAATATAGAGCTTACCTGTCTTGACAGTCAATAAAGAAACCATACAAAACTGCTTTGTAAAGAGTCATACACCAGCAACAACATCTCTTTTAGTGGAGTAGGATAAAACTGTGCAATCACATAACAAGCAGATTGCACAGTAGGAAGGGATGAAGTGAAGAGCACTGAAGCAACAGCATGGTTCACCACTAACCTGTGAGGAAGGAAACAGCAGAATAAAAAAGGATGAGTATGCATGTGAAGGGCGTGCAGATGGTGACAGACAGTATAGCTTTGGACACAGATTGCTGACAAAAAAATGACAAGGAACAGAGTCTAGATAAGGCTTACGATGTGCAAGGTTTTGAGGTAAATTCTTAGTGTGCTCCCAGCTAGCTATTTAACCTATGCTGCCATACTGCTAAAAGTATGGAGAGGTGAAGAAAACTGTCTAAAAGTGGGACACTTCAGATACCAAAGTTTAGCATGGAACTGATCAGCTTACTTGGCATATTGTGAGGTCTATTGTCTTCATAAAATGTTTCTTTATACAAGCATTTCGGACTGTTCTATAGTCAGCTGGAACACTCTCCTTTCAGTAGCAATGAAAAATCATGATCTGGTAGTAGAAGGGAAACTCAAAGGGAAAAAGGAAAAAATAAAAATAAAAATAAACTTACAAGCAGCATGGACAGTGGACATTTTGTACTAGACTCAAATCTATTTTGCATAGATAAAAAAAGTGTTAACATTAATTTAAATTGAATTATGTTTCATCTAGTAGTGTGGTGAGGAGCTAGATTTGGTTAAGCAATAGCTGCCTTGTATACTTATACATGTTGTCTTCTGTGTTAAGTGACTTCAGATGGATATTAAAAAGCTAGGGGCTGTGATTTGCAATGCAGAGCTGCAGGAAAGCAGAGAGGGAATATTAAATAGATTATATACTCAGTAATAGTGCTGTGTTCCTTATCTAAATAATGTTCATTATCCAATTTTATAAAAAACAACTCTTTCCATAATGCTTTACTTGGGCTAGGTTTGATTCAATATAAATAAAAGGTAGCAAAATTATTAAAGATTAGATACAATAATATAGAGATGAAGAACATATTCATTTTATTGGGAAAGACAGTAAACTACATGTAAAATCAATAAAATATGTTATAGAAATGAAGCCAGAAATAGTTATCATTTGCCTTTAATTAGTCTGGAAAAATAATAACTGCTGTATCAGACGAGCTTGATAAGCATTTCCTGCAGATAAGGGTGAAACACACACATGGGACAACTCTATTAGAGTTATGAGACTTTATGAGTAAATATAAGATACTAGATTAAGCATACTCAGAAGCATTCTTAACATGTTCAAATTCATGCTGGTTAATGTGTTTTCATCTTCAAAACATCATGGCTTCCTGTAAGCTGTCTACTGAAAGTGGTTCCAGGATCATTCTAATTACCATGTATTCCCATATATTTATTCGGGGAAAATGTAAGATGGATTGGGTCAAATAGTCATACCAGCTGTTTACTAATGTGTGCTGTATATTTTAACATGAAGTGTTACTTGGACATGTTTAATTTTATTAAAAGAAACACAGACTAGGTAAGAGTTTATAGCTCAATTATGTTTTTGTGTGCAAATCCAGTTCATAATTTGGTAAGAAAACATGGATGAAATTTCAGAGTTTTTCTAGAAGTTGATGGTTCAGAAAAATATTTTCAGGACTGAATAAAATGTATTATCTCCTGTGTGGCCTGAAAATAAACAAATTTATACCTGCCATTATCTTCCTTCAGAAATTCTCTATCTGAAGAGGTATGAACCTGGCTCAGTTTTTCATGTTAGTTTTGTTAGGTTTCCATTATTCACTGATTATAAAGCAAAAACAAAAACAAAATTACTCTGCAGTATTATATTAAAATTATATACATAAAATTTCACAGTATTATATTAAAAAAAGATTTGAGTATTTATGAAAGCAAATTTCAGTATGGGTATAGTAAAAATTAATGCTTAGAGGACACAGGACAATTAAGATATACAGAGGAATAAGCATGTATACATACATATACGTATAGATTTAATTTATCTTTGGTTTTAACAAACTTCACTTTAGAAAATCTATATGAAGGTTTCAAAAACATAAGAAAAAGAGAATTCTTAACCTGCAGATAAAAATCAAGGGTTACAAATCCTTACTTAAGGTTTTGATTCAGGTAATTATTTTTTCCTCAAACGTGCAACTGTATTTATATATGGTTAGCAAAGAATCAAATAAACTTCAAGAACATCTCTTCTCCTGCCCAGATTTCCTTCACTTTTTTTTCTCTTTTTCCCTTTTCCTTTCCCTTTAATTTTTTTCCTTTTTTTTTTTAAAAAAAAAACTATTTTCCTTTTTCGTTTTTTCCTTCTCCTTCTCTTTCTCCTTTCATGCTGTTGGGGAACATTTTTTTATTTTGTAATGAATTTAAAGCTGTGTTTCTTCAAGTGATTTTACATTTCACATATCTGTAACTGTCTGTCCTCCAGCTCTGTATGAAAATAAGTTCAAGATAAACTATCACATGTGAATAATAAACTATTTACATGTGAAGAAGTAACTTCAAAGTGAAGGTGAAGGGTTATTGTAAAGGACTTTTAGCTTAGTTTCCCTTTGCCTGCTTCAGGAATTTGTAAGATACACTTACTGTTTTCCCTCTCCTCTTCACCATAAAAACACTTGCAATAAAAAGGCTATTGAAATCTCCTAGATGAAAGTTACTATTAGAAATTCAAAAAAACTACAGGAAATGTTTTCGGCCATCTTGTTATCATAATAAGAAATAAATATCATTGATAAAAATCTGAGAATGATCTTATTTTTAAGCAACTTATATTTTCCTTCCTCCCTTATTTTTTATATTCAGCTCAAGAACAGTCCTTGGAAGATCTGTGTGATTGTTTTCTAATCTCTTTGAATAGTTATGCAGAAGTGTTTTAGAAATTATTTTTCTACTCATTGTAACACTTCATTTCCCTGTATTTTCATCTTACACTTTCCTATTTACCGTGCTGAGAATTATGCTTTGATAACAATAATTACTAACCAGACAATATTCTATGAGATTATATAAATTATGTTGCAAATCATTGCATAACAGCAATGGAGTTAAAGGAATTAATGACTATCTTAGTGGATTTTTTAAAAAAATGCAAAAAAAATTTCATACACACAAAAAACCCTTTAGAAGTCTATCTATGGGCTTTTACAGTGGTCAAGGATTTTTGTTTGTTTTGTAATGTGGCAGAAAGTAATTTTGCAAACAGCCATGTATTAGACTATAGAAGTCATTATAGTTTGGCATATATATATATATATTTTAGTTATTGAATTACTTATATCTGTTTTACGCTGAAGCCATCTCCAATTCCACTTTAATTTAATTTGGTTATTTCATCAGTGACCTTGATCAAGTATACCTAAAAGTTTAGCTAAAAACATGAGCTGGAATTGGTAGCTTTGCTCCTGCAACAAAATGGAATTTTACACAATATAGATAAAGCTCTTCTATGCATGACAGAACCTTTTCAGTGGCAATTCTAAGACTAGGACATACATACCCATAGGACCAGCATGAACCTAATGATCTTCTGCTTTAAGTACAAGACAGTTCGCTAAATATACATTTTCTTGTGATCATAAGCTGAGAAAATTTAGTTATGAAAAATGCTTCATATAAATGGTTGATACACATTGAAAGGAACACTCAGGTTACTCTCAGGAACTAATATAGACTTTGTATAGAGTACAACAGAAACAGCTAGAAACTGAATGCATAGTTTATATTCTACTGTAAACTTAACACTGTGAGCCAGGCAATATTTTTAGTATTGTGTTTTCCATTCTTTCTGGTCAGAAAGGTGGCGCTGGATTACAAATTATTGATTCTCTTTTAGCTCTCTATCAAAAGAGGAATATGATTTTCCTAAAATGACTGATATACTGTGTTTGCATCGTCTCTTGGAAATGTTACCTCTAAATAAAAGGTAACATACTTTATTTACCTTGAAGATTTATGCTTTAATGGAAATAAGTTATGCCAGTTAAGAAAGAAGAAAAACTTACTTAGAACTGGTGTACAATAGGTCTTAACAGATACCTGACTCAAGAAGTCGTCAGCCTAATGACTGCTGGAAAACTTGCTGCTCTTCTCTGGACATACTTGAGCAACTCAATATCCTTCTAGTAGTGAGGTGACCAAAACTGAACACAGTACTCAAGGTGTGGTCTCACCAGGCCGGGTACAGAGGGACAATCCCTTCCCTAATCCTGCTGGCCACACTGACGCAGGCCAGGATTCTATTGGCCTTCTTGGCCACCTGGGCACACTGCTGGCTCATCTTCAGCCGGCTGTCAGCCAGCGAACCAGGTCCTTTTATGCCAGACAACTTTCCAGCCCCTCTTCCCCAAGCCTCTACTGCTGCATTGGGTTGCCATGACCCAAGTGCAGGACCTGGCACTTAGTCTTGTTGAACACCTTTGAAATTGGACATGGCCCATCGGTCCAGCCTATCCAGATCCCTCTGCAGAGCCTTCCTACCCTCAAGCAGATTAACACTCCCACCTAACTTCATGTAATCTGCAAACTTACTGAGGGTGCGCTCGATCCCTTCATCAATATTGTTGATAAAGATACTAAACAAAACTTATTTTGATATTAAACAAGGCCTCAATACTGAGCCCTGGGGAACACCACTTGTGACCAGCCACCAAACGGATTAGCTCCATTCACAATGACCCTTTGGGCCTGGACATCCAGACAGTTTTTTACTCAGTGGAGTCCATCTGTCAGGTTACTACAGTTTAGGTCACTAGTGAACTTCTTAAAATGAAAAGGTCTTTTTACTAGAAATGGATGGCCTATGACTATAAAAAGGCACTAATTTTATATAGAAATTGAACCATTCAAAGAAATTTTTATATCCCTTACTTATGTCAATAATAATTCATATAAACCACTTTACTGATTTGTAGGTAAAGCTAAAATAAGCTGTCATAAACAGTTATTCCTGTTCTGAGATAAACTGCTGAGCTAAGCAATACTTAAATGTTCTTAACACAAATATATTGAGAAAATGTTTGTTTCTCTTGAAATATGTGTATTTGAGAATTACTAACACACATTGTATGGTTTAGTTCACACCTACTATAATGAGAAAACATAAATCACACCAGCATTCATGAATGACATCCGTGTCATTATAACTGAGATTTGAATGTGGACCCATATAAGCTTTGTTACACATAACATTGTTTCCAACCACTCCTTCCTAGGTGCCTGTATGACTAGCTGGCTGAACGTATCTGGAGTAAGCACCTGGAGTAAGGCACAGTTGTTGTCTAGTGCAAAAGGAAAGAAGCAACTCATATCTAAGATCTCCATTTTTTCTAAGCTGTGCTTTTGATGATTCAATTCTATTTGCTACTTTCCCTGCTTAGGAGATTTCTGGAGTGTATTGAGGATAGCTTCTAGACTGAGGAGCTGCTTAGGGAAAGTGTTTTATTGGACCTCTGGCAGCCTTGACTGAAGTGACTGCAAGATGTGAGGTCATGAGAGAAGCTAACAGGGCAAATAGCAGTGTCCCAGCCCTGGACTTCCAGAGACAAGAGAGTAGCCTGTTCAGGGACCTTCTTGGAAGAATACCAGGGGAGCATCATCCTGAAGAGATGGAGGGAGGAGAAAGGGAGGGTGAGGTGAAGGAAGGTCAACCTAGAAAGCTGGTTGATTTTCAAGGGTTACCTCCTTCAAGCTGAAGAATGGTCCAACTGGATGAGCAGGAAGTCATGCAAAGGTTGCAAGAGACATGGATGGATGAAGGAGCTCCTGACAAAACTCAGACAAAAAAGGAAGCATACAAGGGGTGGAAGTAAGCACAAGAGGCTTGATATTTTATGTATATCACAGTTGTTACTATGGTTAGGGAACTTGCCAGCATGGTTCTCCAGTTTTCATATCAGCACTGTCACACCTCCATTCAACTCAAAGCAGGGGCAGAGCAAGATTGCTCAGCAAAAGATCATATAAATATGCCTAGAATATAAGCTTTAGTATGCTACATATAATTCTGTTCAAAGTCTTTTCATATAATCTACCCATGTATTTATTATATTAAATAGCTTTTGTTATGCACAATGAAATATACTTGCCTTTTGAAATATACCTGCGTAACTAAAAAGTTGTAACTTTTTATGTTATTTACATTGGCTTTTCCCTAAAAATGAACTGTTTTGAAGTTTTAGTAAACCTATAAGGAAAATAAACATCCATTACATAATCATATTAAAACAAAATTCCATTAAAACTTAATTTTCCTAAATTTATTTCCATATCAACATCAATTAGTTCTCTTAATTAAATTTCATACTTATTCTCAACTGCTAACAAAGAATTATCAATTTCACGTATGATAATGCATTTAATTTTATTGCCATGATGGAAATACCTGATGCTATTCATGCCATTCTGTTACACAAAATTAATATATGACATGCAGATCTTAAAAGTGGAGCTAAGTTTTGCTGATAGAACAAAAAAGTACAGTTTTTCTTAGTTTTAGATAAATGATGATGGGTATGAATAAAGTTTATGGAGGCTGAAAGATACACACAAGAATAATTTTTATTTCTGGGTATGGGGTGTTCCTGAGATAAATTTCTGCACATCATAAATTTCCTGTATCAGATACCTATACTTTCCTGAGGCAAAAAATAGTTGGAAATTGGTTGAAGGAATATCCTAAGAGCTGTTCATGAACACAGGATGTCTTTAAGACCAGCAAGAACATCTAGTTATGTACTACTTGCAGTTGTTGCCAGTGGCATTCTAATGAACAGCTTGTCTTATCAGAGACCCATTCTTTATTATAACCATAAATGGTGCCATACAAGGCATCATTCTTCTCAGCAATAAGCATTAGGATAATATATTCCATTTGTTCAGAATCTGCAGGGAGAAGGAATTCTTTTCTTCTTTTATATTTCAATCTATGGTTGTTGACTATGCATAGAGGACTGTAACAGCATTTAATGAAAGCTTCCTTGGAAAAAAAGAAAGAATCCCATAAATTGTAAAGTAGAGATATGCCAGAAGCAGAACACCTGCCACTGACTTCTTCCCACAGATAACAGTAAAAGACTCACTGCTTGTAGGTAATAACCCACTGGCAGTAACTGTTCAAAAATAGCTTTTGAATTTGATAGTTTTGTGCAACATAACCTGATACAGACAGCTACCCACGTTATAAATATGAATTTTGGCATATCAGTGCATGATGGACTGTAGATTTAAAGATCCAATAATATTATACTAATGCCCCAAATCAGTTCCAAATAGAAAATATTTAATAAAAACTAAACAGTTCACAGTATTTCTTGATTTATTTGAATTCCCAGATGATCAGAATATATATCCTGATTTATTCAATCATTCATGATTCTGACAATGTTTTCCTTATGATGCTACTCTGAATCTTTCCACTTCACAACAGTATTTTGCAGTGCATTTCTACAGAGTGCCTAAAGTGCGAAAGACAAACCACTGAAATGTAAAAGATGTGTATCCACTGTCTCACCATACTTAATGAGACTTTTCCATTTTAGTTTGAAAATTGTATCGAGCTCCTTCAAATCTGACCACATAATTATCTCCAAAATATAACTCTATCCACACACACAAACACACCTTGTTAAAAAGGTAAGAAAGACATAATCAGCACAGAGCCTAGAAAGGTATGTCAGGGAAGATACAGTTTTTTTTGTTTGTTTGTTTGTTTTTTGCTAATTAGAACCTCCTGACTGGATAAACCATTAACATCATACATATGAAACAAATGGTGAGCCACTGAATTATGAGGCAACATTAGGTCGGGACTGTTTAGTGATATAAACCATGAAAGAAACTGAAGAGCCTGCAGTCCAGAAGTCTCCATATGATTTCCCCTGTTAGCTGCATAAAATACTCAAGACTCCCATTCAGATCTATGTTACATGACCAATAAATTATGTTCACCTAGCTCCAATGTTTAACAACATTCAGTTGAAGTCTTTTCTCTCAGCTATGAATATCATATTTTTCCCCTTCTGATCCTGCTGCATTGCAACTGGCTTCTTACGAACACTGAAATTCATCTTTCCATCCAAATTCCTTTGGTTACACTACTTTCAACTTCTTTTATTTTTTTTACTCTCTCCTTTTTTTGATGTTTCTTTCTTCTCAGTTGTTCCTAACTACCGCATCTCCTGTGGCTCTTCTCTCTTAAAAACAATTTTGGCATTCATTTACCTGTGACTGTTTCCTAAAGGGAGTACAGCAGTTTTGCTGCAGATCTTTAAATCATCTGCAGATATACTAAAATGGTTTTACTTCAGTGTCTTTATTTAATTCAGCTACCTCAAACATCTCCATTTGTCACTTACCTAAATGATGTCACAACCATGAATCATCAATCCCGTCACTTGCAGTCTGAGGACATTATGCTGGGGAGGCATAACAGTCTTGTGTATTAGCTCAGGTGATAAACCACAAGGGTGAAATTTTACTCAGTTATGTGTTAATTACCTGGTTACCTGGTAATTATCTTGTTAATTGTTAGCAAGTACAATATTGACAGTAAAATTTGATCCTAGTGTCTCAGTGACTTAAATTTTTGCTAATATCCAATCTATCCTATAATATATTTTAAGAGATTAACAGATTACAGACATGACTGAAACATTTTCTGTTAGTGTGGTGGTTTGACCCAGCTGGGCAGTTGAACTCCTCCATAGCCACTCTCTCACTCCCCCTCCTCAAAGGAAAAGGGGGAGAAAATACAGTGGAAAGGGCTCAGGGGCTAAGATAAAGACAGGGGCTGCAGTCAGTCTGTAACACTTCGTCTCCACTGCTCCTTCACTGTCACTCTCTGCCCCTGCTCCAACATGGGGTCCCTCCCACAGGATGCTGCTGCTCCGATCTGATCCTGTATGGGCTTCCCACAGGCTGCAGCTCTTCAAGAACTGCTCCAATATGGGTTTGTATCACGGGGTCCATCCCTCAGGACCAAACTGCTTCAACATGGCTCCCCCACAGGCAGCAGCTCCTGCCAGATCACCTGCTCCTGCAGGGGCTCCTCTCCACGAGCTACAGCTCTGGCCCAGAGTCTGCTCCTGCAGTGGCTCTCCATGGGCCACTGCCTCCTTCAGGCCACATCGTGGGCCACTGTGGGCTCCTCCATGGCTGCAGCGTGGAGATCTGCTCCGTGTGGTACCCATGGGCTGCAGGGGGACAGCCTGCTCCACCATGGGCCTCTGCACAGGCCTCAGGGGAACTTCTGCTCTGGTGCCTGGAGCACCTTCTGCCCTCCTTCTGCACTGACCTTGGTGTCTGCAGGGCTGTTTCTCACTCTGTTTCTAACTCTGCTCTCCCAGAGGCACAACCAGCGTCTCTCACTGGCTCGGCTCTGGCCAGCTGCAGGTCCATTTTGGAGCTGGCTGGAGCTGGCTCTGGTCTGACATGGGGCAGCTTCTGGGCTCTTCTCACAGAGGCCACCCCTGCAGCCCCCCTGCTAGCAAACACTTGCCACATGAATGCAGTACAGTTATTCACCATTGCTTGGAGAAAGTAAACAAATGAGCAAAATATACAGCTGACGTAAATTGCTGTATTAGTGATACATACGTTTTCATTATCTGCAGGTCTGGTCCGTTATTCTCATGAACTTACAATGAAGAACACTCTATCATTGCTTGTTCTCTCTTAAGAGTTGTTTTCATGCCTTCATTATACTAATGATATCTTCTTATTTTTTTATTTCTCTTTTTATCCCCTTGCTGAGAGATATGTGTGGTAAGAATCTGAGCTTGCCCTTCTACAAAAGCAAGAATGCCAAATGCATATGGATGTTAGTAAAAGACCTTAATACACATGACTGTCAAATATGTGACCCTGTTTTATTGGTTTCATAAATATTTCTCATTGCTGGAAAAAGTAGATTTCAGAGGCAGAAAGGGAATATCACAAGTGTGTCTTGACTAGAGTTACAGAAATGGATTTCTAGTATGACTGAACCTCAAAGGCAAAGTCAGCAAATAGTCATGGAGAATAGAACAAACTAACTAACTTTTTTTTTTTTTTTTTTTAATTTCTGTCAGGTGTCAAGTGACCAGAAAGAATGTTGGATACAATTCAATTAATGTAAATTTAAAGTAATGTTTATTAGATATCATTATTTACAAAAAGATATGGTATGTGTCATGATACGTTTCTGTCTGCATAGTTAATCTATATGCAAAATCTTTAATTCCAGTTTAATTTAACGTGTTTGTTCCAATTTGTTAGTTTTGTAAGCTTTATGTGGTGATTCAGTTATCTTACTAGATAAGCATACTTGTTGTTATTGTGATTTTTTTAAACACTTGGATATGTGTCACTGTATGAGAATTATTCTGCATTTCCTAGCTAAATTTCAGCATTTTGTAACCCGCCATGCATGTTTTCAAAAACTCCCTCATATTGGTAGCAGATCTCTAAGAAAATGAGTTTCCAATTGAATGCACAGTGAGTGTAGAAGGTAAAATTCTTCATAACAGACATTCTAAACTCAGAAACTGAAATAGCTTCCACAGTTTGATGTTGTTGTTGTTGTTGTTGTTTTGTACATTTTTTTTTTCTATATGGTTTACTTTAATGTAATACATTTAGGGAACCCTGCTGAAATAGCTACTCTCAGAATTCTCATGTATACTGTCTGTTTGCTTTTACTGATGTCCCCGTGCTGAGCATTTGCCATATACACAGTGATTTTTCACACTAGCTGTGTTTTTCCCTTGATGCAAGAATTATTGCTTCCTATTCTTGACTAGCAAGGACTTAGATTCAAAGGCATCTTTCTATTGTGTAGCGTAGCAGCAAAGCAATTTTTAATCAACAATCCTACAAGACTGAACTAAAGTCAACATTTTCATGTGGAAAATATTTTAACGTTTCCAATAAATGTAAAGGTAGTCTTCTATATTTCATTAATTACAAAAAATCAGAGAAGTTTAAATTAATTTGTAATAGCTATTTCTTATGAATGAAAAATTATTGATTGGTAGTTTTCTATAGGAATTAGGTGAACTAGTCACACAACTTCATTTCTGGAAGGTGTCAAACTTTCCTCAATATCTTTGAAAATCTTCTTTTGGAGTCCTCCAGAAGAATCATAAATGCACATTAAGTTTAAGATTTGAATGATGTAGTGATGTGTTCTGTCCAGCTAATTTATGTGCATATTTTGAGAAATAAGTGTCATCTAAAAGAATCAGAGATGTAACCAAAAAGCAGTTGGCCTACTCTATAAAGCAGGTACCTAAATATCTCTGAATATGGGGATCTGAAGCTGAGACAAAAAAATAGCTGTACAGAAGTTAGGGTCAAATGAACTGAATAGACTTGATACACTTTTGGCTTTAACAGACTCTGAGGAACCGTTGTTTCTGGTAGAAGTGAGCACACAGCCAAAATGTCAGAATCTGTGCTCCTGGAACTAAATGACAGTTTCACTGAAAGTTTTCCAGCTAATCTGGGCTATAGTTTTCCCTGACTTTTGAGCCTTGGGTAGAAAGCGCAATCAACGATCTCTTGTATGTGTAATAAGGCATGCAGTGTACTGAGGAATGTGAATATTTTGAAATTGTTCAGGAGTAGGTTGTGGGTCTAAAATATATTTACAGTTTCTTTTAAAAGAGGGAAGATTACTCATTTCCTGGATTTTTATTGTTGGTTGGTTTTGGGGGTGATTGAATCAATAATAATCATGATAAGAGACATTTTCCCATCTTTCTTATATTCTTTTGCAATAAGAGATTTAAAAGCCAACAGAACTGCTGCAGATGAATCTGTTTTGGTCTTTAAAGGCCAAAGATTCTACAAGGAAGGAAGAGTCACATAGTATAATCCAAATAGTAATGCCTAGAGACAGTATATCTTTAAAAGGTATGATATCAAAGCATAAGTGAATGAGCTGGACAGCTTCTACTGTTGAGTGAATATAGCTCAGGGTATCTTTGCCAGTGCACAGAGGTGAGTTGAGTCATAGCCAAGTTCCATCTCAATTAGTTCATAAGTATTGGATAATTCTGCTGAAGGCACTTTCTGCCTGCTTTTGCACTGTGCTTAGCACATTTAGGTGAATCACAGCTTTTCCTTTTCTCTAAGACACAGTCAGGTTTTAATGCCCCATTAATGAAAGCATCAAGGCTAACCATAAATTGGCCCAAATCTTGGAGAACAAAAACTGTGATCTGTTAATATGTCAGACTGAATGAATGAATAACATCTATGAATACGGCACAAGTTGCTTTCAATCGAAGATCATGTGCTGTATTTGAGATAATGTATCTTGTGGATATGACTGCAAGAGCTGTTGAAGTTGACTTCACTTTTAGAAAAGTCATTGACACAGCTCATCAGGCTGACATTAATAGAAAAGAAGGAAGGCTGGTGGCTCTTTCTCTTGGAGTGCTATCAGATAGTCTTTTATAAGGAACTGGGGACAGGCGGGCATGTCAAGATTCTGAGATGGAATTTTCCACTGAAACTAATTCAGGAATGGATAGAATTTAAACAGATTGGAAAATAAATGATCTTAGCATTCATACCAAAAAGGAGGAAGAAATTACATTAATAAGCAAATTCCAAAATTACAATGAGAAATCTCTTTATTTCTCTCAAAAATGGTTGCAGTATTTCTGCATTACTGTATTGTGAAGTTTTCTTTTTTTCATGCACAGTACTTTATTTCAGGCTCAGTACTTGCAAGTGAGGATGAATTGTCTAGTGAAGATATCCAAAGAAAGTATTTATTTTCAGAGATCTCAGGATAATTTGATGTGGGGCTGAACCTAAAGATGTTTAATTTAAAGTGGGACTTACAGCTTTTGAACTTTGCTCTTATTACTGAAGATAATAGATAGGAGATAGGATGATTAAATATCAAGGAAGCTTCTTTTCATTCTATGTAGCAGCTCCAGTTCCTCTAGAGGTTTGGATTAGAGACAAATGAAGGAGTATTCTTTGCAATTTAGCTCCACATGATCAAATATCTATAAAATAGCTATTCTATTATGACTTCAGAAATGAACAGTATTTAGAAAGGAATATGAAAACAAGCTATTCAGAGATTTTACAAATGAGATTCTCAAGATGGACCCCTTATATGTAATTACTTGTTAACAAAAAGAGTTATCAATAGTGACTTCAGAAGTTTTATTGAAAAGTTTTGAGGAACTCTACCTGTAAATATAACAAGATATGGCAACTACTAACATAATAATTATGTTTTAATCACTTAATCACTTTTTTTTTTTTTTTTTTAGGAGAACTTGACAGATATCTAACGGAGACCCCACTGAATAGAAAACTGTTTTTTTGTTTTGTTTGGTTTTGTTTTGTTTTCTGCCAGGTGTCTGTGCTTTCAGATGAAGGCATTCTATGTCTCATTTCAAGATTTCATTCTTTCTGCCACTATGTAGTAACAGAAAGTACTAGTTGGATGCGTGTGTGACTGGTCAGACAATGCAAAGTAAAAATGAAATCTCTTGGAAAATTCTAAATAAAAATAGACAATTTTCATGAATTCAATTCAGAAATTTTTAATGCGAGACTCAGTATCAGAAATCCCAGGCAATCAGTTGTTCAGCTGGGGAACAGGACACAATACCTCAATCTGGAAGCAGCTCAAAAAGCTTTATAAGTTTTGTTTATTTTTTTCTGATTTGTCTCAATAAATTGAAATTAAATATTGCAAGCTTCATCAAAATGCACATTTTCTTTCAATAGTACACAATTTAATGTAGAACATTAAGATAATTATAAAAAATTATAGTAAAGGAATAAATAGTAAAATATTTAATATAAGCTTTTTCAGAATTTGTCTTGGAATCAGACCTTTGCTGGCATGGCCATGTATGTTAGTGAGATTTGTTCTATATTTCTCTGTTTTGACTATTCAAGCTTTTAATTGAATCCTATTTGGCTGCTCCTCATAGTGACAATTGTGTAAGATACAAATAAAAAAAAAATAGTAGGTAAGTTTCTGTGGTGTAAGCTGAACAAGTCCAGCACAATTTTGTGTTACATTCATGTATTTGTGAAGGACTGCCACTTTCCCAGCATGGCTGTTTCTCATGCCTGATTAAGCTGTTTTCCCTCAGTCTTACAGCACATCATCTTCCTCACATACTTTGAGACTTACTCTAGCAGCCTAAATCCAGCCTTATCAGTGTGCATCTTGTTCCGTATTGGTAGATTCTAGTTTTCCAGATATAACTAACAAGAAAAAACTAGATTCAAGGACAGATAGGTAATTTAGACCCCTAGACCAATACCCTTTATTATTCAAGACCTCCTAATTGGGGATTCAATTATCCACTTGAGATGCTGTTGGAAGGGTTCTCTTGAGATCATCTAGTCCAGGCACCCTGCTCAGGAAGGGTCAGTTACAGCAAGTTGATCAGGACCATGTCACAGAATTGTTGAGATTGAAATGGACTTCTGGAGTTCATCTGGTCCAATCCTCCTGTTCAAGCAGGGACGCCCAGAGCAGGTTGCTCAGGACCGTGTCCAGGCAGCTTTTGAAGATCTCCAAGGAGGGAGATTCCACAACATCTCTGGGAAATCTGTGCCAGTGCTCTGTCACCCACACAATAAAGAAGTGTTCCCTGACGTTCAGATGGAACCTCCTGCATCTACTGTTTGTGCCCATTGCTTTTTGTTTTGTCAACGTAGTGTTTTGAGGTAAAGTTAGGTTTCAAAATTTTGACTTCAAGTCTGGTTGGGTTTGGAGTATCTCCCTGAAGGACACTCTCTGGGAAATCTGTTGGAGTATTTGACCACCCTAACAGTATTACCATTTTTTTTATGTATAAGTGGAATTTCTTTTATTTTGATTTGTGCATGCTGCCTCTTGTCCTTTCACTAGACACCATTGAGAAGACATTGGCTTGGTCTTCTCTGCTCCCTGCCATCAGGTCTTCATATACATTTATAGGTCCCCACTAAGCCTTATTTTCTCCAGGCTAAACAGTCCCAGCATTTGCTTTTGCGAGAACCAGTGCAGTCCCTTAATTGGCTTCATGACCCTTTACTGAACTCACTCCGGTATGTCCACGTACCCCTTATAATAAGGACCCCATCAATGGACCCAGCATTCCAGATGTGGTATCAACAGGACAAAGTAGAAGAGAAGGATTGCGTCCTTTGACATGGTGGCAACACTTCTAAATACAGCTCAGAATGTATCTGTTCTTTATTTGTTTAACCCACCAATACAAGACAAACTCAAGGGATTGGCATGATGTGTGCATCAGTGCATTGCTGAAATCCTGAAACTAACAACATTTCAAGCTCAAATGACCACAGAACGCATGCAACTACAAGGAAAAAAAAATCATCCTTAATTACAGAATCACAGAATCATTTAGGTTGGAAAAGACCTCCAAGATCATCCAGTCCAACCTATAATGAATTCTCTCAGGTTAAAATATGTCTTATACGTGGAAGTATATCAGAGTTTATTGTCTCTTAGAATTCCTGGAAAGAGGATGGACATTTTGCATCTTGTTCCAGAGCTTTAAGAACTGCCTTTCAGCAGAGCTAGTCGTTTGGGCTTATTGAAGCTGTGAAACAGACCACTTTGTTTCTCTTGCAGGGATGATCAACATTTTAGGACACTTTAAATGATGAATATGTTTTCAGTGCCCTCCTGTTCAGAAAACTCCTCCCTGCTGCAATTACCCTAGTAGACTGTAACTGTACCTTTTCATCTAAACTTTTATTTCTTGAATATTGTGTACTCTGATGTTTACTTAAACTGGTTACATTTCTGACTCACACATAAGTGTAGCTCTAAACTGTTTGGTAAACAGACAATTTCTTACATCTCTGTATTGAATGCTGAGTTTCAGCAAAGAGTATAAAATCTTTGTGCAGGAATTTATTAATTAATTGTATTGGGTTTACGTGGCAAGGGTTTGGTAGCAGGGGGCTGCAGGGGTGGCCTCTGTGAGAAAAGTCCAGCAGCTGCCCCATGTCAGATCAGAGCCAACTCCAGCCAGCTCCAAAATGGACCTGCCACTGGCCAGAGCCAAGCCAATGAGCAATGCTGGGCTCAGTGGGAGTGAGAGAATGGTTGTGGTGGAGTTCAGCTGCCTAGCAGGGAGAACTACCACATTAACCGTCTCAGACTCATGTGGTAGCTTCACACTGGTAGGTAGCTCAGCACCATCATAATACTCTCACTTCCCATCCTCAAAATGATGGGGGAGAAAATATGATGAAAAAAGGGTCAGGGGTTGAGATAAGGACAGGGAGATCACTCACCAATTATCGTCACAGGTAAAACAGACTCAGCATAGCGAGATTAATATAATTTATTGCCTACCACTAGCAGACTAGACCAGTGAGAAACTAAAAACAAACTAAAAACACCTTCCCCCATCCACGCTCTTCTACCTCCTCCCCCCAGGTGGCACAGGGGAGTGGGGAGTGGGGATTATGGTCAGTCCGTAGTGTTTTATCTCTGCCACTCCTTCATCTTCACTCTCTTCTGCTCCAGCATGGGGTCACTCCCATGGGATGCAGTCCTTCTCAAACTGACCCAACATGGGCTTCCCACAGGCAAGAGCTTTTCAAGAACTGCTCCCATATGGGTCCATATCATGGTGTGCAGTTCTTCAGGAACACACTGCTCCAGCATGTGTCCCTAATGGGGGTCCACCAGACCACCTGCTCCACCATGGGCTCCTGTCCTGCCTGCATGTAGTTCTGGTTCAGAGGCTGCTCCTGCATGGGTTCTGCATGGGCTGCAGCCTCCTACATGCCACATCAACCTTCTCTACTATGGGTTCTTCCACAGGCAGTACCTCCCACTCCTTCTTCACTGACCTTGGTGTCTGCAGAGCTGTTTCTCTACATTTTCTCACTCCTCTCACCCAGCTGCTGTTGTGCAGCAGCTTTCTTAAATAAGTTCTCACAGAGATGAAACCAATGTCACTCATTGGCTTGGGCCTGGCCAGCGGTGGGTCCATTTTGGAGCCGGCTGGAGCTGGCTCTTATCTAACATGGATCAACTTCTGGACTTTTCTCACAGAGGCCAACTCTACAGCCCCCCTGCTACCAAAACCTTGCCATATAAGCCTAATACAGGCTCATTTGGCTAATTTTTCAAAGTGTGGTGACTCTCAGATGTCCATGTCAGAGACATATGCAGTCTTTTACAAATCTAATCCAAAATGACTTGGCAGAAAGACTTGCCTGGATACTTTTTTTAAAAAGAAGCTTACTGTTTTATTTATGTAAGTATTTCATTAATAAAGTCATACGTATGGAGCATGAACATAAGAATTGAGTCATCCAGAAATCAGCTAGATTCTGTAAATAAAGTTTAATTGAAAGGAATGAAGTTGACTCTGGATCTCCCAAACATTTTTATTATTATTACAATAGAGCTAAGTTCACATCTTTATACTTCGTACTGAAATTTACGTTGCTCATGGCAACACAAATTGCCAATTTCCCCTAAACTTCACTCACAAAATTTTTCATAAGTACAAGGAACTACAAAAGAGAATGCAAAAAGAATACTTTGTGTGTGTGTGTGTGATTCAAAACAGAGAAGGAAATAAATTAGGTTGTAAGTGAATATTTTGCACTGAATTTAAATAACACAAAACCATTAGTACCTTCTATGGCAGAAGCAACAATAAAATTTTAGACCAAAATTAATAGTAACATAATAGCAATATGTAGGGAGACTAATTGTTAGACCTGTATAGGGACTCCTATATTTGGGAATGTTTGGATAGAATCTGTGAAAAAGAAACAGTACAAGCCAATACATAGGCATTCTATTTATTTTTATGATGTTATTTTTTGTCATCTCAGAGGTAGAATGATGATGTTCAGGCTCCTTCATTTAATCATTTGTGCCATGTATTTTCACCTGTACAATCATGAAGGATTTACCCAGATTCCAAACACCAAACATTTCAAAATAGCCTTCTGCTCACTGAAATGATTTGTTAGCTAACATTACCATAGTAAATTCAGGGAAGCATTTCCCTATGGTGGTGGGCCCCATCTAATGGACAATTTCACTGTCGTTACTATGGAATGTAGGCAGTGTTCTCTCACCCCAGGGTCTCAGTCTTTACAAGCACAGGGCTATTAATTAAAACAATTTTGGCATTGATTTTCCATATGCTTATTGCTTCCAGTAGCAGCATAGTTTATTAAATTACATCTCAGTATTAAACACACAGACACTGAGTCCCATGTCATATACCTGCCTGGCAGTATTCCTCTTAAGAATAATTTTCCCAACAGAAGATCATGCTGCTAATGCAACCTTCTGTACAAGTTATTTGTTTTGTGAAGCGCTGAAATGAAAACGGGGTTTCTTCTTTTCACTTCAGTGGATGTAGAGTCACAGACAAATAATTAATCTTGCCATTTCAAGAATTTATACCAGACATACAAACAAGAAAGTTTAGTTGTTGAAAAGATGAGAATTACTGTGAAACAACCATCAGCAGACCAAATAAAACCCTCAGTAAGAGTGTGTTAGTCTTCCCAGAGGATCATGTGAAAGCCATGTTACTATGAAACACCCACAGTGCTGTGAGCTTGTTAATGTACCCGGACAGCCTATTATCACCGACACAATAACCTGTACTAGACCTGAGCTATTTATTGAGAGAGAGATGCAACTGTGCAATAATTAACTGGAAGATCTTAAGAAAAAGAAATTTCTAAAGACCAGTTTTTATTGGTTTCTAAGCAAAGATGTGCCAACATGCTGGAATACATCTAGTCAGCATTACATTGGAACGTATAATTCAGAGGTCTACTAAAATAAAAGCCAATAGTCATTAATAAAATTATAAAAGTAAAAAATGTGCTTACATTACATTTCATAATGATTGGTACCAGAAACTACTTTCAGGAAGCAGTAGGTACAAGTCTTATACATGCCATATAATTTCACCTGCAGAGTCCACTTACTCTGTCATACTGTTCAACTAGATTATCCTAATTCGAAGATTGAAAGTTGACTTTATTACAGGGTATAAGTACATTCTCAGAAAAGAAACATTGAGAAATGATGTCATTTTTATTAGAAAAAAAAAAAAGCATAAAGTGGAAACAGAAGAGATGAGACAAATTCAAATTAGAATTAGAAATATGACATAACTGGAGAGGTTTGAGTCTATATGAAAAACAGTTGAGACATTCATTTTTCTCTCTTTTTCAGTCAGAGTAGGTGGTTCATTAGAAGTAGTTCAATTCTGAAATAATTCTACAGACACACTCTCTTCCTCCCTCTCTGCCCTGTGAGGCTTCTCAGTGGCACAGAAATACAGGTGCCAGTAGTTCCAGAGTCTTATGTGTAGGTTGTCTCAATAAAGTTATGTTCAGGAATGCTGTTGTGGATCTGCCATGCTATCCATTGCTTCTTAATGGTTGCTTAATCCATTGCTTCCAACTTTCTGGCATGCAATATAAGTGCAAGTATGATAATTGATAACCTAACTTTAGTTAGAAGGAACAAAATTAATTTAAGACAACATGCACATCTGAATCCGACTGAAGGTAAGGCTTCCATGGAAGCAGCTAGAAATAATATATTAACACACATGTTGAAGTAACCTCTTCTGAACACCAGGACATTTTTTCAAAATGACTGCCCTGTTAGCATGTTTTAGAAAAATGTGTTGGAATATCTCTACTCCTGAGTGTAAAAGATTTTTTTTTTTCCATTTCCTCATTCATTTCTTCCATTTTTTTTCCTTTAACTATTTTATATCTTTTATTAGGCAAACAGCAACAGCAAATAGAGCTGTAAAGCTCTATAAAGGAGCTAAATTCAATATCATGTTAATAGGTTTAGGCTCATAACACGCTATGTCGTCCATAGACGGCAAACTCCTTGAAGCCTTCAAGATCGGAAAGTGCTGCTCTGTCTTGTATCTAGGGTCCCATGACCTTCATAACCTAATTAATGGCAAATTTTGCCTAAATCTTACTTGATGTGTCTCTTTTACTTATCTGGAAAAAAGAACATTACACAAAAATATAAAAATCTATAGTCCCTAGCTGCTTCTCTTGATTTCAGGCAGGCATTTATTCTGGGCTCTAAAACCCAAACTTGTGAAAAACAATCATCTTTCCTTGGACCCACCTAGGGATGCTAAAAATGTTCTGGTGGACTATATGTGGAAAGTATTATATCAAATCACATATTCTGGTGTTTGGTGAGGTTTATTCGATATAAATCATAGATGAGAATAGTGCAGTGAGACTATTATGAAACAAAGCTGGATGGATTGATTTATTTGCAAAAAGAGTTCCTGTTGATACTATATAATCAGGTAATTGATGGGGATGTCTAACAACTGCAAGCCTTCTTTACCATTTTTTACTCCCCCTGGAAGCTTTCCATTTGCCTGTTTATAGCTCATTATTTTATTTTCCTATGGCTGATCTTTTTTTCAATATTATCTCTTCTTTCTTTTTATGGCAATTATACCACCATAGATACAATTTTGTTATGCAGTCCTGGTTTTTGTAACATGCCCCCAAGGGTATGTTATGCTCTCAGATAAAAATGGCAGCTGTTGTCGGTTATGCTAAAAAACTAAAATGGTGGAATAGGTCATGTTCTTCATTATTAGAAATCCATTTTTTTCAGCTGGAGGTTTTTGACAACCATAAATCCGAATACGGGCATTTAAATACTATGTCTATAGTAATGAAACCACATGGGAAATTTTCATGTTTGCAAATACTTGTCTAGTTCAAATAACATCTGCATCTGCTGGTCATTTATGCATGCAAAGGTGAATTTGTAACAGCCATTCTGAAATTCTATACTAGAATAGATAGTGTATTTAAAACTTCGTTACAAGATAAAAGAAAATATATACTTCAAATTTACGCCTAATAGTGTAGTAGATTTCATTTGGTGTCCCGAAAGAAAGATAGGTGAAAGACTGTGTACAGTGATGCAATAAGAATGCATAGACTAACCATTTTTAATGCTGTCATCCAGAGGGAGCTCAACAGGCTGGAGAGGTGGGCTGACAGGAATCTCATGGAAGAAGTGCAAGGAGAAGTGCAACGTCCTGCACCTGGAGAGGAACAACCCCAGGCATCAGTATCTGCTGGGGGCCATCCAGCTGTAAAGCAGCTCTGCAGAAAAGGACCTAGGAGTCCTGGTGGACACCAAGTTGAATGCAAGTCAGCAATGTGCCTTTGCTGCTAAGAAGGCTAATGGTATTCTTGGCTGCATTAGGCAAAGTATCACCAGCAGGTCAAGAGAGCTGATCTTTCTCCTCTACTCAGCGTTGGTGAGGCCACATCTGGAATACTGTGTCTAGTTCTGGGCCCCCCAGTACAAGAGAGACCTAGACATACTGGAAGGAGTCCAACAAAGGGCCACCAAGATGATCAAGGGACTGAACAGCTCACCTATGAGGAGAGACTGAGAGCGCTGGGACTGTTCAGCCTAGAGAAGAGGAGGCTCAGGGGAGATCCTATCAAGGTCTTTAAATATCTGAAAGAAGCCATTCTATTTTCAGTGGTGCCCAGTGCCAGGACAAGAGGCAATGGGCACAAACTGGAACTTAAGTAAGGAAAAATTACTCACTGGAAAACAACCATTTGAAAAAAAAATGCAGTTTTTGAAAAACAGTTTTACTCAATTGTGACACAAACAGAAAAGATTTGCAATTTATCTGACAAGTTGGTAAAACAAAGAGAACATGGCAGAACAGTTGATTCTGGTTTCTGTAGTGACCTAGGGTTTGAAATCTCCTCTAGTCTAAGATTTTCTAAGTCTAAGATTAATCTAGTCTAGATTTTCTAGAAAGAAAATCTTTTGTGAAAATATCTTTATGAGTGTTTCTACCAGATGTAATCAGTTCAGTGACAAATTTTTTGATGGGAAAACATTTTGTTAAAAATGTTCCATCTTTTTGTGCTTGTCACGAAAGGAAAGTTTTCTTCATATTTAAACCTTGCCTTTCCACAATAGATATTTACTTACCTTACCTTACCTTACCTTACCTTACCTTACCTTACCTTACCTTACCTTACCCATATTTATCTATATCTATCTATATCTATATCTATATCTATATCTATATCTATATCTATATCTATCTATATCTATATCATCTATATCTATATCTATATCATCTATCTATCTATATCTATATCTATATCATCTATCTATATCTATCATCATCTATAGGAAATGGAGATTTCACATTCTTTAAAGAAATTCTCAGAGCTGAAATCCTTACTTAGGCTTTTTATAGCTATGTTTATGCTTCCAACTGCAGAATAAATATTGAGAAGGAGATTTTTGTCTCTTTGGTGAAATATAACTTTGAAAACAATGTTCAATTTTACAGGTGAATATATATTTTTTCTAAAATACAATAATATCTTGTCTCCAACAATCTACATAATTGTTAAAAACAGCATGCATAGTCAGTTACTGTAACTCACAAGGAAAGGTAAGTTTTGAGTTGTGGGGAACAAAAAATTGTATTAGATCTATTAGAACATAAATATTTAGTATTTCAGCTTAGTAATGTTATACATAGAAGTTCTTTCAAGATTTATTTATGTTTAACTAATTTGCATTTAATCTGTGGAGAGAACAAAATATCTATTACGGGATATCTATTATTTTGTGTTTATGCTGTGCTTTACACGACTTGACATCTTTGAGTTGGTGTCTGATCTTCATTGCCATTATCATCAATAATTTTAGGAAGCTGTAGGAGCTTCCTAATAGAAAGAAGTGATTATTTTAATTCAATTAATTGGTTGGATAAAATTAATTAATTTAACTATTTAAGAAAGATGTTATGGCCTGTCATGTCATCCATACTGAGTTCCGAGACTTGGAGTTTAGGAACAGCATAATGATAGGACGCTCTGTAATGATGGCTTCTGTGTCTAGAAAGACCTCCTTTCCAAGTAGGAGTCTTGGGAGGGAGGAAAAACATAATCAGATGGTAAGAAATAACTCCAGCTTTTGGCATTGAATTATTTTGGAAAAAATAATTGTGCAAGGAAATAACTGAAAGCTACTTGGATTGGCTTATATGATCTCTAAGCTGGAAGTCTGTAATTATTAGAATTGTCTGGGAAAGTAACTTTTCAACACACTCTATGTATAATTGCCTAAATCATTGTATTCTTAATGTAACCTTAAATGCACCAAAAAACTGCAACAAGATCACATACGTAAGCGATTACATACATAATTGGTTAATTTAAGACTTTACAGCACAGGCATGTAAAATTACTAAAGGAAAAACTCCTAAAGATTTTGATGGATTTAAACCAATGCTTCTTTTGAAATTTTATATTGTTAAAAACAGGAAAACATTCAAAGTCTAATATAAAGCTATCTTCCATAGAGAGGTTTATACAGAATCTTATTTCATGAGTTTTGTTTGATTATTAAGAATATGAAGAAGGCATCATCTTCTGTTATAGTTCAAATGAGTTTCCAGCAAAGAAAGACATGAAAATTGTCATAGATTTTGACACATATTGACTTTACTTATTCTGCCGTGTGCATTTACATTGAGTACCTTCACCTTGATTGATTATATAGGTGTTGAAGATGAATAATGTGACATGAATGTGCTAAGGATTTGGAATGTAAAATAATTATATAAGTGTTAAATATTATGACCTAAATAACTTATCAGTTACTCACTCTAAATGCCACAGGAATAAATATTAATTCCATTTGAATACGAGTGTGTACATATACATGCATATATATATATGTATATACATGACAAATACAAGTTTAATGAAATTTATACAATGCAATTTGAAATATTAATTTAAATCTAAGACAAAATAACAGTAGCATATTGTCTGAATAATAGCTACAGGAACAGAGATAGAACAGCCATTTCAGTGTGCCCAGCTGGGATTATGGCCTTTAAAAACATATTACATGCACATAAATGTTTTTTTGGCTGCCAGAATCTAGGACCATCTGTTTGGATGGCTGTATGCCCATGCAGAAGTTGGTAGAGCCCTTGCCATTATGCAGAGATGCCAGGTATCAATGGGATTGAGATAGGCAGGCCTGCAGAACACTGCAAAGGACATCTGTTCTGCAGGAAAAGAGGAGGGAAGTCCATCTTCTGTGACAACCCCACTACACTGACACCACATGCCTACTTGCACCTAACGACACCTGTTCATAGTTACAAGCCAAAATAAGAAGGAAAAAAAGAGCCATCCCTGAACAATGGGGAATGGGTAGTATGGAGTCTTAAAGACCTTTGGGGCTGCCAGGAAAATAGGTTTCACTGTGGTAGGCATTTGGGAAACCAAGGAAGACCATATGGGATATCAGAATGAAAGTCCAGGCATTTTGTATACCAACAAACCCTTGGCAAACAATTTTTTTGGGGGGGAAACAATCAAAAAGACAAAAAGAGCTAACAAGGAAGATCTAAACAACACTTTTGCTTTAATCATTAACAGAAGACAGTAAATTAAAGATGCTAACCAACAGAATATGTTATTCTTCTGCATGTCTTATAAAGAAACAGTATAATTTGTAACCCTCTGAGTTCATGAAAATTACGGATATTATAAAACAAGTAAACACAATGCAAACCTTCTGTTTTAGCTTGTTACACTGTCAGAATATTCTTGTAGTTGACCAAATGACCAAATTAATCTTTCTTCCAGATGAAATAGCAGATGATGTGACACTTACATGGATAAAGAGTTGTTGTACAGCCTTATAAATTTTATTTGTAGTATCAGATTTTCACATACAAACGCAAACTGGAGTTTTGTATCATTTGTAACTTCAAAGAATATGTACATTCAAATTTGGTTGCAGTTTTGTCACCCAGACTACAAAGTCTGTTTGAGACAAAGCTGTGGACGCTACATATTTACAAATAAAAACTGCCATTCTAATTTTAAAAAATGGTGTTTCTACTCCACTGTCCAAACCTTGACAATTTTTAATTAAAAATGTTTTAAGGAAAGTATGAGAACTAGTGCTTCTTCTATAAAGTAATATATATAAAGGAAAAATAGATCTTCAATCTACAGATATTTCTTTCTATATACAGGCAGCTGAAAACTAATACCTATATGATATCTCAAGAATACATTGAAGGATTTATTATACATTCAAGAAGAATATCTTTAGTTTGTGTTTTCATTTGGAAACCAGGTATACATTCATTTTAAAAGCTAGTCACTAGTTAGTTAGAATTTGTTTTGCAGAATCAGCTCCTTTATAATGCTTTCTCACTGAATGTACAGTAGCTCTGTATGTTTAGGATGTATTTTTGAATCACAGGAATTCATTAATATAAAGTCATTGGTTGATGACAGCAGCATTACTTATTTTTATGGAGCCAGGATTGAAATCTAAATCTTACTGGAATTAAATGTATGGAACTCTGCCTTAGTGCAGGTCAGGAGTCAGTTGCAAGCTTATGGGTGAAAATTAGAGGGCTCACCTACATGGGTGCTGTTGTAGTGGGTATCTGCTGTAGACCTCCTGATCAAAAAGATCAATGATTCAGCTGATCATAGTCCTCATGGGAGATTTTAACCACCCTGATATCTGCTGGAAAGATAATACATCAGGGCTCAAGCAATATAGGACATTTCTTCAGTGCACTGATGGTAATTTCCTGGAGCAAATAACTGAGGAGCCAACAAGGAAAGGTGTTTTACTTCCGACTTACAAACAAGGAAGAACTGGTTGGGGGTGTGAACGCTGGAGACAGCCTTGGCTGCAGTGACCATGAAATGGTGGAATTCAGGATCCTAGGAGGAGGGAACAATGGAAAAAGCAGGACCATAGCCTTGGATTTCAAGACAGCAGACTTTAAACACTTCAGAGATCTGCTTGGAAGAATCCTATTGGATATGGCCCTGGAGATGAGGAGTCCAGGAGAACTGGTTGATGTTCAAAGATAACCTGCTCCAAGCTCAAGAAAGGTGTACCCCACAGATAGGAAATCAAGCAAAGGTGGCAGGAGACATACATGACTGAGCAAGGAGATCCTGACTGAACTCAGACACAGAGGGAAGCATGCAACAGGTGAAAGCAGGAGCAAGTGACTCATGAAGAGCACAGAGTTTCTGTCCAACCATGGAGACAGATGGGTTTAGAAAAGCGAAGACCAACATGGAGATGAATCTGGCAAGGGCTGTGAAGAGCAACAGGAAAGAATTCTACAAGTAAAAAAAGAGCAAAAGGAAGACTATGGAAAACATGAGTCCACTGCTGAATTGAGTAGGGCACCTGGTGACAAAGAACATAGAAAATGCCAAGATTCTCAGTGCTTTCTTTGCCAAGGCCAGTTGAAGGCAAGTCACTAGCAGTGTATCACAGGGGTCAGTACCAGGGCCAATGATGTTCAATATCCTCATTAATGAGCTGGACGATGGGACAGAGGGCACCTTCAGCAATTTTGCAGATGATAGAAGACTGGGAGGAGTAGCTGATACACCAGATAGTTGTGCTGCCATTCAGAGGGACCCAAAAAGGATGGAGAAATGGGCAGAGAGGAACCTCATGCAGTTCAACAAATGGAAATGCCAAGTCCTGCACCTGGAGAGGAACCATATCAGACACCAGATTATGCTGGGGGTTGGCCAGCTCTAAAAGAGATTTATGGAAAAGGCCTGGTAGACAACAAGCTGACCGTAAGTCAGAAATGTATCCTTGTGGCAAGGAAGGCCAACAGCCTCCTGGTTTGCATTAGGAGGAGTGTTGCCAGCAAGTCAATGAAGGTGATACTTCCCCTCTACTCAGCACTGATGGGGGTGTGTCTGGAGCACTGTGTCCAGTCTGGGGCTACCCAGTGTGAAGGAGACCTACACTGACTGGAGCAAGTCCAGTGCAGGGTCACAAAAATGAGTAAGTGTCTGGAGCATCTTTCAGGAGGAGAGGCTGAGAGAGATGGGACTGTTCATCCTGGAGAAGAGAAGACCCAGGGGGGATCTCATCAATATGTGTAAATATCTGAAAGAAGGGTGTAAAGAAGACAGAGCTAGGCTTTTCTCTTTGATACCCATTGAAAGGACAAGAAGCAATGGATGGAAATTAAAATATATGAAATTCCACCTGAACACAAGAAAACACTTGTCTACTGTGAGGATGGTCACGGGCACAGGTTGTCCAGAGAGATTGTGGAGTCTCTATCTATGGAGATACTGGAAATCCAACTGGATACGGTTCTGGACAACCTGCTCTAGCTGACACTGTTTGAGCAGGGGCATTGCACTAGACGACCTCAAGAGGTCCCTTTCAATCTAAACAATTTCATATTTCTGTGTTTATTATATTTCATGAATGGGACAAATGTTTAAGAGGCATATATTCAAAAATGAGTAATCATAAGACTTTCACTCCATAATTTTGTCTTTATGCATTTTCCATTTCTTTTGAAATGCTTGATTTATTATTTTAAGGCTATGTGAAAGGTTTCACAATCTTGATTTTGCTTATTCACTAACATGTTCATAATTCTTAGTGGAAGTATTATTTTTGCTCTAACAGTATGAAGAACAGAGGCTTCCAAATAAATCAGTGAAACCTCTTAAAAAAGGAAACTACTAAAATACAGATAACATTCTGGTACAAATTCCCAGATGAATTTTACTTTGTGCTATTATTTCTGAAATATGAAATATGGAAAAAATTATGAACACTTTATTTTCCTTATTTACCTCATTTGTGAACAACAAATAAGGTGATTCTTTTTGGAATACAGAAAATGGAACTTCTCCATAAGAAAATAATAATATTTAGTAATATATAAACCGTTATCATGTATTATAATGAAGTATTATTGTTGATATTTTTGTTAATATATTATTATATATTATTATACATGATTATGAATACATGTTTTAAAGTACGTGGAAATGGGTTTATATTAGAAACATGAAATTTTCTGCAGAACTACAGAAATCACTACTAACTTTGTAGGAATGAAGTTGTCAAGCAGAGTTTATATCTTCTATGCATGTGGTTATTATGCTCCATTGAGTCCTTCTGACTTGATTAAATTGGACAAACTTCCACACCTGAGCAAAACATGACTTCTTGTTGTGTGACTATCACTAGGATTCATGTAAAGTTTTTTGCCTAATTACTGGTATTTTCCTCACATTATGTTCCAAACTGACAGAGGTGGTTTCATAAACTTTAGATCTTTATTCATATTTATTATGTGGAAATGAGTTCAAATAACTGTGGTTCATTCAGCTGTCCATATTGATAGCCTTTGTGGACTTAGTGGTCTCTCTTGATACCAATTTCATATACCCAAATCAAATAACCTCTAAAGGATCCTTGTAGAAGATTCAAGATGGCAGGCAATGTGGTAAAGACATTTTTAACTGGCTGAAAGACAGTTTCTCTTTCTGCTGAGTGTCCAGATAGAACATGCACCTCTCAACTGAAAAGCTGAATTTGGCACATAGTGCACCTCTATTAAGTTTTTTTATTCTATTCCACAAAGTTTACATGAAAACATAAGTTTTCAAGCACAATTAACATCACTCTTGTAAGTAATGTGGATTTTTTGCTGTCAATAGCATTTACAATGTAAATATTAATGAACTCTACTTCAAACACAAGTACATTTTATTAAATAGAAGTGCTGCTGTTTTCATATAATAAACCTTTAAAATGGTGACATTTTTCATTTATGCATAGTACTTAATTTACTAGAACTGGTCAGAAAACACTGATTGTTCAGCACCTTTTTTTTTTTTTTTTTTTTTTTTTTTTTTTTTGATAANTTTTTTTTTTTTTTTCCTGGAGCAAAAAATTACATCTTCCTTGAAAAAACTAAAACACAGGCATCTATAGTGAATTATCACGTCTACTCCCATCAACACAGCTTAAATTGCCTGTTCTTATTTTGTTCTTTTCACTGGAAACTCAATGCTACGCTGAAGAAATGCTCCCAGTCAAAGTTATGTAAAGACTATTAAGAATCTGTAAAAAATTACTTCTTTGACAAAACAGAACTTTCTAGGGGGAAAAGAAAATCTAGAAAGAAAACTAAACTTTCTAGAGCAGGCTTACTGTTCACTGCTCCCTCATTCCGACTCAATTGTTATTTTATATCTGTGTTAGGATTTTTTGAAATTACTATTTCACAGAGGAAAGACTGTACAAAAACATTCAACATCTTAATTAGTATTATTTTTGATAAATATACAGGAAAGAAAGTAAAGTGTAAAGCAACACATTTCTAAATGTTTAAAATGATCTAAGCACATGATATTTGCCTCTCATTAGACAACAGATATGAAGGTTCAACAAACTAAAAACAAAACCGTGCTTATTAAATAATCAACTGTATTTGCAGCTGGTCAGTCAGGCAGAAATAATAGAGTTGGATATATGTAACAAATTTCTACCAGAGTATTAAATCATGTTTTGAAATTTCTCCATAACACATTTATAACAAAGTTAAAAATTAGATTGTATTTACACCAATATTTTCTTTGATATGTATTTTTTCCCCTAATTTTAATAAAAAGGAAAAAAAAAAAAAGAATGGTAAGATGCATAGATAATGTTTTATTAGTATGGTAGATCACTTGTGGTAGATCAAAAACGTAGATCAACAATCTCAGGCCTCAAGGCCAGAAAGCAGGAAAATACACAGTTGACTACACATTTAAAAAAAATCTAAAAAAGACCATTTATTTAGCTATTTTTTGAAAGACGGTGCATCTAAAGTGTCTGTTACGTATGCAAGTGATAAGTTGAACACCTATAGCTGAGGGTTAAATAGTAGGATTATTTTCAAATATATAGATGTAACAAAACCCATACGGGTGATTTCATTTTCACAATATGATTATACCTTCTTTTATTTCTGACTTTTGTGTGTGTGTGTGTATGTGTGATTTTGGATTCCGAGTGGATCTGGAACACTGAAAATATTCCCTCTGAGAGTTATGCTTTTGTGCAGTTAGATTTCTATCTTTAGAGAGTAGTGAGTGGGTTAGAAAACAGAACTTTGAAATGTGACCTCCATAGCTGATTCCTCACATATTCCTCCCTTGAAATTTTATCTTATAGGAAAAGGAGTCAGATATCATCAGTAATTTAACTGACATCCTTTTGAATAACACCCGTCAGTTTTTCTCCTGCTTGGACCCAATATAGGTAACTTTCTTGACATATGCATTATTAGTATGTATGTATGTGCTTATCTTAGCATGAATAGAAAAATTCTTTTTACATGACTTTTTCCTCATAATAGAAAGAAAACAAACGTAGAAATTCTTTACTGTGGGTTGCTTTTAATTTGCTAATTAAGTTGCAATAATTTTGCTAAGTAATTGCTCATTTATTTAAACAGTGGAGTTTAGACAAAACAGAATTTTCTTGTCAAATTTCTAATTAAATAATATTTTTTTTCCTTACATTTCTTCTCAGGCTTTCTAGAAAATATACTTTTTTAACGTTATGTGTTGTTTTTTTACATGGCATTAATTTTTATTGTGCCAGTAGATTTGAGTCCATATGTACTGAATTAAATACTGTACTGAAATAAAGAATTCTTAAAATATATATTTTTTAAAATGGCATGCTTATAATATATACTTTTATTATTGCTTTTGCTCTTTAACTTATGTGAAAGTATGAATAATCTAGGGTCAATACAAGTACCAAAGCTTCTGAACAGTATCAGCTATACTCCTGAGAATAACTTTTTGCAGTTGATAACATGAACTGAGTAAAGATTAAGAACAATGTGGCCAAAGGTGCGGGATACTGCATACAGTGATAGTGTGCAATTCAATTCAATTCAATTCAATAACCAAAGTCTCAGTGGAATATTATTTGGACTTTTTAACATCAGTAAATAATGAACAGATAAGTCAGAACACAACAGAAGATAAAGATTCTTTTGATTTGAGTAAATTCAAGAGGGAAAATAAGTAATTCTTGTGTTTTTGGAAAATTTCAGTGATTTTTAGTAATCAATATAACAGTAACATTTCTTAGAAAACAATGACCCGTTGCTCCTAAGTGTTCAGGAATAAATTAAACTTCTTAATTTACATATCTGTTTGTTAAAGTAGTATCACAGTTTGAACATCTCCTCAAATAGTCCTTGCAGAAAGATAAGTGAATTGAATCAGCCACAAAGGGAATACTCATTTTTCCATTTTGACAAAAATATGAAAAATAATCCCAGGCATCAGCATATGTGTATAACATTCAGAAATTATAATCTCTCTGTTCAGGAAGCAAACAGGCTTTGTTTTTTTTTTTTTTTTTGCAGGAAAGGTAGGTGACTTTGTTTTTTCTCAGCAAAATATGCTAAAAAAATAATATAAATAGTAGAATAAATCTGTATTCTTATCACAAAAATGCCATAGTTTATTGCAGAAAACAAACAAATGACTAGGAAAAAAAATGGTTTGGCTATCAAATCTTCTCTATCTCACCTGAGAAGTGCTTCAGAGTACTTCTGATGGAGAAGATAGTAAAAAAAAAATAGAAGATAGGAAAAAAATAGATCCATCTGACAAAGCAGAGAGAAGCAAAACATAGAAATGAAATTCTTCCCAAAACATTTGGAAGAAATCTCCATTCTGAGAAAATCATTAACATAATAAAAAAAAAAAATGCCAATTAATAGAATAAATGTTTTCCTCACTATGTTCTGAACATAGTGAGAAAATGTTAGATTGAGCCTTGGGGAACAAAATTTATTATGAGTATGAAAAATGTTACAGTTTTGATGCAGTTTTTAAATGACAGCATAATATGTTATGGATCATTTGATTTTTTTGTACGAAAGCGCTATTCAGTGCCCAAAAAGGCATATGCTGCTAACGGCATGTGTTGCAGTCCTTTTCTTACGACAGCTGGCAACTAACAAATGCCAGTCAAAACACAAAATGTCAAGCAGAAATTTTTCCTAATAAAAGTATTAGTTTGGACAATAGCACATAAAAAACTTTACTAAAATGTTTCCATTACTCTTGGATGCAGAACACAAATGATCTGTTGTGTTAAACCTTTAACAGTACATAGTAATATGTAAACCTGGCATATATTCTTTCCCTTGCATTAATTCCTATTCTTTGTATCAATATAATGTTAAAATGGATGCACCTAAACCTTTCCCAGACAGAATATTTAAGTTGACAGAACAACATAAGCTTTTCTTTCTTTGCATAGTTAAAACAAACAAACAAACAGACAAAACAAAACTCTCTTATTTAACTAAAGGTTATGACTTGCATAGATTGTTGGTACCAATATATGCTGCTTTCTTTGAATTCATTGAATGACGGGATATTTAGTTTAACAGCATTTTGTACAGGAGTCACCTGTTTTCTATCAGCACTGATAAATTACTCATTCCAGTTTCCTTCCTACAGGAAACTTGTCAGAGTAAAATTCATCATTTACGAAATTCCTTTTTTGTTCCCCTATAGATTTCCACATTATTTTATACTGACCACCAACATTTCAGTATTATCTTTTTTTTTTCTGCTGTATTACATAGTTCTCATTATTTTTTCTTCATTAAGATTCTTGATGATTTTGTAATCTGATAATTTATTAGAACTAGAAGGAAACAGTAATGCATTTGATTAAAAAAAAGTTCAGCTTTTATGTAAAAGATTCTTATCAAATCACTTAATTAAAAGTTCAGGTGATTTTCAAAAGGGATAGAGAGAAAAGCTGGCTATTAGAAGGACTAGATGATGTTGAATACTGCTGACTTAATTTAAATATTGTTTATGTTCGTATAATCTTCACTTTTTGCTTCCTGACTCATGATGGTTACAATTTTCAGTACTGACCATTGCTCAGAACTGAGCAACAGTTTCTGTGATGTTTTTGATGTACTTGGAATTGAGACTGCATGTTTTGAGAGTCTGTGGTAAATTTCTGCGTCAGTCAAAGATATCTGAACTAAACTATTCAAAAACTACAAGAATAGACCTAAATGAATAGTTGGGTTTCAAAACTCATCAGCAGAAATCTTTTCTAAATGCATACAAAAATAATAACTAATAAAACTAATAACAAAGACAAAGAAATACTCATGCCTGGATCTCAGCTCACTCTTCCTCTGTATTAGTGTTTAAGGTTAGCTTCCTTTTTTAGACCTTTAAGAGGAAAAACAGGTTTTTGTTTGTTTGTTTGTTTGTTTTGTGTGTTTTCTGTTAGTTTCAAAACTCCAGGGCAACGATTTAGAAACAGCAGGGAAAGCCTTCTGAGGGAAATGTGATTCAAGTCTGTTTAAGAAATGAGTAGAACATCCAAGGTGGAAAAAAGGGATTTATAATTTCTCTTTGAACCTCTGCTGGAGAACTGAAAGTAAGAATGCTTAAAAGAGAAATCACTTCACATCGACTACCAAGTTGATTCTAACTAAGATATGACTTGTAAGGTTGAACTAGTTGCTGCTTAAGGCTCAGAATTTAGTTTATATGATTTTAAAGCAGATTAAATTTGCGGAAAAAAAGGGGGAATGGGAATACTATATGGTAGAGATTTATGGAATCAGTTCATAAGAGCAGAAGAATCTCTAATGACATACAGCTTTCCAGATGGCCCAGGAGCCCTACATTGTCAGATAGTCCAAGAGAAAAACTGAATGTCTTTAGTTGTGTTTAAATACAGATAGTCATCGATATTTGAATAATATTAAGTCCTGCAGGTAAAATTAAATTAAATTAAATTAATCATTAATGACATAATGGTAACATTCAGAAAGTGGTCTTCAAGTGTTTAAATGAAGTTACAGAAATGATCCAGGCCCAGAAAAAGAGACCCAGAAAATTCTCATCCCTGCATATGTAAAGCCATTAGGCACTTATATTCATTTGATGCTCATACATTAATATTTAGAGAGCATTTAGAGAGCATCAAAATGTGAGAATATAGTTTTATAACAATCCAAAAAGGAGGGTGACCAGTGCAAAACCTCTGGCTGTATGGGTGAAAAGGCTCCTGCCAATATTTTGAAGTGAAACGGCTAGCAGCTTTTTCATGAAAATTTCACATTAAAAATAAATAAATAAATAAATAGATAGATAGAGGTTTGAATCTTTAGGTTATATCAAACACAGGAACAAAGTGGCCTTTGAAATAGAGATATCTCAGATCTGCCTGGTGACACAAGTTAAAACAAAGGTCTTGTAAACCAATCTTTCTCTTATCCAATATTTCTTTAAGGGGTGGATACTTCCTTCTCGCTTATTCACGATCCAGCAACTTCCTGTGACTGTTGGGTTACACACAACTCCACACAAATTTCACCAGGTCACAGGGGAAATAGTGTAAGGAACAGACTAAGTGCCCACTGTGCTCCATTTATGTCCCCCACATGACTGTCTGTAACAATTTCTGTGAATTATCAGTGTGAACTCACTTAACTGTGAGCTAAAATGACCATCATACTGAGAGGAAGCATACTCTGCTTATGTTTGAGCCTGCCCTTACTGTTTGATACATTCACGGTTGCCAAGTTCTTTCCATAGAAATGCATCAGTGGAGCATTTCGGTTTCTGCACATGTTGCAGCTTCACTGCCTGCTGTGTCTTTTATCTGGCTACCCTTGCTTCTCACATACTAGAAGACTTCACTAGCTGAACACCCTCAGTTATTTTCAGGGAAAATCTTTTCCTCCTGCTTTATGATTCATATAATACAGTGCACAGCTGCCAAGACAAGGCAAAGTCAGCCTTCATTCTTTCTAGAAAATCCCTTTTAAACAAAGTATAGTGTCCATACAGTAAATTACCAACAAATGAAACAGATAACATCTGTCACGGCACACTGGAGCATGCTTAACACACATCAGCATCCCTGATACATCACAAATCACAGCAGCCATAGCCACTTTCCTTCAGAAAATGTAGCTGAAGGAATGATAAACATTCCTTTTATATTGAATCCAATCATTAGACAACATACTTCAGTAGCGAGCAGGGAACTTATATTCTAGGCCCCTTCATCCTAAGGATAATAAGAGAGTTTGACTTTTAGCATGGTGATTACACAGTAAAGGTGTTAGAACTGGATTCTAACAAAGTAAATAGAAGAGGTTATGACTGATTTGAACTAATGAGTCAATTTTGCAACATTAAGGGATCAAATCCCTAAAATGAGCACTGCATGATACAGAAAACTCAGGAAGAGCTCAGAGAAATTGACCTGTGATGAAACACTTACAATTTTCCAAGCAGAGGTCACCAGGTCCAGAGAGAATCTGATGGAAAAGAAAAAATAGTGTGACACAGAGAACAGGACTGAGAATAGAGAGCTGATGGATAACAGCAGATGAACTAAAAAGTCATTCAAATTAGATAAAAAAAACCTTCACACATTATGTTAGCTAGTAGATTATATGCAATACATAGAAAAAAGTCTGGGAATATAATGAATTAAATAATATTGTAAGAAACTCCAAAATGTGACAGAATGCAATAATATACTTTCTAGTCACTTCATAAATGAATTATCATTGCTGAGTAAACATAGTTGGTGTTTAGATGGCTTCCACTTAATAAATGCCTTTAATCTTATATTCTTTCATCACACAGCCTGGCAGCGCAGTGAGCTAGTCTGCAGCCACCTCCTCCCTCTGTCCTGAATGGCCTTATCACTCAAGCGATGCTGTTTAAAATGACTTGTTATTACAGTATTTCAATCTTGTTTACTTGAAGCTAGCACATCAAAAGCTTTGGTGCTAAACCAAGCATGACCAAAAGTATCCTCAAAGCGTCTTCATGGGCAGATGTGCGGTACTTTTCTATACCCAATTTCACCATATAAGAATTGCTTGGGCATTTATCTATCACTTATGTTAACCATGTATCCAGCCCATCACAGCTAGGCATTCATTATTAACACATTGATAGAGGATCATAAGAACTGGTCAGCTTGCTACTGCATCTCACACAGTGAAGAGCACAACAGAACGCATATAAAAATTACAAAGGTGAATTATTTGTTAAAGAAATAGACAACTCTGTTACACAAGATGAATATAATATCTTCATAAAAACAAATGAAGCAAAATCAAGTACTTTTAACTGGGACTCCTGTGCACAAATCAATGCATTGGCAGAAATACTGAAAAGCCACAGATTAGAGAAGGTAAATGGGCAAATCTTGGGGATTATGATTAACTTTTATTCCTGCTAAAGGAATATACAAAACTGATGAGCTGGGAATGTATTTTGTCTGCTTGAGAGAATAATCTGAGAGTATTGCCATACAAAATTACTCGATGGATAAGAGTGCACGTTTAAGAAAATTGAAAAGCCCAGTTTGAGAAAGTTGAAGAGCCTAGTCCTGTGACTGCAGAGAGGCAACACAAAGGTAATTTGTTTCTATTGCTTTCAAGCACTGTATTTTTCCTAAGAAATGGACATAACAGGGAGCCAATAGCACGGGCTTTCAGGAGAAAAAAAAAAAAAAAGGAACATGTGTATACATATAAGCAAAACAGAAAAAAAAAAGAAAAAGTGCTACTGTTTAATGAAACTGACCACAAACAACTGTCATCAAAGGGAAAAAGCAGAAGGCATAATTTCCCTCCTGAAAGTAGCTTTACTAGTTTTACCTAGTGGATTAATTATTTTAAATGATATATTGTGTATATTGTGGCAAAATGGCTTTATATCTTGTTTTGTAGGGAAATGCTTATTTTTACAGCTCCTGTTTATCACAGAAGCTACTGATATGAAGACATGAACTGAGGCAAATCTCTGGCTAGCTCCTTATACTGGAATAATTAATGAAATGCCTGTGTTGCACCATTTAAAATAAGTGGTGGCATTTGCATTAATTTAGACTACAGAAGGCAGAATCAAACGTATTTAGCATACTTAAAACATGCCAAATTCCTTCAAAAACATAATTGTTTTGGCCATGTTATTCTAATTTTCAGTGCTTATTTGCTTCACTTTCTTCTTGATAGACATTTATCGGTAACAAATTTTGTCAAAAAGGTTGGGTCTAAGTCCTATTTTTGATTCATTTGATCTGAATTAATATTTATTTTAATGACTGACAAAATCTATGGTATCTAGATAGATGTTGCAAAATATTCCCCCTAAACACATGCAGTAAATTTATTCCCGCCCTGATAGAGTGCTTTCCTCCAGTGCTCATCCCAAAGTAGGCCAAAGGGTACCTCTTTAATATATATCGTTATGACTTGCAGTCATTGTTTTAGTCTCAAGTTTACCTGCATATTGTATTGGAATTGCTGTTACATCACTACTGTATTATATTGTATATTATCTAACAAGATATGCTAAATTATCAAGGCAGAATTACATAAAATAGTATTTTAAATTAATTATTTCTTTCATAATTTAAAGCTGTTGTTTCAAATATATTATTTGATAATTTGATATTGACTGAGTCTGGGTTACCTTTGAAAATTATTTGGAAGAGCTGTATTTCTTCCTTGAAAATCTGGATATGATAAATAAGATTTTAAATCATGAATTAAGATGGAGTAGAACATATATTTGAAATACATTATCTTGTAAAAAAAGTGGAACACGATGTTCCTACACTAGTATTTTTTCACTGAATCATTTCTGCACCAATAAAAAAAATAAAATACTGTCAAAGCTGCAGTTCAGGTAGGCCTGGATACACCGAAAGATTTTCAGTTTCTGAAACCCATCCCATCCAATGTTAGTAGCTCCATCCAAAATTTATAGACATTCTTGGAGACAGTGAAGGTCAATGGGAGCCTAAATTTGTCACTAGCAGATACTGCCATGTAGAGGCAAGGACTGGCTGCTGTGCATGGGACAGTGAGCCAGCGGCTGAGAGTCACAGTGAGGCAGACTGGGGCAGTAGCCTTACCGGCAAGGAGCCAGGATGCTGAGCCAGCAAACCAGGGTCACAATTAGGTCCAGGAGAATGTAACCAAGGCAAGCAACAGCCCGGTGGCCATCCAGCAAATCTGTAGTGATGAGCAGGTTCAAGGTCAAGCTATAAAGTCACATCAGCAGGTCAGGGCCAGTCATGTGTGAGATCAGATGCAGACATAGCTGCAGTTCAGCTGCAGTGCAGCTTAGGCAGAAACCAAGGATATAAACACCAATTAAAAAGTGGCTACCAAGTGAAGGAGGGTGGAAATTCCACTCTGAGGCTGTTTCCAGGTCTCTCTACACAACAGCTCTTAGTGCAAGTGAGCTTATCTTGAATGCAGTCAGGCAAACTTCCGGAAGCTTGGGGGAGCTGATACAGGATGCTGGCAAGCACAAGCTTGAAATATATTTTCCCGGCTAGAGAAGATGGTGAAAAGAAACTGTCAAGGACAGCTGAAACATGTCAGTGGGTCAGATGAAAGGCTTGGACTTCCTTAGTTGTCCTTCTTGGGGATGTTATATAATATTTTCACTGATAACTTAAAAAGAATGTGTAAAAGTTGAACATACTGATGACAGAAATTGGAAATGTTTTCAAGGCAGGAAAGAATTATTAATGCACTACTTTAAGTACTGAATGACCATAAAGATGAAGTAGTAGAAGTGGCAATAACTGTGACACTGAGTAAAAGGTAACAAAAAAGTAGCAAAATAAAGTTGAAGAGAATCTTTGAATATTAATTAGGGGAAAGAGGAGGAGATAATAAATGAGAGGAGAATTATTTATCTTGAAAGATAATGTCACTAAAAAGCAAATTAATGAAAGGAGGTGCAGTGAAATTTACACTGAAAATAAAAGTTTTGTTTCTAAATGTCAGAGGAAGAAGGCCCAATAACAGTAGCAGATGAAGAAAGGCTAATTATTTTTTAAATAAATTTTGAACACTAACATTTGGTTATCTGAAAGAGCTAGGGGCTCACAAAGCTACTTCTATTCCTATATCGCTATTTTTTTATTTATGTATAAATAAGTATAAGTAATGCGTAAGCTGCAAATGAATAAATATTAGAACTTTAGTCTGTAGCTCATACTAAGTATCTCCTTTTCATTTAACTGCTTATCATATTTTAATTATTTCATATCTTTCATTGCACATCCTACAACCAAAGTCTGATTTTTTTTTTTGTAGCTTGCAAACTGAGTATTTGCATTTTTCATACGCAAGTTAGATATTTTCTATTGACTTAAGTTAGGTTTGGATCTTATGGTAATGACGATTTGTGTCATACATAATTGGATGACTTATGCAATCTGTTACTGTGAATACAGATATCAAGTTGTACATGAAAATACTGAATTCTAAATGTGCCACTCATAACATGAAACAGTGTTTTTGATGAATTATACAATGCTAACAATTTGGTCAATCTGAAGAAAAGTAAAATTACTTTCTGTGATTCTACCTAGCCACTCTTTTTATAATTCCACAGAGACATATACTGATTTCTTTTGATGCGAAAGCCAAATTTGATCTTAGCTTCCCCACAGAAATGAAATCACAGCATTAAATCAATTTTGGCCCTTAGCCAAGGCAGGCTATTTGAATCTTCTGCTATTAATTCATAAGCTTGTGTGACTCCAAAACACGTTTTTCCATTTTAATTGAAATTAATTGTGTAAACGGTGTACCAATTTTCAGAAACAAAACACCCTTTGGAACTGAGAAAAAAGCTTATTCAGTATATGTGAATCCCATTTAGCTTTTTGTGGACATGCAGCATCTCTTTTTTCTTCAGTAAATGGTAATTCTGTAAGACATGGAGGATAAGGAAAAAGGTTTAAGAATCTTTGCTATTTCTCTTGTGCATCAATATTGTTCTGTCTCATGTATTTTCTTATCCACCCTTTTATTGTTTCAGTTCCCAAGGCAGAAAGGTCCTGTGACAAACTGGGTAAAATGGCTGGAATATATCATTCCTCCCTACCTCCCCATCCTGCTTCTTAGTAGTTTTGAAGATTTATAGGTAAAGCATCGGTCAGAATGTAGTCAAAGTTCAAGTTCTTGCATTAGTTAAAATTTGCATTTTTTATCTATTGTGAGGCTGATACTGTATAACTACATGCCTTCAAAGATACTAATATAAGGTGAATACTTATATATAATGAAGTGTAATGCTTCTGCAACCTATTTTAAAAGCTGGAAGCCTCATCTTGGAGCCACTGTTACTAAAGAGACAGACATTTTATTTAGTGTTACTTTTTTGGGTCTTTCTGCATTCTCTTGACATTGCCCAGAGTTTTCTAAATAAAAATATTTAATCACACTGCCTAACTGTTAAGTATTCCCATATTTTAAATTTGGAAAAAAAAAAAAGAAAAAGAAAAAAAAAAGAAAAAAGCTTGTATGATTTTACACCATGCTCAAGCATACATTACCCTGTAAAAAGTATTATCCTGTTGAATTACATCATGTCAGTTTTTTTTTTCACTTGGTTTGCCCCATTTTTATCTTCTCCAATGTTGGCATTTTTTATGGGTATACATAGCAGTTCTTAAAGTTCTGTGCCAAATTCCTAGTTCAATATGTAGATGAGCTGTACATCTGCCATAGCATTTTCCTCTAGGGTACCTTTGAATAAAACAAGCCAAAAATATCTTGTTCAATTTGGCTAGAAACAAATTGAATAAAAAGGAAGAGTTAAAATGTGCATTTCCACTGACTATATAAAGGAGTAAGGACTTACTTTTGAGTATACCTCAAATCTTGGGAACACATCTTGGGAACATATATATAAAACACCATGAAAGGCCTGCTTTAGTTACTTTTCAATGCAGGTTTTATTATGATATAGGGTATATAATGCTTATATGATGCATGCCATTCTTACTGTAATATTGTTAAATTTAGTTGGAAGTTGTAATCAGTCTTTGGTAAGTTATGCTACCTCCTTCCAATACCTTTTCTCTAGGGTTATGGTGTTATGACAGAGTAATATTTGCCAGTTCTTGAGAAAACAAGTAATTAGAAATATTAAATTTGTGCCTTTGGTGTACCAAATTCCTAAATATATCAAACTAAAACAAGAAATGGACTCATTTAATATTGAGCATACTGCCAACTTACAGGCTCTAATGCCCAGCAGTATTTCTAGTTTTGTGTTTTCCATATTTATTCTCCTTACATATACCAGCACTCCTTACATATACCATTAAACTGGACAGTTTGTTGCTCCCTCTATTTGTCCAGGTTTGCCTTGAGGCCAGCCTAAAAAGATGCAGAGGAACAGCAGTGAGAGAAGGCTGGTGAGCAACTAGAAGAGTAAGAGAACCAGCAGACTGGGGAAAGGGAATTAAAAGAATTAATTTTGAGGAAAAAAAAAAAGAGAAAAAATAGATTATTTTTAAAAGATAAGGAAACAAAGAATTGGTATAGCACAAGAATTAAGTCACATTCTCTAAGAACAGAGTGCTATGTTATGACAGAGACAGTACAATAAAGTCCAACACAAAGTAGATCAGTTGGATATGTTTCATGGGCTTTTTCTGCATTAAGGACTACTCAGTCTTTCAGCACAAACCAGACAAGCACTCTGGATGATAAAAAGTACCAGAGGTAACTGTAAATTTTCCGTGCTCTTGATGACGGAGAAACTGAAGACTCCAGTTCTTTTTACCCAGAAAAACAAACAAACAAACAAACAAACAAAAAAACATTTTTGTTGAACATTGTATATGAACATATTTATTTTCATGCCAGGCGGAGAAGGTTATGTAGGGACATATGTCCTCTGAGGAGCCCTGACTGGCAAAGAATACGTGGGGAGAGGTTGTAGACTAATTATCCTGAAATCCTCATTGTACAAAGGAATAAAATCATGTTCATACAGATGAGCTTAAAAAGATGAACCAGATGGAAAAAAAAAAATTGTAATTGAATGACAGGATGGGCTGTTATCTTATCAATGTACCACAGAACATTCAGAGCATTTGGATAGACCTAAAAAGGCTTTTGTATGCAGTTCCCTCTGCCCACACTCCAGCTTGACCTTAGCTCTGAGCAGAACAGAGAAACTGCTATGTTATCACAACACAGAGTGCAAGCTAAAGTACTTGTTTCTCATTAGGGATTTCCAGATCATGTATGATAACATGCTGAGGAGAGCTACATAGTTCTCCATCCAGCAACAGCAAGGTAGAACAAGCTTTTATTTGTCTTTCAGAAAATGGTGTGAACTTACCCATAGCAGATTTCAAAAAATGTTGATAAATCTCAACAGTTTCTGAAGGGATCTGAGCACTGTCTAAAGTTTCCTGGTTAAATGAACCATACAGATTCCTTTTTACCTGCTGTTAAATTTTGACAGTTACAGGTCACTACTTTCATACAAGGTCCAAGCCTGACATCAAATATATCAACTCATTGGGTTTAAAAGGGACTGGATATATTAATAAAACAGTACTTAAATATTTACTAGGAGTTTTGATGACTTCCTGATAAAGCTTTAATACCATCTCCTGCTCTGTTTCTTATCATTAATATCAGGACCACATTCCTTATATTCTTAACATTTTAGGTTATATATATATATATTTTTTTTAATGTTACAAATGCTGGACGATAGCCTTCCGTGATAGTTAACTGGATAATTCTTACTTGATACTGTAGGCAGGGAACATAAGGAAATTGACTTTTTGGGTCCATTGTTATTAAATAGGTTCTGAATATTTGCACATTTGTACTATTTAATTAAATAAGGCAAGAAAAAGCTGAGAGCAGAGGATTTATACCCTACAGAGATAGAAACTAAACAAATGGCCTCAGTAACAGGCAACAAAGGGAAAAATGTTGCAGGGTGACTTCATTAGTTGAAACAAGATTACTTGTCATCACTTATCACTTGTCATCAATTATCAGATGGTCACCAAGACAGAATCAAAAGTTCAAGAAAGATCCTAAAAAAATCTAAAAGTAGATGAAAGAAAAGTTTAGAATCACTGTAAGGGATTTGCTGTGATGGTTCTGTCCCCCTACATGTTTCTATGTAAAAGCTGAACTACTATTGAAACAATTAATTCTCTTATACAGAAGACAATAAGAACAGCATTTCTTTTATGCAATCTTATGTACATCCACATACATGACATGCACAGCTGAGTTGGATCATCCTACCTTCATGCAAGAAGCTAATGATTTCAGTCTTATCCAAAGCCTATAAAAATAAAGCTCCATGAATTAATGAACAGACATGCTACGACATGGCTGTGGTTGGCACATGCCCCCTAAATAGCTTTTTGTGCTCAATCTCCAGTGGCCTTAGGAATGCTCCTTGCATGCACAGATCACCTCCTGCACAGAAAACTGAATTAATATGCAAAAACTGTGCCAAGGGGATGGCCCTTCTCCTTTATTAATTTAAACATTTTAATATTCTCTATATGCAAAACATAATTAGAATTAATGGACTTTAGTGCTAATGCAGTGCCGGGAGCTAGCTAGTGCATCTATATTCTGCATATGATAAACATGAATTTTGAATCCCTTACCACCAGCAAGGCTGGAAGCTCAGCTCAGTCTGCTGATGTAGTTTGTGTCCAGATAAAGATCATATCAACTGACAGACAAAGGGAATTAACATCCTTTTGATGAGATAAGCAAATGGTCCTCCAGGGAGGAAGTAAAACATGTCTGAGTTGCACTGATTGTTAAACAAGATCTCACTATTAATCTATAAAGACAGTTCAGTTGGGCTACAGTAAAATATGTCAGACAGAGAGTGAATGTCATATTTTAGTCTATTGTGTCCAAGCTGTTGATACTTTCCTTGTGTTAAAAATCACATTCCTCAAGTGACAGAGGAGGAAATGTAATTTACATGCTGTCTGGTATTTCACATTTACCTGAGAAACAAAAAATAACCATCAAGGAAGATAACGAAGATAACAAATTACTTGATTTGAAGGTAAATGTGAAAAAAAATGTGGCAAACAAGCAGGAATTCAGGATCTGCTGGGTACATCTTTTGAGAAATTATATTGACTGTTGTTAAAAAGTCAGAACAATGCATGTACTGATTTTAGTGTTTTCTCGGAACAGGAAATAACTAAATTGTGAGATTTTGTGTTGGGCCAGTAGTACAACTTAAGTATGAGAGAAGAAATCTTGAACCTTTTATGTTTACTTTCTTTCCCAAGTGGGTTTCATAATGGAATTGTTGGGGAAAACAAAATAAACAAACAAACAAACAGAAAAATAATAAAGCACAGGCCTGAATCCAAGATCTATTCCTAAATACCTTAATCTACCATAGTCTCTTCCCTTCATGATCTTTGTCTTTGCCTTCCATAAGATAACTCACTCCTGTTTCTTCTGTTGCTGTCCTACAGGTTTGTGTTGCTGGTGGTTGTTATCGCTTCACCTGATATTCTTTGGAGGACAGCTTCACAAGACATATTGTGCATGAACACTTTGCTTTCTTCAATTTAGCAACATCTCTTTTTTTTTTTTTTTTTTTTTTTTCCTGAAAGGTAAATTAGAATAATCCCAATCTTATGCACAACAGAAACTAATAATTTACTCAAATATATTTTTTTTCAAGTGTAGTATTACTTAGAAAAGTGCATGTATACAAATGGATGTTATATACTTTTAATTGTGTTTATTCATTTACTTCACAGGAAGACCTAAATTCACAAACCAGATGGTGATTGGGTTTTCTACAATCCAGTTTTGAGGTTCTGAGACTTTGGGTTGGATTTACTTGTATTTCTAAGAAACGACAGAGCTTAATTAGATCCCATACTGGTTGTTTTGATAGAAGAAAATACCTCAAGCACATAGTGTATCTGGAACCTTTACATTTAATCTTATTGCATACTCTTACTGATGTTAGATTATGGTAATTCAGACTCATGTAGCAGTTAAACTTTACACAGACACACACACATATGTGAATACATATTGTATATATATATAAATATATACAATAATATATACATAATATTTTCTTCTCTTGTATCATTTGTGCATTTTTAGTTAAATTGGTGTGACATATGGCCATTAAAAATGCAGAAGAGTTTCACCGTATTATTAGTCCTTGTACTTCCTACAAGTAAGGGATTATGAATCATTGCAATACTTTTTTTTTTAGCACAGATCTGTAGTTACATCAAATATATTCAAGGGTTATCTTAACAACAAAAAAATTACATTGCTCAGCACAGTAACAAATGCTTTGCCTAATTTGTGAATTAGATGGCAAACTTTATGTAGATTAAAGAGGTGGACCTGTTCTTATCAAGTCTGCTTGTGATTCTGTTGAAGATAATCATTTACCTTTTAGAACTTTTCATGCAGATCAGCTAATTCCAGGATGGACTGACTATTTTCTTGTCACAAATTCTTCCAGAAACATATTAAAATACAATTTTAACATACAGAAATTAAGCTTTGACCAAAAAGCACAATCATACATGGATTAGACATTCAAACAACAGACCTATGAGAGGCAAAAGTAATAGCAATTTAAAAGGCATAGGTTCTCAACAGTGAATCATTTCTTCCATCTGAACTTATCTTCATATCTCATGAATTCTGCATTGAAATCACAACTTGTGCTGCATTCAACATTCTGGAGAAGGATTTGAAAAGGAGAAAAAGGCAACAAATAAAAGAAAATTGATTGAACATACTGACAAAATGGTAATGAGAGAAAATGAAAAATAAAAGGATATAAAGACTGGTTGAATACAAAGTTCTAGACAACTGAAAAGAAAGTGAAAGGTCCCTTTGTAGGTATCTTAAGAAATGGGATTTTTATCTTACATTATCTTTCTTTTCAAGGATTTTTCATTTTAATTTTTTTTTCACCTCAGATACACATTAAAAATATACAGAATTATGTCATCATTCATAGACAATGAAATATTTACAGAAATGAGTGTGACAGATTCATTCATATAAGTAATGTGGTACATATGGAAACAACTGTTTGAAGGTTTCTACTCGCTGATGATTTTTTGAGTAATATTTCATGAAGCATCATCATTCATCCTCTTAATTAACGTTTCTGCATATACCAAAACATCACACAAACCACCTCTACTGCTTCTGAAGCAAATCAAAAAATGAATGGACCAAGCAGTGTAGTATCAAGTCTTCTGCCCTGACATATGGGCAGATCTTTGTTTTTCTGTGAGCTTCTAAAATCCATTCAAAGGGAGAAGTTTACAGTATTGAAACCTTGAGACTCATTTCTACCAGTGTACAGTCTTTATTACAGTGCTTATTCAGAGAAGTCATCCAACTTGGTGTGAATTATGTCTTAAATAAATAAGATGTCACAAGTTTGAAATTTTACCCTTTTCATCGTATCCACCCACTTTACTTGGCATTTATTAAGCTTCTTTTATTGACGTGAGAAAACAGATGATGAATCACAATACATTTGCATCATGTATACTGTGAATATTTTCTATTAATACACTGCTACTGACAGATTTTTCAAGTTTTAAGCAACAAAGTTTTTTGGACTTCAAATTTCAAAAATCTGAATTTAATGGCAGCAAAATGTGCTAAAATGAATTAGAAAGTAGTGCTGTTGTAGCAGTATTGCCATTTATTATTGAACATTAAATAAATTAATTTTCAATAAGTCTACAAAACTAAGCAGATCATTGAAGGTGAGTCTTTTATTCACATATATGAGAAATTGCATGTACAAATGTCTTTGCAAGAAGAACGGAACTATCCAGTGTAGATTATGTAAATAAAGAGTTAATTTATTTAATTTTCTTCTACATCGTGTCTAATTTTCTACCTTTAACTTTTTTTTTGTGACACTGTAAGTTACATGCTTAGAATTATATAAATGTCACTCTGCTTTGCAAAAGACTTTTAAATATAACTCATATAGTAAAATTAAAAATAAAAACAAGCAATCTTGAAAATAATACTAAAAAGACAGTTTATGACTTATGATACACCTCCCTGGTTTCAGCTTTACAAAGAAGGGTAATGATTATATGCAAAATATTCAAAATCTGAAAACTTGTATAATGTTGCTGATGCATATGTAGTTTTCATCACCTCTGTTTTGGCCTAATTTGTCTTGGTATTGGTATCCACTAAGGTCCAGCAGATCTTTGATTGCTTTTTCTGCTACATAATGATGCAAAATAATGATAAATAATGCTGGTTGGAAGGGACTAATGTATTTGTTTTTGTTTGTTTGTTTGCTTGTTCCCCACTAAATAATTTTCATCTTGAATCAAAGCTAAGAATAAAATTCATTCCACACACTTTTATTGCGACATTCACATTTTTGATTTCTTCATCATGTTTTAGAACACCTAGACAAATTTATGTAGAAACAAACTAAATATGCATTTATATATGCTTTTTTTTTTTTTTTTTTTTTTTAAGGGAAAAGGCAATTTTAAAAATGGATGATTGGGAATTGAAGCCAAATAGCTTAGTACTTATGCATTGTTTATGTTTGCCTCCAAAAGAAATCTTTTAAGAACCTAGTTCAAACACTAGATTCTTAACAATTTCTTAAGCAATAGGAACAGCTTTCTAAGATTCTGGATTTGTTTTTCTCGAGATGGTGACAAAAGCAAGCTTGTCAAGTATGGTTCAAGAAACTAGGACCAGATCAGGAAAACATTCAGAATAACAGCTATGCTATCTACATAATTCAATATCTGGCCAGAATCATTTCTGAGGAACTATCTTAAACTTAATATCTCCAATGATGTGAAACTATCATATGAAGATCTTTCCCAAAGTTTTCAGAAACATGCTAAACAGAGTTTCATAATCTATTAATTAAGAAGATAATAATACAACTTGCTAGTAATTATCAGAAATCTTTACCTCTATTTCATCTGCAGAGGATCTCAACCTTTTATTGTTTTAGCAGCAGATTTTGCCTTAGGTTCAAACCCTGTTATGTTGACCAACATATGACCATCATTGTCATATATTTGCAATGTGAGAAAACTAAAAGGACAAAAATACAAAAAACGGAAGGAAGAGAGACATCCTACTCACTTAATATATGTATTTTTGGTCTTCTTGTAGCAAATAATTATTTTTCCTCCCAAATAGGGGCAATGCAGACAGAATGAAATACTTTAAAATTAAAAGCACTTTGTACAATGATCATGGAAATAAAACTTTGCATTTACAATGGGCGTATAAATGTACACTGGTTGTGTAAATGTACAAGTACTTATTGTACTTGTAACTTCAGAGAAAACCCAGGAAAGTTCTCTATTGAAATCAAATTTAAACAAATATATTTTTCAAAAGCTCAAAGTTCTTTGAAAAGTAAAAATATTCAACATATCAAAATAAACCTTTTTTTTTTTTTACATTAAATTCATGGTAGTAAATAAAAGGGCAATGCTTTTTGTTGAATGAAAGATACTTAATTTGTTTTTTTTTTTATTAGTTTTACTTTATGTACTTAGCTTTAATAAGTATGTAAGTAGTAGGGGATATGTCTGCAACACTTTTATGGTAAACCTTTGCTGATCTTGTCATACAGCAACCTGCATAGCATGCAATCTTCAGTATCTTTGAGGTACCCTACACAATACATGAATTACATTCTTTCTTTTACATGTCTTCAAAACAATCCTATTTCTTCCTGTATTTAAGGTTTTGGCATTCCAGTTACTGATCTTTCTATATATCCTTGTCCTCAAATCTTTAAGGAGTACACTCATGAATTTATTTTGTGCCAATATCAAACACCTAGATTGATATTTCCATAACAAAATCCAAGCTAGAAACATGCTCAATATAACAGTGATTTGAAATAATAACAGTATTTTCCTCTAAAGTTACTGGTGTAGTGAAATGCAAATTCTCCCAGATTATAAAAAAGCACATTCTACTGGTATCTGATAAAGAACTGTCAAGAGACCCAGACAGACATGTAGAGAGCAGTGCAAGTAAATAATACAGCTGAGCATTTGTTTATGTTTACCTGCTAAGCCTTATACAATCCCAGACAATGATGTGACTGAAAAGGGTTTATCAACAAGGTAGAAATCCAGGACTGATTAGGGTTCAAGGTAGAAACTTGGTGCTGATCTGGAACTAACAGAATAGTAGAATCATGGAATCATAGAACATGGCAGGTTGGAAGGGACCTGGAAAAATCATTAGGTCAACCTTTTGCGGGAAAAGGTAGCCTAGATGAGATTATCTAACACCCTGTCCAATCCCTCCAGCGATGGGGATTATACCTGGGGAGGTTGCTCCAGTGATTGTTTTCACTGTAAAAAAAGTTCTGTCTTATATAAAGATGAGAGGGAAGGGATGCCTATAAAGATAGAGGGAAGGGATGCCATCCAGAGGGACCTGGACAGGCTGGAGAAGTGGGCCCAAGAGAACCTCATGAGGTTCAACAAGGCCAAGTGCAAGGTGATGCACTTGGGCTGGGGCAATCCCAGGTACTTATACAGACTGGGAGAAGAAGAACTCGAGAGCAGCCCTGCAGAGAAGGACTTAGGGGTCCTGCTGGATGAGAAGCTGGACATAAGCCGGCAGTGCGCGCTTGCGGCTCGGAAGGCCAACTATGTCCCGGGCTGCATTAAAAAAAGGGGTGGCCAGCAGGGAGAGGGAGGTGATTGTCCCCCTCTACTCTGCTCTGGTGAGACCCCACCTGGAATACTGCGTGCAGGCCTGGGGCCCCCAGCACAAGAAGGATGTGGGGCTCTTGGAACGGGCCCAGAGGAGGGCCACTAAGATGATCAGAGGGCTGGAACACCTCTCCTATGAAGAAAGGTTGAGGGAACTGGGCTTGTTTAGCTTGGAGAAGAGAAGGCTCCGGGCAGGCCTCATTGCGGCCTTCCAGTACCTGAAGGGAGCGTATAAACAGGAGGGGGAACGGCTGTTTACACATGTCGATAGTGATAGGACAAGGGGGAATGGTTTCAAACTAAGACAGGGGAGATTTAGGTTGGATATTAGGAGGAAGTTTTTCACTCAGAGGGTGGTGAGGCACTGGAACAGGTTGCCCAGAGAGGTTGTGGATGCCCCATCCCTGGAGGCATTCAAGGCCAGGCTGGATGTGGCGCTGGGCAGCCTGCTCTAGTAGTTGGCAATCCTGCCCAGAGCAGAGGGGTTGAAACTAGATGATCTTTAAGGTCCTTTTCAACCCATGCCATTCTATGATATGAAATCTCTCACAGTGCAACTTGTACCCATTGCCCCTTCTCTTCTCCATGTGGCTGCTTGTAAAACAAGAGACTCCATCCTTTATGACTTAAAGCTACCCTTTAAGTACTAGAATTCTGTGATAAAGTCCCTCAGGCTTCTCTTCCCCATTGTGAAACGACATAACTCCTTCAGTCTTTCCTCACAGGACAGGTTCTCCATCACTTTCATCATTTTTTGGTCCTCCTTTGGACCCTCTCCAGCCTGTCCCCCATCTTTGAATTGTGGTAACTGGAACTGGACACAGTACTCCAGGTGCAGCCTGAAAAGCACTGATTAGAGTGGGATGATCACATCTCTGTCTCACTAGTAATGCCCCTGTGGATCCATTTGCATTTGTTGTTGCAGTGGTGCATTGCTGACTCATGTTCAGCTATTGTCCACCAGGACCCCCGGGTACCTTTTGCAAGCTGCTCCCCAACCACATAAGTTGGGCTGTTTGGTTTTGTTGTCCAGTGTGCAGGACCTTGTGCTTGTCTTTGTTAAACTTCATACAGTTCTTGCTTACCCACTCTCTCAGCCTGTTCAGGTCTCTGTAAGATGGCTCTCCCTTCTGACATGTCCACGTCACTGCCCAGTCTAGTATCATGAGCAAACTTGGTGAGGGTGCTTTCAATCCAAACATCCAGATCATGTTGTTAAATGAAGCATAATAATGGTCCCTTCAGTAAAACAAGGAGTCTTTGAATAAGAAGCCAGGGTCTCTCCTGTGATAATTTTATTGTTGTTTCTCAAGAAAGAAACTTGTAGATCTTTAATAGTAAATTGTTATCAGTTTTGATTCTAGGATGACAACTCTCTCACATATCCATTCTTATTTGAAATACAATAATAAACAACCACTGGAATCCAAAATCTGATAGAACAACCATAATGTCTTTAAGTCTAATATAAATCAATTAATTAAATAAATAAATATAAAAAAAGAATTGACACAAAAGTAATAAGGAATGATGTCTCAAAGATCTGGTTAGAGTAGCAAAAGAAAGTTCTGTGATTTAATTAGTCTGTAGCTTCATTGACTTTAGTCATATGCGAATTGTCTAGCAATAACTGATATAGTATATGTAAGTGTTAACTCCTCGGTTATGCAGCCAATTTGGGAGGCTGTCCAGCATTACTTTTTTCCTTCCTTTTCTACCAAACTCATTGTTACAGTTAGCCCATCACTTTGTCCAAATAAAAGAGGAAAAAGAGGTTGTCTTTGCTAACCTGAAGTTATGAGTTCCTCCACTGTTTCTCAGCTTCTATAGGTAATATTTTCAATCACAATTCACTTTTCAGTATTACTCAGTCTAGCACTCTTTCTCATTGGATGAATCCCTTTACAAAACAGCTTCTACCAGAAAGTAACATCCATTAGAAGCTTAAACACTTGCCAGTTTTACAGGAAGTTATCTGTTGCGCTGGCTAAAATATTGATTTCTCACTTGACTAAGTGAAAAAAACTCATTACTTAGAATAACAATTTTTTGGGGATAATTAGTAATTCTCCCATTCCCTATAATTCATTCACTTTCTTACATTGTTAATGCTGCAAGTTATAACATCTATTGCAATAGATTATACTCTTGAGGACATGTTTTGGATCTGATTTAAATTTGTCTGTTTCTTGATGATTAAGGGAACCCTTTTACAAGATTCTATATATATAGTTTTCAGGTAGATATATAAACATATCTGTAATCTCAGGTAGTAGATTCCTAATCTTTCGCTGTTTTAACTCCAATTCACTTCAATAACCACACTCAGCTTTGAATCTTGAAAAGTGCCCTCCTAAAGCAGCAATCCAGACCCAATTTTAGCTCTGATGACCCTTTTGCTTGCTTATATCCATAACCACTCAACACTGAGTTGCACCATCTTTGAAACCAGGCTGAATTGGGTTTATCCTGTGGCCACAACAACATTTTGTCTGTATATCAGAACCTGTTATCTTTGTCTATGTTTTGACTAAGGCTGACAGCTTCCTTCCCCAAAATAAAATAGTTACCCGTCCTTCCAGAACATTTGAATTTAGTCAAATGGCATCACTGTCCAATCTTGAATAATTCCCCATATAAGGAATGCCTCAGAAATGCAAGCTCTGTGCCATTGCCATAGTTGGAAATGTCTTATTCTGAGATAATTCCAAATATTCAATTTTTGACTGGAAAAAAAAAAAAAAAGAAGAAGATATACAGGCAGCGAACTATGACTGTAGGTGGCTCTGAATTGTTTTGTCTGAAAAATCCTGGGTAATACTGTTTATTTTTTTTAATATCTATTCTATTTACTATTCTCTTTGAACACTCAGCGTTCATGCCCTTAATTTTTTGTACTTTGCATTAGAAATCACTAAATTCCAAGAGCCCATCTAAATAACTTCCTTCTAAACCTCTTATCACAGTGAGTGAATACTACCTTTTCAGTAACAACTATACCATAGACTTCAGTGTCAAGTTATAAGACTTTCATTCCTGGTCTCACAAAGAATTGACTAACTTTCTTTGCACATTCAGATGTATTGAATATAGTAATTGTTTTGCATATCTCCCCTATTGTTTATCTTTATTTGTGCAAGTAGTATCTGCTGTGCAGACAGGAAAGAGCTTTAGCATAGTCTTATTCTTATCTTCTTTGATCCAGTAAGCCTGCATAATCCCCAGTGCACCTCAGTCAATCACCAACTCCAAATCTAGCATCCCATATTTTCTGTCAAATGAGAAGCTATTGCACTAACTGAAGATTTGCACAGTACTCAGTACCACTTTTTGATTTTAATTAGAGTTTGATAATAAATTGAGGAAGAAGGCAGCAGACTGATAGCTGCAAAATATCCACTCTGAAATTGAAGATTTTGAAATTCATGGAAAGTAATAACTCCCCAGCTTTTCTCATGAGCTCCCTAATTGGCTCATAATCCTGCTGGTTTATTAACAGTAACTTGCGATCTAATGTCCTGTTTAGGCATTTCAGAGATGAAAAAGGGGATCCTATCATTTTCATTAATTGGTAGCACTCCTTATATACCAGCCCACCTGCAGCAAATAGACTTATATTTTCCTGCATAAACCTGTGCTGCAAATGAAATTGTATCCAAGTGGTCCACTGCCTGCAAAGACAATCTTAATAAAATAGCTACTATCAGCTAGGACATTCATAATGCTAAAGTGCACAATGAATATGAGTACTAACATTTTCTGATGCTGCAGGCAGACAAAATGCTGCCCCTTAAACATAAAAGCAGATCATCCTTAAGCTATTCAAAACTCAGTTTTGCCAGTTGTCTCTACCTGTCCATAGAATATTAGAGAACAAAAGGTAGATTTTTAAGTAAATTATATTAAGCAATTGAAATGCCAGCTGTTATAGGAGATACTGTAAGCAATAGATGGCCATACCTGGACACGCTTTAAAGATGAGCTCCAATTTTTTTTTCTAATGCTTAAATCCTTCAAATGGTTTATTTTAAATAGGGAGAACTGGTCTTTAGAAAAATTGTGTACTTTTGCTGCTGTTGAAGATCAAAACCCAAAAGAGTGATTGTTATTAATCAATTTTGATAATACACAAGATATTTTCTTCACTTAGGAAAAGAGTTAGGAAACAGGCACTATCACTGTTCTCATCGACCTGTTCAGTTTTACCCCATAATGGCCATGAATCACTACAATCAATACAAACTAAAAATAATTAATCACTTTAAGCAAGTAAATACAATTGGCTGTGTGGATTTAGATGGAGAGAGGAGTTAAAAATATGCTACTGAAAACAACTTGCAGATTTCAGCTCTCTCACCTTTATGGAACTGTTCCTTAATTCTCTCAATTTACACTTTAAGAGAACAACACAAAAACTATTTTGCATTTTTCCCCAGTTCTCTTGTTCACTCTCTCTGTTGAACTGTTCACAACAACAATAAATCTGGTGAACAAAATATTCATTTTTTTCATAGACCACTTATCCTTTCGTCACAGATTTCATACTCCCATTTTTCATTTTTTGCAGTCTTGTAACTGCAAGTATAATACATCCTTGTAATTAGTCTGAGATGAATCGTAGTTGTTGGTCTTTCAAGGGAATCTGAGAAAAACTGTGATTTCTCTAAGTTCAACTAATTAATAATAATATTGGAGGTCCTTTTTAACATAACATAAATACATTAGTCTCTACACAAACTAAAATGTATGTGCATATATAATTAAAACATGAAATAGATATGGATTGTGGTTAACTAAGGTAATCTATTGATAAACAATATTCTTCTCAAGTGTGATACAGAGAAGACTTCTTTATATGCTCTAAAATAGAAGTATAAATTTTTATACATGATGGAAAGTAAATAATTTTTTATATAGTAGAAAGTTAGCTGTGTTCAGATCCAAAAGACCAAAATAGAAGGAATAAGGTAAAGAATAACTTTAGTAGAGAACTTGTTTTAACTACAGAACTTGAGAAATATAATTGGTTAATGAACTTCATGGGGTTATTCCTGTTCTGTTCTTTTTGATTTCATATTTCTTCCACAACAATAGTAAGAAACATCCAACATTCAGTTTGCAATTATTGAAAAGGTGATTGATGGCAAGTGTCTTCCCAATGACTTCCCACAAACACAGACTATCAAGTGTTTTTTTTTTGGAAAAGAGTGATAAAAATAATAATAATTAAAAAAAAAGTTGAAGATAATTGATAGGTGCAAATTTCTGACTCAGTGGCAAATATTACTACATATGTTACAGTCATGGTTTCACACTTAGAAATTGTTTGATGCATAACATTATTAAATTATGATCAGATTCACATCAGATCTAATTGCTTTTAATGATGTCTCTGCAGACTTTGTTAACATAAGTGCTAAAGGAATGATGTAGAAAAATAGAAGAACTAATTTTAAGATATTTAAAGCATACCATCCTCCAAAACAACAACAACAACAACAAAAAACACCAACAACCAACATTTATTTTAGTGCATAAGTTCTTATTTAGGAACCACAAGTTATTCCATAGTTTGTTTGTTCTTGTTGTTGTTGTTGTTTTTGTGTTTTGTTTATATGTATGCTATATCTATGCTTTGTATATGATCCAAGCAATTATTAGAAGATAATCAGTGTCAGAAAATATGGCAATACTTCTTTTAAACATCTATTTGAAACGTTTAGAAACAACATTCTTATTGTTATTACTTTTTAACATGTCCATGTAAATGGTGTAACATTCAAAAAGAATTATGATGATGTTATCCTATTTTTGAATGTCAGCACCAACATTTAAAATTATAATGTTTTAAGGAAGTTTAAATTTCACATATGGTAATTTCTAATTGCTTTACAAATCAGTGTAGTGGATATTTTAGAACTGATTTTTAAATCATTTTTCTTTCTCATACATGGTTTTATTATCTTAAAAAAATCAGAAGGAATCAAGTTTTGCTTCCTTTTTTTTTTTGGGGGGGGGGGGGGGGGGGGGGGGGGTGTGGGGGGGTGTGGGGNGGTGGGGTGGGGTATAACTGCGTATAACTTGCCATAGACATACTTGTACTTACACTTCAATTTTTAAGGGCCACAGTATAGCTAATTTTCATGTTTGAATCAGTAAGTTATTTCCCAAATCACCAGAAACAGATATGAGTAAATGTGAAAATTATAGATCTAACTCATCTAAAAATCATATACTCAGAGTACAGTTTACTACACATGGGTAATAATACATCAAAACAATTATGTTATTTCTTCAGCTGTTAATTAAGAGTCCAATTCACAAATGGCAATGGAAAACAAGTATTCTATGATGATCCCATTGTTCCATCCTTCCCCTCATCACTTAAAACAGTTAATTTAAAAAGTTAATTTAGAAATCATAAGTAATGATAGTACAATTTAGACAGTTAGGAGTGCAAACCACTACAATAAATGGAATAGCTAACTAAATTCTAAGCAGACACAGTCTTACTCTAGTGATGAAACATGGGGAGGAATTGATTGCAGGTAACATTAGATGCACAAGACTGTGTGCATTGTACACAAAATGATCTGTAAAGAGATCTATCTTACCTTATACCATAATAATAGCTATATAATACATAATTATATATATTATCATTATAATAATAGCTATAGGATATAGCTGGCAGAAGGAAACTCAAAATCCTGTGTCGTGTTTCAGGAATCACCTAGAATTCTGGGGCACTATAGTATAGCAGGAATTGTTCAAGTCTGATTTGGATGAAAAAACAGAGAGAAATGGAACGAAATATGACCATGGGAAGAGTGCTGTAATCATCTGGATAGATTTGGGATATTATTATTGCAGAAAGAGATGGATTTTTCTTTCTGTTTCTTGAGAATACAGGATATCAGATGACTTTTTTTCTGTTACAGTAGGAGCAGTAAAAGTAGACTGCTACAGATCTTATAGACCGTCTACTGATGATAATCTTATATCTTATATAGCCTTATAAGTCTTTAGGTTATTACATTTCCAACAGTCAAAATAGCTCCTTAATAACTACATTCTTCTTCTCATAAGAAACCTTTTCATCCATCCAGAAATCAGATACTGTTCTTTTCCTCCTCCTTGACCATTCCATTTTAGTAGCTGAAGGAAATGTGTTTAAGTTCTTCACAGTTATTGACTGGAAAGTTGCCCTATAAAAACTTCCAAGTATTTACAAAGGATCTTGCTAGATAATGTCTTTTCCTTTTGCCTTTTCAACTGATTCTAGCCTTTATACTTCAAAAATCCTCAATAACCAGAGCAACATAAAGTGTCAATAAATCATTATTAAAAGTTCACATCTATCAGAGAAGAGATGAGTAAATACATTCACAAGATATTATAGTTTTTCATACCAAACTTTCATACCCCTTCCTTCATCTATTCATTCTCCTGTATCCTGGAGAAGCAATAAGGAATAGGAGCATTTTGACTTCAATTACTGCTTTTGTTTGAAACGGTTTTTACAATGTTCTACTAGATTCCTTGAGTAAAGGAGGGATCATGTGAATAATAAATTTACTTTTATTGCTGATTTTCATCTATAAAATAATTTATTGAAGAAGCTGATCTACTGTGTCACCAAGTAATCACTGTTTTTACTTTCCACATTTAAAAGTTTTCTTTTTACAAAAAAAAAAAAAAAAAAAAAAAAAGTTGGCATAATGAAGATACAAAAAAAAAAACTTTTTTTTTTTTTCCACATTTAAAATTTTTTTTTTTAAAAAAAAAAAAAAAAAAAAAAAAAAGAGTTGGCATAATGTAGATACAGAAAAAAAAACACCAGGGTCCTAATGACATTTCAATGGCAAGTCTTAAAATGCAAAAAAAAAAAAAAATGTTCTGAGATGTCAGCCAAATTTATGTGGCTTTGCCAATACTGTGTCAGAAGTATTTGTGAAGACAATTAAATCTAATATAGAAGAATCCTTTGACATGTGAAATTGTCTTTTTAACATATTGTTTCATTCTATTGGTTTTGACTATGTCAGAGTCTGCTGATGTAATTTTAAAGATACCAGGCTGGGGGGCGGGGGGTAAGCAGATATCTAACTAAATCTAAAAATCTAACTAAACAGGTCAAATGAGAAAAGGAGACTATGATGGAGGTTGAAATAATTTCTAAAATGAGCTCCGTAGTTTTTTGAAATATCAGGTATTCTCTGCACACTTAAGGACACACTGACAAACATTGCCCTGACTTCTATCTCATTCAAGCTAGTGACATGAATAAAATTACAGAGTATAAAAAATGAGATGGAATTTGTCCCTCCACCTATGCTTGCATTCTGACACCTTTTATTTTCCTTTACCAAAAAAACCTCCATGGCTACATTTGGGCATAATAACATTTCAATAACACTGAAAGTGTGTACTTTATGCTAAGGTGTAATTTATGGTACATTTTAGAGAACAGCTACTGAGACCTGGGCGCTGTTCCAGTGCTGACATTGCAGTGCAATTGAAAGACATTGAACTATCACAGATGTCATTTCTTTTCTGCTAGTGACTACATCTACACGAAAAGATCTACCTCTTTTAACTGCCAGGGAACATTTTGTAGTGATTAAGTCAGGTATCTTAATAATAGTCCTCTTTTTAATAAAGCAGATTGTAGTGTTTCAAGGCATATGTGGGCTATTGCTGAACATTTGATGACTCTATAAAACTATGGCTATATGAAGGAAAACAAAAACAAAAACAAAAACAAAAACAAAAACAAGAATAAATAGTTTATTTGATGGTGTTATGAGAACAAAGCAAAATTACAAGTTCTAAAATCAAGTATCTAAACTGTCAGGAAACTATCATAGGTTTCCTTTTCCCTTTAATGTATCTTGGATATTTTACAGTATGTGATAATGTTAACACTGACTTAACTGCTGAAACAGATATATAGGTATAAAAAGTGAGTCACATATATAATTAATTTGTTTTGTGCTATTAATATATATTAATATTTAGACAATACTAATATTCATGACAGTACTTCAGAATTTCAACTGTCTCAAATATGTTTAATAGAAGAATGGAAGTGCTAAAAATACTCCGCCATCATTTGGAATTCACTTTTCAACACATAGAATTTTGGTTGTCCTGCCTGGCTCCTTGCTACAAATAATAATGAACTGTTACATGAACTGAAGAGCCTATGTGATTTGCTCTGAAAATGAATCATTTAAATCGTTCACCAATCTTTATAAATAATAAACGCACAGAAATTCAGATATAGTAAATATATATATAAATATATATCAAATAGTAAATGACTGCTAACAGATACTTCTATTTTGGAAGTATTTTGTCATATAAATATCTACCTGCCTGATATACTGACTTGCACATCTGTACTTCACTGAGGGAAAAGAAAGATGAGAAATATTACAATGCTAAGTGTTGCCTTATTAATTACAGTATAGAATGTAGACAAGCAGACAGGTTTTCACAGAATGGTTACCCAACTGCTAAATGAAGGAAGATTATTGCCTCCACTGTATCACTGTAAGTTGGATCCATAGCACCAGTGCCTTGGCCAAAAGCAGCTCCCACGGGCAGGGTGTTGGCCCTGGCAGAAGGGGTCCTCTCCCCATGGCCACCAGCCATGGTGGACATGTCTGCTCTCAGCCATGCTGGCACTGAGCTGGCCTCAGCTCTGGCAACCAAAACCCTGTGGGGTATGTGCTTAGAGCCCTTTCAACCTATCTGGGAGTTTCACCTTGCACATTCCTGGGAAAGTATATTAACCTCCAGTATAGCATTCAGTTACATCTATATATTAACTCATGCATCATCTCTTTGATTTTCTCCCCTGAATCATACACATACTTCAGAATTCAGTGATCAAATGCTGTTTGTAATTAGAAATTATGCAATCAGAATACAATAATGAATTATATCAGTTAATTTTTAAAATGAAAACATCTTTTGGGTGTATATTTCTCAATGTAAACAATATGTCATTTCTGTTTATAAAGGAATAGCTGCATTAGAGATTTTTTTTTGTTATTTTTCTTCTTACCTCTACTTTTTGTTTTGCATTTAAAAAAATAACCCTATATCAGATATCTTATAGATATTGTTGATAGTTGTGTACTTTAAGACTTGAAGACCTTATAATCACTTTAATCCAACTGGTTAGGATGCACAATTTCCTAATACAAAGCTCTACAGAGATGTTTGAATTGCATGTTAGTTCGTGGCCACTACAAAGCTGCAATCTAAAAGCTTCATCATTACCAGTATGATAAGTCAGTAGTGTCATTAGAGAGCAAGAACCAAGCTGCAGGAAATATTCTAACAAAATAATATTGGATGGTTTCCAGAAAGTATTTTCCAAAAGACACTGGTTACTCCATCTCCTTCCGGACTGGCAGTTAACCAGAAAATGCTCTAAAATGCTGTTAGCTAGCGTTTCACAGTGTACTATCCCACTTCATCATATATTATCTTTGGCATATAATAGCAAACAACTAGAAATACCATAAAGATTTTGTTAAGAGATTCTTGTGCCATTTTTATCTGTTTTCAGCTATATGAAAGACTTGGAATAAGATTTTATTTCCAGCCCACATAGATTTAGAGTGAGATTGCATGACTCACAGTATTTTATGCAGATTATGACTTGGGTAATGAAATAGTTGCCTCACAATTTAAAGTGGTGACACCTCAGCCTCTGTCTGCCTGAATAATAGGAAACAATATCAGAAAAAGATTTAAACAGATAAGATGGAAATAACTGGGAAGAAGACTAAAATAGCACCAGTTGTAATTATGAAATGAGATAGAGCTTGATTGACTGTTTGCAAGAAAGTGCTGGAATCCTGAACCCACTCTCATTTTAAGAGACAGTGGATTCTATGTGCTTTACTTCACATCCTTTACTTGGCACATATAATTAGACAATTAGAAGGTAGATCTTCATATAATCGTTACCTTTATTTTGGACATTTTTGTCATAGTGAATGAGCATTTTCATCTAAATGATGAGTCAGGAATAAAAGTTATATATTTAAACTCATTAACTTTATGGCAATCAACATAATAGCTTTTCACTGGAACTGCATCAGAAGTAAATTGCTCTCCTGATTCTCTCTGAACTAAATCCAAGAACAAATTCATTTTCTGTTGTGTTCCAAAAATCAGGCCCTCTGCAGGGTACAGTACAGTGTGTAAAATTGCATAGTGGGTCTTGCACATTTTCTTTTTCAGATGGTTATTCAGAAAATTGATTTTTTTCTTCATTCTCTCTTCTTATCTCATATGTTGTCTTTTAATTTCTCAAGTTATACTTTCTTTGCTTTTTCCGTGTTACAGACCAAAGGATTTTGTGATCATTGAAAAAAGAAACATATTTCACAATTTTCTATAATTTTCTTGGTTTTATATGTTATATATAATTTTTATAAATAAAATATTCACCACTTATCCTGAAACTTGTTTAAAGAACAAGAGTCAGTGTATAGATACTATTTAACAATTTTTTCTTAATTTACCTGAACTGGTAAAGAAGCCACGGGTAGCAAGAGTAATTATTAAATATTTCAGTAGAGGGGTAATTATTATTGTTCTTAAATATGCAATAATTTCTTCCTGACATAAATCCTTCAACAATGTTTTTGCTAATTAAATTTGTTCATCCCACAGAGGTGGTAAATCTGAGTAAAAAACTGTAGTAGATTGGACTCCCACATAAAACTCATACATCTGCAGAAGAATAAAAACATGAACCGTTTTAATAATCCATTGAATTCAATGTCAGGTAATGCATAGGCAGACAAACATGTAACTCTAAAATGGCAAATAGCTAGGGGTCTTGCCTCTAAATATATTTATTGCTCAAAGGAAAATCTTTCAGAATATGTAAAGAGTTTCTTTCCAGTATTTTTTCTGTCTAACATGATTTAACCAATTTTCGTCAGTTGCTCAATGTTAGCATAGCACATGCAGAATTTCTGTGGTCACATGCACAACATTCATACCAAATCATGGTTGCTGAAAATATGAAATGAAGGTGGCTGCAGTTACGTAGTTTTAGTCGGAATTTTTTTCTTAATATTTAATTAGCTGTGAAAGTAGACTTCTACCCTGGAAATTCTGCTGTTTTCCTAGAAAGAACAGCTTACTTCTCGTCTTAGTTACTGAGCACTGTTCTTAATTCCCATGGCTCAAGCAGCTTTGGCTTTTCTTTTACATGCTTGCTGTTTGCCCATTGAATTGTATACTTTGCAGTTCTTAAGGAAACTTGCAGAAAGCTCATTGCAGTCCTTGGAAAAATTATGGAAGATCTTAGAAGGTACATGAAAGACAAGAAAGTGACTGGAAAAAATCAACATGGTAAATTGTGCTTGACTGATTCCCTTCTGTAATTTAACAACTTGCTCAATGTGTACAGTGGAGCTGTGAATGACATCTACCCTGATTTTAACAAGCTGTTTGACATGGTCTCCTCCAAAATCTTTCTTGATAAACTGTTAAGATATGGAATGACAATAGGTGAAAAATTGAATAAACTATCAAGCTCAAAAGGTGGTGTTTAATGCTCAAAGTAGAACTGGTGGCCAGTCCCAAGTTGGGCCTCTTAGAGGTCCAGTATAGTGTCTGATACTATTCAGTACCTGTATAAACAATCTGGATGACAGGATTGAATATACTGTCATTAAATTTGCAAATGACACCAAACTGAGAGGAGAGTTAGACAACAAAATTAATAGCCATTGTACAGGGAGGCCTTGGTAAGCTGAAAGACTGGGTTGACAAAAATTATATGAGGTTTAACAAAGTTAAATGTGAAGCCCTGTAGCTGGGATTAAATAATCCCAAGCAACAGAGCAGGCTGTGCTCTGACTGTCTGGGGTGCAGTTCTGCTGAAAATGACTTTGGGATCCTGGTGGGCAGCCAATTAAACGTGAGTCAGAAGTGTGTCTTTGCAGTAACTAAGGCAAACCATGTTGAGAGCTCTATCAGCAAGAGTATAACTAGTAGGTCAAGGGATGTAATTATTCCCCACTCTCCTCACCATTTGCTAGGCTACAACTGATATTGTTTTGGCCCTCCAAAATCAAGAGAGACAAATTGCAAGAGAGAGCTTGCAAAAGTAGAAAGAGCCCAACAGAGGGTCACTAAGATGTTCATAAGGTTTGAGAATTTGACACATGAGGAAAAGTGGAGGAACTGTATGTGTTCAACCCAAGGGAATAGTGGGAACTAATCACAGTCTTCAGGGTATCTAAAAGGTATTTATAGAGAAGATGAAGGTACTTTCTCCACAACATTGCAGCTGACAGGACAAGAGGCAGTGGGCACAAGTTGCTTCAGGGGAAAATCTGCCTGGATATGAACTTTTCATTGTGAAAACAACCAAACATTGGAAAAGACTGTCCATAGAAGTGGTGGAAATATGTAAGACTCAGAAATGAAAGAAAGCATGGCCCTGCATAACATGGCCTAGGGCCATGCTTTCAACAGATGTTTTGAACAGATTACAAACAGAAGTCCTTTCCAGCCTAGATGTTTCTATGGTTCTATAATTTCTATTATCACAAAACAAAACAAAATAATTACTGTTCTACTAACGATTTTCTTACAGTATGTTAAAATTAATAAAAAAATTCATTTTGGTTGTATTCTTGATCTTGGTATAAGATCACAGCCTGGAGGCCCTAGCAAGGGCAGGTCTTTGTAATGCCAGGCACTGCTCAAACATAGCAGAAGGCCCACTTCTATCCTCAGTTTCCTTAAATGTAATTTAATTGGTAATCATACGCACTTCTTATTTTTCTTGTTTTTACCATGTTTAAATACACGTAGATATTTACCACACTACATTTAGCTTGGGTAAATTTATTTAAACAATTTAATCTTTCTTCATTTCCTTTCAATCAAATTTGTGTTCTTTTCTGAATGCCTTTCAGTTTCTCTAAATCATTTGCATATTTGTGCTGCATTTGCTATTAATACTTCAGAAAAAAAACAGGTGAGCACCTCAATTGTTGAAGATCAGCATAATGCAACTCTCATCAAAACATCTCTACTGCTTTACATTAGTTAATGATCTCTTCTGTCATTTAATCAGATCCTCCCTGCTTCACCTTTGTATGGAAGATGAGTTAACCAGGATTTTGGGAAAAAAAGGAGTGTGATAAAAAGCAAGATACTTGGCTAAATAGTGATATAAATTGGCATAGCTTCACAAACAAAAATTGAGCAGCTAACCCATATTAGTTATACACAAATATTTTCCTAGGAGTGCCTGTGTTTGCTTAACAATCTCCTTGCAAAATCAATGTATAGTTTACCTATCTATTACCACCTGCTATCTTACTTTGAATATTGAAATAAGTATTTGCTAATTATGTTTTGGAGAACCATTGCCTTCTAAATCACCCTTTATATATCAAGTTTTGTCTGAGGAACTTTTCAGTATCTATATCTATGTTATAAAATTAATATCTAACATATTAACCTTAATCAAATTAAAATAAGCCCATCTACAGAAAATGTAAGCTAATTCAAATTTCATTTAGTATTCTCTGGCACACTGAACTAGTTCCTCAAAAAAAAAAAAAAAAGATTTTGTATGAAAAAATAACTTGGAAATATTTTTGTGATTTGAAATAAAACTTTTGAGCATCTTGATGTCTACCTCTGACATAAGACTCAAAGGGAGCTCAGTTCGTACCCTGAAAATCAACCCAAATATCTGAAATCCCCAGTTATCCATTTACTGCTTTGGAGAAAAAAAAAAAATCTGATAAAGTAAAAGAGCTATGATTTTTATTGAAGTGTTTCACTAGCTATGTAGGAATACACATGCTCTTTTATTGGAAGAGTTTTGGTTTGCCAGTCCTGCTTTATAACATAAAGGTTCCTTATAATCTGAAAGCTCACTGTAAAAATAATTAGTGAGTAAGGAGAAAATTTAAGACAGTTAGGTTTCATGTGTATCATGGGCTGAAGAAGTTGTACAAATTTAGGAGGCCCAAGGGAAAAACAAAACCCTCTTTGATGGTTGTCATTTTTGACTGTGTAAGAATTCTGCAAATACATAAAAGAAGCAAGAATTTTAGGAAAATCACTTGAGTTAGCAGAATTTGGCATCAGTATGTATCTGAGTGTTCTGCCTGACATAGGACAAATTATGGATATTGGTTGTTGCTGCTACTATTACAATTTTACTGTAAGCAAACATCAACAGGGCAAAATACCTGTTGAACCAGTTAAAAATATTTTTCATTTCAGTGTTTTAAGTAACATGGGAGTTGTATTTGTACTGCTATAAGCACATAATTTCAAAAGTGAAGATTATTAAGAACATACATTTTACGATTATTAGGACCAGTGGAAGCATGTAGGAAACTGTCTTTCGCCAACTGTTAACTACTTGGGAATTTATTTAACATATAAGTTAAATTTATAGTTGGTATAGGAATGTAATGCTTTTGCTGCTATTGCCTCTAGAAAGGGTGCCAATGTCGTTGTTACTGTTATACCAGTCTTTTGTATTTTGGTACATTCTAAGCCATTTGCAATCTGTTTCATGAGATGTACTTAACTTTCTGAGATCTGAGAAGTAAGAGGAGGTAGAGTAGCTTGGCCTGCAGCATTTTATTTATGAAAGCATTGTTCCAGTGTTCTTGGTGTGTTAGGGAGGGAATATAATTTCAATTATCCCCTGGAAACATGTATCAAGCACTGTTGCCAACACATACACTTTCCTTTCAAACACTGCATTGTTTCTAAAGTCTATAGACAGCACAAAAACTAGGCCTTCTGCCAGAGTCACTACACTGCTGTGTTTCACTGCTTTCAGATTCATTTTACGTTTGTTTGGACCTGATGCGCAGATATCTTTAATTGACAACACCTGGCCTAACTTGCATCATCAACATTGCTCATGAGAGAGAAATTGAAAGGTGATCAAGGTACAGCCGCCCTAAGCAATAAGTAAAATAGTAGCTGGAGAATTCCCGTCTAAAGCTTACTAATATATTTAGGTAGCATCTCATTGTTTTAAAGACTCCCAGACATCTAGTAGCAAGGAAAATAATATTTTTCTGTGTATAAAGTCTTCCATCTTCAAACATCTTAAAATGCTTCATGTATTAAAATCACTATACACATCATCACATGAAAGTGCAAATCTCTAGAAGACAATGTTGGATGTTGACACACTGTAAGTGTGAACAGGACATTTGGTCAAGGGCAAATACCTATGCTAAAGGTAATACTATGGAAGAGATCGTGTTAATTTAGTCAATATAAGCTCTAGGATTTTAAAGCTGAATGCGAAAGTGCATTTGAAATCCTTTACAGCACCTTGTTAATCACTATTTCTCTGTGATTCTGCCTATTTTAATTCTTATACTTTCACCTCTGAAATCTCTTTCCTTCAGTCTTTGCAACAAAGATGCATTTAAATGACAGTTTTACTGATGTCTGGACAATTTAATCCTATTTGATTATTGTAGTTATATGATTTTTGTAATGAACTGCTGTAATGAACATATACCTTGAGAACTGCAGAATTCTCGCCATTGAGGCTTTCTGCTTGGGACAGTACTGACTTCTCCAGAATCGCCCTTTTTTTTTTTTAATGAGCAGTATCATTCAATTAATTTGATATTTCCCTTAAATTCTTGCCTCTTAAACTCACTAGTTAGGTTTCTATTTTACTTTTTTAATTTTAATTTTAATTTTTATTTTTTAGTAACACCAGTATCTGAAATGTTCAAATTTCAGGTTTATGCCTTAGAATTTGTAGGTTACATGCCGTCATGTATCATTATGGTACATGTGGTCTGATCAAGACATATTCTAATTTCTCAGCAGAAATACATTTGTGAATTAAAAGAAACATCACTATGTCACAGATACCCCCAAAACAAATATTGAACTTAAGTCAACATGTGTTGAAAATCACAACAAAAACCAAAACATTACTCTCCAGATAGATCTCCAATGTGTTTATTTGCTTAAATATGTGCTACAGCTGTATGATTTGGAGATTATTCTTTTCCAATAGATCATTTCAAAAAAAAAAAAAAAAAAAAAAAACAAGGAAAAAGTAGCTTTAATTTCCTTTTTTTTAAGAACCCTTGCAACTGATTGTGTTATCCATTCTTTTCTTCATAGAAATAAAAAAAAAAAAATAATAATATTTGATTTATTGCATACCGGTATATATCCACTGTTGAAATCTATAACTCTGATGTGTACTATTTTCAGTCAAAGAACACCTAAATACAGTATGACTCTTACCAGTATGATGAGTAAAAGAGAATATAGGGGATATATTTGAGGTGTTCTGTCAGGATAGGGTCCAGCATGAAGTTTTTTAAAACCGTATTAAATACAATAAGTAAAATGCAGAAACAGAAATAGACTACATCAAAGTGTAAGGGTATGTACAAGGTGATTGTCTGCTCCTTTAAGGGTACCAAGTTGAGGACCTTTTTCCAAGGCAACAAGGAATCATAAGAAATAAAGGCAATGATGGGAACCAAGTCTGTTCAGTCACACTGATTTATGAGAGCATGTGAGAATGTAGGAATGTTTATTCCAGCAGGGTTATCTGATTGAGGACTTCTAAGGTGGGAGACAATGACCAGAAAAGTCGGTTGTACTAGTTGATAAGGAAAGAGATAGAATGTGGGAATGTTGATTCAAGCAAAGTTGTCTGAGTGAGGATCCCTGGATCAGAATGATAAGAAGTAATGAAGGGGGAACAATAACCAAAATAGCTCTATGGATCTGAAAGGGTCCTACAGACTTTATGCTTGGAGTGTCAGCTACTGGGGGACCGATGTGAGTAGAGTTTACTGCCAGCTACTGGAGTGAGAAGGATCTTCTACTTGTAGGCACTGGGGCAAGAATGTTGTATGCTCCCAAACCAGATACTGGGAAGGACCAGTGTGACTGTGGGCTTGCATGTGTGCCTATATGTGACTTGAAAGGATTAAATACTGGCTACTGGGAAGAGGCAAGTGTGAGAGGATTTAGTGCCAACCATTGTAGTCAAGCCGGGTGTGTAGGCCCATGGACTGTGGTACCACCTACTGGAGTGAGTGCGGATCCTAGTGTCAGTAGTTGTGGAGGACATAGCTCTGTGGATCTGAAAGGATCCTACAGCCTTTGAGCCTGGAGAACCAGCTGCTGGGGGGTCAGCGTGAGTGGACTGGGTGCCAGCTACTGGAGTCAGACCAGGACTATAGGAAACCCTGGCTTGTGGTGCCAGCTACTGAAATGAGTGGGGAACTGGGGTGTCAGTAGTTGGAAGGGATCCTCTCTGGACCTAGGGAGGGCTCTGCAGATGTTGAGCCTGGAGTGCCAGCTACTGGTGTGAGTGGACTGGGTGCCAGCTACTGGAGTCAGTGGGGTGCTAGCATCAGCTACTGGAGCAAATGGGTGTCTTCTAATCCAAGCCACTGAGGTGAGAGTAGTGTATGTTCCCAAACCAGCTTCTCAGTGGGGGAGGGACCCGAATGAGCAAGGTGATGCAGGCTCTGCACTAGTGGCTAGAGCAGGGCCATGTGTCACAGCCTGATCCTGGTGCTGGCTGCTTGGGTGGGGGTGAGCAACAGTATCTTCCCCAACCTGGTATGTTTGGGGTGAGCATGGGATGTATATGTGTATTCACCAGCAAACTTTAAGCTGGATCAGACAGCAAGTAGCGGGGGACTTAGGTCCGGGCTGGTGTATCAAGTGGGTGGTGGATCTGTGCTGGTACCAGGGGGACTTGCAAATGTGGTGTGCCTGAGGGATAAATGTGCATTTGCAGTGAACTTCAGGCTGGACTAGCCGGCAAGTAGGTGACCTGTGAACGGGTAAGAGGCCCACATCCAGGCAATAGATATCTAATTTTATATGTACAAGTGTTTATTGAAATGTATCTGAATGCATAAGTAAAATGCAAGAATTAGATGTAAATTATGTTTTTTTAACTAATAGTTACACATGAGTTTCAAGTGCCTCATTCCAGAATTTTTCTTTGCTGCATATGATAAGGGACACTGTATCCAAGTTCCTGATATTCATGGTAAATGTATTAACAAACAACTCTACAAATGAAGACGTGACACTTCTAAGACAGGAAGATTTTAAATCAATATTTTGCTTCTCAAAAAAACATCACCTAACATACTTTGAAGACATGCACAGACATTATTGAAGTATGGCTTGTGTTAGAATATAGTTAAGATTAGATAATCATAATAATTTTGGATTCAAAATTTGTGAATGTTTGGACCTTCTATACAAGAGACAGCAAACACGCAAAGGAAAAATGTCACTCTCATTGACTGAATTCTAGAACATTAACTTAAAGTGCTCCTAACATGATCGAAGGAGCAACTGGGAAAATGTACAATCAAACCTCTTCAGAAAAAATTACACTGGAAAGAAACATCTGTGTTACCAGAAAATCATCTCAAACCCTTCCTTTAGACTTGATCTGGATGCCTAGCTTTGATTTGTTTGGGTGGTTATTAATAATCTGCATGTATTTGCCAGGGGGTTAACTGCTGCTTTATTTAGTAGTTAAACAAAACATTCTCTTAATCAGTAAATGATAATTTTATTATCTCCTCTGAATCTCACAGTCCATTTGGAAATATATGGCTCCATTTCAAATTCTGTGTAATATGGAAGTCTTGTAATTAGAGGTGCTACCCCAGCCAATTTTCTTGTCCTGGGCACTGGTTGTTCAACACAAACGGTATCCAAGATATAGAGAAGAGAGTGAATTTCAGTATTTTTAAAACAGTATTTTTTAAAATCTAAATACATTTCACACATGTGAGAACATCCTTCATGTTGCAATGAACATTGTAGTTTTTTTTTTCATGTGAAATTTTCTTAGGCTGTTGAAAGATTTTAAGGTTTGTGAAGGAAATCTATCTTTAAATTTAAATCTGTATATATATATTGCAGTCCATGTCATTCTTTTGATTAGGATAGAAATATCAGCATTTAAAAGGAATGACTGAATATTAACTGCTATTAAAATCAAATTTATGGGTTTTAACGCTGAAATTCCAGAAAACAACATCCCTGAAATAATGAAAGCATTTTAAGTTAATTCACAAAGTACACCATAAAAAATTCAACATTCTATGTTATAAAAGCAGTGAATGTTAACATAGTAAAATTTCCATTGTGAATACACTACAGTCTTATAATATGTGATGGTAATTAGTGCTATAGTCATAGCATCTAGCAGCTGAAGATATTCACTGCAGCAAATTCATAAATAGCAGCATGCCTGGAAGGCCAATGTGAAATATTCTTTGAATTTTCCATTAAAAAAAATTTAATCATTCATGGGATGATATAGAATATAGAACTTTTTAACTATACTAAATATAAATTGCAAA
>VXAA01006763.1:46433-87625 GCA_013399115.1 Anseranas semipalmata | reverse complement strand
AAAAAAAAAAAAAAAAAGTTTATTTCTCCTTCAGAGACTTTCTTTTCCAGATCCTTCCAGCCTAGACCTAGCCTGAAATGACAGCATGTCAAGTGCAACAAATATTTCACGGTTCAGGTAGATTATAACATCTGATGGCCTGTTGAAATATATAACAAAACTGTATGAACATTGCTATATATCTGCATAGAAATGTGAAATAATTGTAACCAATATTAATTCTTAAAATCTACTCAGAAAAAGAAAGGTATTAATCTTTACTTATATTTGGTGTAAACAAAGGCACATGGATTTAAGATGCCTATTAAGATGCAGTTGAGCCTACAGTCTATTGTACTGGTGCTGTACCATCAGGCTGGTGGGTATAGACTGGGAAAGCTACTTTGAACATTATTTTTTATATATATGGGGCTTAGAACTAGATGATCTTTAAGGTCCTTTCCAACCCAAACCATTCTGTGATTCTATATTAAATATTCCCTTTACACCATTTATTTTTCCTCCTTTAGGTTACCCTTTAAGAGACTTTCTTTTTGACAGTTTATTTTCCTTTGAGATCAAATATTTTTCCTTTATACCTGCTAAATCATTCTGTACAAGTGAAGAGCATGTTATTTTGAATACAGTCTAATAGGGTGACCTCAAGTATATCATAAATTCAGGACGTCACCAGGATAAAAGTTGGTATGGAACAGCCATTATATCATTTTCTCATAAATAACTCTGTCTTTACCAAATAAAACAGAAGGGTGAAAGTTGCCACAATTCGAGGGAAATTCAAATAGCTGCCAGTAATGGTTTTCACTGAAACCACTAAAACACAATCAGAACTTCATCAATTTCTTTAAAATACAAGTTTTTGTTTTGTTTTTGTTTGTTTGTTTGTTTGTTTTGGAAAAACAAATATGAACAGCACATGTGGTTTCCTTATGAAATGTGTGGTCTGTATTAATCAACAGCCAAATTTTCAAAGAAGCTGTGATCACTCAACTAAGGAAGTTTGAGTCCTCAGAAGATAATCCTTATAGTGTGAGATCTGTGTGAAGGGAAAGGTAGGCAATAAAAGGGAAGCAGAAAAGGCTCTCAGGTAAACATTTCTTAGATTCCCATGTGCCTTTTGCCATCTCCAGTCTCCTGCTCACACTACAGTGTAATAACAGTGAAGATTTGTATGTACTCTAAGCAAACACATTGACAGATTCTACAGGAAATGCCTTTTGACCAGCTTTTATTCTAATCAGGAAATTGGGTGGGTTTTACAAGAGCCCCATGGTAGTCATTGCAATATCTTTGTTATGTGGTCCAGGGTTAAAACAAACAAACAACAACAACAAACAACCAAGAGCCTACGGCTAGGAATAGAATTTCAAAACCACTCAGTACTCAGCAGGTACCTTACTTGTTCAAGAAAGGCCAGTTACACAGTGATATTAGGCTTGATGAAGGAGAAGTTTCAGAACTGTTCCAGGAATTCAAAAAAATATCACTAATACCATCAAGAGACGGTCGATAGAAAACATATCATGATCTTGCTAATTCATAATAAGAAGAAATAAAATTCAAAAATGGGGTTTAAGAACAATAAAAGAGTGGTAAATATTAACAATTAATGGTCTATTAACAATTCATGGTCTAGTTTTTGATGACCATGGTTGCATTGCAGTTATTTCCTTTCCTGTAACGCTTCTTGATTTTCTCCCTTCTGTCTAACTCAATGTAATGTAAAATAAAGAACCATTTCTCTTCTTTCTGCTATTTTATTAGTAATGATTATGCTTATAGACACAAAAGTGTCTAAGCGGATGTCTGACTTTGGACTACAGAAGATCCATTACCATCTTACTATTATTTTTTTGATAATTATCGTATACATTCCCTATTCTCCTTATTCTTATTGAAGCCCAGGGACTTGGACTAGAATCCAGTGATGTGAGATGTCTTATTAATTCTAATGGTTTGTAATTAAAGTCAGATTACTGTACATTTTGGCTTCTAAACCTTTCTTGTCCTTATTCCCTCCCCATCTTTATTGACACATTGCTATATGTGACTTATGTCAATGAAATTATCATTCAGTGTAGAATATTTTCCTCAAAAGATGATTAATTCTTAGGAACTATTTTTTTTTCTTTTTTTTTTACAACATAAACTGAAGATGTTTTAATACCCCAAGTAAATACTCTTATTCCAGAAGTACACTGTTGAAACAGTTTGATGTTAGACAGAATCCCAGAATAGTTAAGGTTGAAAGGGACCTCTGGAGGTCATCCAGTCCAATCCCCCTGCTCAAGCAGGGACACCCGGAGCAGGTTGCCCAGGACCACGTCCAGGCAGCTTTTGAAGATCTCCAGGGAGGGAGACTTCACAAGCTCTCTGGGCAACCTGTGCCAGTGCTGTCATCCACACAGTAAAGAAGTGCTTCCTGATGTTTAGTCGGAACCCATGGTATTCTAGTTTGTGCCCATTGCTTCTTGTCATGTCACCGTGCAGTCTGAAAAGAGCCTGGCTCCATCTTCTTTGCACCCTCCCTTCAGGTATTTATAGAGCTTGATATGATCTCCCTTGAGTTTCCTCTTCTCCAGGCTGAACAGTCCCAGCTCTTAGTCTCTCCTCACAGAAGATGTGCTCCAATCCCTTGATCATCTTGGTGGCCCTTGGTGGACTCTTTCCAGTGTGTCCAAAGATTACAATTTTATGCTGAAGTGAGAGTGTCAAATATGGGGTTGTACTGGTAAAATTATATTTGTGTGCTTATGGTATACTGGTTTATCCATTTTTTCTGTGCAGGCAATGCTTAATTAAATCAATCATATGCTAAGTATTATCAATCCAAAGTCAAACAGACATGACTAACATTATTGTGACAAAAGCAAGCAAAATGCATTAGCTTCTCATTTCTTTTCTAGAAAAAATGGGGGAGCGGGTTCTCATCAAGTAAATGAATGGTAAATGCAGGATTTCGTTTAATTTGAGAGAGAAGTAGTAACGGTCTATTCCTCACTCTCATCTTCTGAGCATTTAACCAGTTCAAATAGTGATACTGAGTTCTGAACATGCTGTACCATCTCATTTAGTGGGTGGTCCTTTTTGGCTTGTATCACTCAATTGGCATGACTAACTTGCCTCATATAAGCTTTACAGAGAGTTTCTATCTTTAATTCTACAGGGTGAATCAGTGAAACATTCAGAAAGGCTAATGTTTTCACTTCTTTTCTGCTGGGGCGTAGAGTAATTCCTAAGTAATCTTTGTTTTGCAGTTTCTCTAGTTTCCTATTCATTTCATTCTTTTTTAAACTCTATAGAATGTTTCTAAGAGCAAATAAACTGTTTTCTGCTGAAGTTTTCTGAACACCCAGATATCACTAGTGATTAGCTTTCTTTTTGACGGTGGTTTGAATTAAACTCTCAGATGGCTCATTAACCTATCTTATAAAAATATTCCAGATAAACAAAGGGAACGTTTGCTAATGACATTGTATCCGTGTTCTTGACAAATTATCATTCTACTAAATCTTGCCTTTTAGAGATGTAAATAAAGAGGACTCTGTGAATTTAGGTTTCTATTTCTCTCATAAATTTACAAAAATTAGTCACTTTCACACCATTTCTAATTCTTTTTTTAAGAATATCTCTAGATGTGTTCTCTGAGTATACCAACAAATATCTGGGGAGGGGCAAGATACTGCCAGCCAGAAGCTAGAATTATGAAACGTTATTGTTTCAACATCTCCATTGTACTGAGTTGAAATACATTAAAAGTTGCCACCAGCAGAGGATCTTTGCTATCAGGCTTTTGGCAGGTTTCTAGAAGTGAGGGGACTTGACTTAGAGACATTACATTAGAGACATTGGTTGTTCATCACCTGGTCAGAGACCTGGTCTGGTCTTCAAATCATGCAACATATTATTGGTCTGCAGAAGTTTTCTTTAGTAAACCATAAACAAGGAATTTTTGTTGATTTTAAGGGTTAACATTATTAGTGGTTAAACTGTATCAAAAATTTACTTCACAATTCAAAGTATTTAGGATGAAAAATTGGCAAAACATCTGTAAAGGTGAGCATACGCTCCCATAACAGCCCAATGACTATAGAGTTATGAAGTGGGAAAAAAAAAAAAAAAAAAAAAAAAAAAAAAAAAAAAAAAAAAAAAAGCTTATTAAATAAACCTGAAAGTACTTTACTACAAAGTATTTTTTTCAATATATTCTTAAAATCATGGTGATTACACTGTTGCATTTTTTCTCTGCCTTAGATTCACCTTTACCAAAAGACATTGCAACATGAAAGGCCTTCTGGCCTTTTTTTTTCCCCTCAGAATAACTTCAAAGCAAAACTATGAAACAGAACATGGTAATGAAGTAGCTGGGTGATAACTTATTAGCTGGAGAAATTTATCAGATTGAATCTAATCCGCATGAGAACAATTTCTCTTTTATTTTCTCCTAAAATTTCCTATGTTCATATGTTCTTGTGGAAGACTAAACCTGTACAGCTTCACTGGAATTGTGTATAATTTACAGTAAGGCATAATGGAACTCCAAACAATTTAGATAGATTGAACAAACACTGAAACGTAAATACATATCCCCACTGAAAGACAAGATCTACCAGGAAACAGATTTTTTTTTTCCCATTGTCATAGTGCTGCGAAGCAGCCACTTAAACTGGTTGAAAACAAGTTTGCATCATAAGAAAATCATGTTAATTAATTTAACCTATTATATAATATTATATAAATATTATTTGATTGCTGTTGTGCTTACAAGAAAAACACATATGGCTAATGTGCCTATTGTAATATATAATTAATAATAAAACTATGATTCTTTCTCTTTGCTCTGTAGTTCTATTTGGAAGGCATATAAACCTGATCTCATTCAATGTGATTTTTTATCTTTCCTAAAACAGAAGAATTCTGTAGGATAAAGATAGAGATTTAAATTATGAATCATTTTTGGATAGCTCCTGCTGAGTACCATTTCCTGTGTTACCTACGTTTCTGAATATCTGAGTGATACAATTCTGTTGTTCTGTCACAAAAATTCTGTCACAAATGTTCTGTCACAAATATTTTGGACTCAGTTTCAGCAACTGGCCTCTAATTTTCTTAAAATAACCAATGGAATTGTTAATCCCTTGGCATCTTCTCAGATGATACATATATATATATATTTTTTTTCCTGTAATCCACTCTATTTAGGCTTGTTATTTTGCTTAGAGGATTCGGAATAATGATTCCATGTTGGTAACATTTAATGGGTTGTAAATGCCGTGGGAAGGACCCACAGGGAAGGCCCAGGAATATTATCTGTTAGCATTAGAATTCCTGACAGAATATTAAGAATTAAAATAAAAAATCCTCATACTGCTGTGCTAGCTATAAATATTATATGAGTACCCAATATAGGAATACCACCCATTCAAACTTAATATACTTCTGGCACAGTAGAAAAATGAAGCTGCTCCTAGGCAAAATTGCAAGAGTTTAGTCTGTGGATGAATTAAAAAAATCCCCCAATTGTATAACAACCACAACCCTGCATATATCCTAAGGAATTAATGAGCAGCTTTGCCTCAAGCAACTGACTATCCCAAGTGGCGATTAGTTCATTAATCCCCAGGAAATGCCCTGGGCAGCATTTCTTACTGTATAAATATTTCCAACTGACATCAGGAGCAAAAAATAGTCTCACTTGATAGGGTTAACGTAATTCCTATCATTGCTAATCTATGATTGCTTAAAACAAGTGTGTATATGTATATAATCTTAATAAAATACTATTTCCCAATATTTCCATACAGAAAAAATAAATACCTACTTCTTATAAAAGCAAATGTCTATATTGCCTAAAAAAATAGAAAATAATGAAAATAAATAATAATGCTATTAACCCTTACTTTACGTCTTCAGAGTATTTTGCAGACAATTAGTATGAAAATAAAAATACCGCACTTTTAGGCTGTCTCTGTTCTCGTTGTTGCTTCTTTGTAGTGTGGGTCCAATATAATTCTTTCTCTTAGAAAATCCCAGTGAGGAGTTGCCTGGAGGGTCTTCCAGTTTCTACAGATCACACCTCTTCAGAGTTTCTCAGCTCAAAGAGGGATGCGTAAACAGTTAATACAGTCTCAGTATCTACTTTATATAGAGAAATTTAACCTTCAGCACATATATTGTATATGTCTTCCTCCAGTATTTTTCTATAGGAAGCTCTATAGCTTCCTATACGGATAGGTATAGTTTTAATATTCTATAATATAAAATTCACTTTGTCTAATAATCTACCAGGGATTTGGGTTCAAAGACATTGAGCTGAAGAGCTTTGCTGTTTTTTTGTTTGTTTGTTTGTTTGTTTGTTTGTTTCTAGTTACAAGAAGAATGTGTTTACTCCCAGAGATTCCTTGTTCAAATCCATTTTGTTAACCAAGGGACAGCTATTATACATGAGTTTCCAGTCTATCTTCCTGACCAGACTCAGATAAGTAAGAAACATCTCAGACAATATTGGGTTTGAGGCATGACAGTAATCATACTAGTGGGAATTTGGCCCTACAATTGTAAGAAATTAATTGATATGAAATATTCACCAAGTCTCATTTGGGGGTCTCCAAAATATGCAGAATTTATTCCAATTCTATTTCTATGCAATTATTACATACGCTTCAAATCAGCAACAGATCTTTGCTTCTACCCCATGCTGATTATCCATTTCTGCACTTGTTTTCTCATTGGACTGCAAAACTTGTTTGATTGTTGGCCTATTAATCCCAGCATTTTTAAAGCCTAAAACTCTTGAACTTCTGCCAAATTGAAGCTCTATTCTCTTGATGCCTTTTGCTAGCAGAATAATAATAATAAAAGACCTAATCTCCTTTCCCAAAGCTGGATTGAGAATGTAGGCTCTCAAAAATTAAAGATGACAAAACAGAGGGGAGATTTCTCTGAACAGTGCTGATGAGACCCATGATACAGGACTCAAAAGGTGAATCATCCTATTCTCTCATATAATAAAACAAGTAAATTCATAACATAATTTGTATGGTATACAATATAAACTCATCACATCCCCCTGTGATTTGAATTTGGTGTTATGTTGTTTTCATCTGTTCTAAATTCACCGATCAGCAACTCATAAGGAAACATATATGTACATATTTGTGTATACATATATTTTACCTATGCATACATATCTTTCCCATACAAACAGAACTAAGCAAAAATAAAAATAAAACTACTGCTGAACTGAATACACCATTCTAAAAGGATACAAAAATGTCGTATAGGCATAAAACAGAAGTTGGCTGAAAACTGTCATTTTTTAACATTTTACTTTTTGAATAACTACTATTTAACAGTAAATTGCTATGAATCACAATGCTACTATGTCTCTTGTGAGAATTTTGGGGACATTTCTTTCTTTTTTCAGAGACAATGTGCAATTTTTTCTGGTTGTTGAGCTAGCTGTTTCCTGTAAACCATTACATGAAATTCTTAGAATCCAAGTTTTACAACGTGGAGGCTGAAAAGAGCCAATTATACCTGTCAATTATTCTAGAATATATCCAGAGTAATTACAGTATAACTTAAAGCAGAACTTACTCCTGAAATCCTGTGGTTGTGAGTAGCATTTTCTTACTTTTTGTGTAGTTGAATAGATTTTACAAATATCCCTGAATTTTCTGAAATCATTACTTTTTTAAACAGATGACAGATGACCATTAGAAGTCACTACCAACAAAAATAGTATGAATTATGATGAATTATGATGTATTACTTAATGATAAATGGTCCCATAAATGAAACTACATGTTATAAAGTATTATCATAGAATAAATGGAATCAGAGTGCTTGTATGGGTTCATTTTATTTCCTTGAACCATTAACCAAGCATTGCTATTATCTTCTCTGACAGCAACTTGATGACGAAAGGTTTGCATTTTCTGCTGCTGAGCTACACAGAGAAATTTGAATGCCAACAAATTTCTTTTTTAGAGGGATAGAGCATTATGTTACTTTTCCTGTAAGTGCCTCACAGCTGTGTCTAGAGAGTACAAAATATATCCCCTGTTGGAGGATTCAAAGGCACATATTCCAAAATCAAACCTCAGTTCAACAAGTAAGCTTTTATTTTTAGAAAAGTAGCAGTCACATTCTCAAAAGAGTAAAGAAAAATGTTAAGAACAGAAAAAGCAAATAAACACAAACATTCTTTTTTCCCAATATGCATAACTAAACAAAGAGGTACAAAACTGTAATGATTCTAGGAAGAACCCTGTTATACCCCTTAACTTGTGAGTGGCATTTTAAATGCTGCAGGTTCTTAACAATAGTACAATAAAAAAAAAGGTTGCTATTAGGAACTTTTTATATTCGTGTTATTTCTTTCTGGAATCAGAACAGATCTACTATCTGAATTCTCTATTTTTAACTTCTCAGAAGAAGCATGCAGCAATAAAAGCTTAGAGGGTGTAGTTTAGCTTTGAGAGGAAAAAAATCAGTGATTATAAAAGACATGCTGCGATCCACTTTAGGAAGGCTCTTACATCTCACATGCTACTGACTGTGCTTTTTATACATATTTTGATATTTCACAATGAATTACGTTAAATTATCTACACAACTTCACTTTATAATTTATTACTTAAAATTAAGTTCATAAAAAGGTAACTGTACAAAATGATAACTTTTAATTATATAGGCTGCATATCAATTAGAACGCTTTGAATATGGAAATGCTTCTAACTTTAACCCAATTCTTTTTTCACTCACTGAAGTCACTCTCAGATTGACACCTTCAAAAAGATGATCCCTCTGAAGTTAATTATTTGATACAGTAATTCCTTGAGGTAGGATCTCCCCCAGGGCAGCAGGGCAGAGCCTGGCATCCAGGACCCATCCCACCTCCTGTGGTGTTTTCACCCTGCTGGGCAGCTGAACTCCACCACAACCGCTCTCTCACTCCCCCTCCTCAAAGAAAAAAGGAGGAGAAAATACAATGGGAAGGGATCGAGGGTTGAGATAAGGACAGGGAGATCAGTTGCCAATTACCATGATGGGCAAAACAGGCTTAGCATAGCGAGATTAATATAATTTATTGCCTATCATTAGCAGACTAGAACAGTGAGAAACTAAAAGCACACTAAAAACACCTTCCCCTATCCACCGTCTTCTACCTCCTTCCCCTGAGCAGTGCAGGGGAACGGGGAATGGGGTCTGCAGTCAGTCCATAATGTCTCTGCTGCTCCTTCATAGTCACTCTCTACCCCTGCTCTACTGTGTGCTCCTCCATGGGCTGCAGCATGGAGATCTGCACTGCATTAGTACCCATGGGCTGCAGGGGGTTGGCCTGCTCCACCATGGGACTCTCCACAGGCCAAAGGGGAACTTCTGCTCCGGAGCCCCTCCTGCCCTCCTTCTGCACTGACCTGAGTGTCTGCAGGGCTGTTTCTCACCCCTCTCTCCCAGCTGCTGTGGCACAGCAGTTTGTTCCCTTTCTTAAATCTGCTCTCCCAGAGGCACAACCAGCGTCTCTNACTGGCTCAGCTCTGGCCAGCAGCAGGTCCCTTTTGGAGCTGGCTGGAGCTGGCTCTGGTCTGACATGGGGCAGCTGCTGGGCTCTGCTCACAGAGGCCACCCCTGCAGCCACCCTGCTACCAAACCTGTGTCACGTAAACCCAATACACCACCCCAGCCAGGGGAAGGGTAGGCTGGGGGGCAAACAGGGCAGACCCAACCCAGGCATCAGGCACCTCCCTGGGGAGAGGGAGGAGCTGAGGCAGGGCTGAGACATCAGTCCTCATGTTGCATTACTTCTTAATCACCTGTGAAATCCAACCATCCCTCAAGGTGCTTTCTGTCATTTTTGTCAGATCTCATTGTATTATTTGTTATGTTCAGAAGTTTCATATGTCATCTACAGAAATTCCTCACAGTCTGTTCAGTTAGCTAAAGCCCAGGCCAGGATATAAAAATGCAGAAATATTGTGTTATTTCAGCAATGCTATATATTTCTAACAAATCTTCTAGCACAATGCAGATGCCAAAGTTTGTTTTCTAAAGGGTAGGATGGTCAGCAGCCTGTTTGCCAGTTACAGGAATTGCAGGGCCAGTTCTTTAAGGCTGACATTGCAGATAACTGGCAGATCCTCCAGTCCAACCTTGCTGTATACCACCCTTCCTTCTGTGGCAGGAGAGGATCATCACCAATAGAGCACTTCTTCTCGACATAGCAGAAGCTGCGAGGTGCAGTAAAGGAAAATAATGGACATGGTGGAAGGAGGGAATAGCTACTTTGACTTCGTTGGATGGACCGTGTGTCCCAGAAGAGGGCTCAGGCAGTAGGACACACATACCAAGAAGAAAGTAAATTCTCAGGAAGGAACTAGGCTAAAAATAAAGGTTTTCATGACTTGAGTTCAGGTAATGTTGATTGTGAAGGGAGAGATCCCACAAGGCCCACTACACCCTGAACACTACCTATCATACCTCACCTTACTTATATAGAGAGTTATGGATTCAGATAGAGATTGCTTTGATGGGAGCATCTGGAAAACTGAAAAATCAAGCTAATTTTAAGCTCAAAAATTAAGCTATTCAAATTCTTTCATTAATAGCAACTTTGGTCAGTCTGGATCAGCTGTCCTGGTTCTGTTCCCTCCCAGCTCCTTGTGCACCCCCAGCCTCCATGCTGGTAGGACAGTCTGAAAAGCTGAAAAGGCCTTGGCTATGTGTAAGCACTGCTCTGCAACAACTAAAACATCCATGTGTTGTCAGCTTTATTCTCATCCTAAATCCAAAACACAGCACCATACCAGCTACTAGTAAGAAAATTAACTCTATCCCACCGAAACCAGGACATGACCATATGGTAAATTATATGTAATTATACAATGCCATGGAGCTGAAGCAGAATAGTTAGCACTGGCAGCTACAATACTGGGTAGGCCTAGCTGCCAAGGTCCAGGTGACCAGTCTTGAGAGCTCTTTGAAAAGACAAGTCAATACTGAGACGGGCTTGTCTTCTTTCTTCTCCAATTTTCTTCAGTTAAGTCTGATGTTTAATAATACCCCATCCCTCCCTGAAAAAGGAAGTGTCTTCTGATTTTAGTATTGCTTTTTGGTTCTGCTAATCACCCTTCTTGTGCACTAGGCAGGGTACCGTGCCTGTTTGTGATGCCTTGTGCCTATCTTTCCCTCTGTCCAGCAACTTTTTATCTCTTAGTTGCTTCCTGTGTGCAGCCGCACACAGATTTGTCCCTTCAATGATCACATTTCTCATATGCTTAAGTAAAATGCTTATATACTGTGTTTGGCTGCACTTTCATTAATTACACAATTTTAGTATGCTTCTGTTTCAAAATAAGAACTAATATTAGCTATATTCTGATTAATGCACTCTTTATTTTGCAGGTGTCAGAAGCCTGTTTTGGCTACAAGCACTTCTGCCCCCTGTGTTTCTTTGCAGGCTCAACCCAGAAATTTGTTCTGTCATTACAGGAAAACTGAATTGGTCTATTCTGACAATAAGGACAATAAAAGTCCTTCAAGATGACAAAATTAAGTTATTTCACAGTATTTAGAATCCCTGAGTTTGCACAGCCTGTCAAGATATATTGCTTTTGTTTTCTATTTAATTGCTAAGTGCAAAGAGACACTAAACATGTAGATCTGACTAGAGGAAAATTCTCTGGCAAAGTGAAGAAAACAACCATTTTTACAAGAATTATTTCATAAAATGGGGACATGTCTCAAGGTGCAATGTTATCTAAAGTAGAAGTCCTCAGTAGGAAAATTCTGGAGTTTCTGGAAGGTATGAATAGTAAAAGTAAGCTGAGATCAGGCTCCTTAAATTTAGATAGTTTCTGCTGGAACTTCAGAAGTAGGCCAAAATAGCATAGATTCAAAAGTAAGGAAATACCTCCTTAACTGTACCTTCTACACTGTTTGCTGTTCTTCTTAGAAGTACAGAGTAGACTTCATGTTTAGATACATACCAATAGTGTAGTAGTTTTCTGTTCAGATAAAACTGCAGGATGATAAAGATTCCACAGTTTTGACCTTTGGAATGGTTTATTCTCTTTAGGGCTCCCAAGACTCTAGTGATCCCTAACCTCTATGGAGTAGCTGGTGCTTCTAAGAAAACATAAAAGATGACTTTCATCATTTTCAGCTGTAGCTGTATAAGAATGACAGCAGTTTAGACTGTTATCAATAAAATATATTGGTTGACAGTTTAGTGTTAACATTGGTATTGATAATGACCTATATGACTCCCAACAGCATGTTATGGTTTTATTTCATTTTCAGTTAGAAATTGGGTTGTATGGATTGATTTTATCTCTTGGAGTAGGTCCAGAAAAGGTCTGAGATGCCTGAAAGGGTGGGAATTTATAACTAGGACAAGAAATGAGCAAGCAAGTTACAAACAGACTGTTTCATGGTAAAATGCAGTCCAACCCAAGTTGTCCTCTTAACACTGAAAATTAAAAACAATTTATTTAATTGTTTATATTGTTAAATATATTTAAATTGTTAGATATCAAGACCTTAAAAAGAATTAAATTTCTGTATAGCCTATTCAATTATATAATGTGAAGTTCTACCTACGAAAAGCGTGTACAAATGCACACATGCATGCTCACCCATAAACATATACAACAGAAAAACTGCTAAATTTGAGTGAAATTCTGTAAACTGTTTCTACACAGAAGCTATGACAGCCTCATTTTTCAATAAATTTTTCAATGACTACCATGTTTGTACATTTTTAGAATATACAAAAAAGTGAAAAATTAAAACAGTTCTGTTTTTCAAAAGACAAGAAGAAAAAAAATAAACCCCAGTTTTTCATTCAGCATAAAAATATGGAGATTAAAACTAACAGTCTTCTTTATTCCCTTCTTTTATGAATGAAAGTGAACAGGATTTTTCTTTATCTTCCCAGTTCTAGAGCAAAACATGAGCATGTGTATTAGGCACAGCAGTTTGTGCAGTCTCTTCCTTACACTGACTTTAATTTTAGCGTATCGTTAGATCTCTGGAACAAACTAAGGAAGCATATTTCTCTCTGAAAGAGAGATTAAGTAATTCATTAACTGTGGTTTCAAAGAGTGGACATCTAATTTTTGTAATCTTCTTGAATATAAAGAGACTGAAGTCCAGTTTTAGAAATGCTGGGTTTCTTTGGCAAATAGGCATTCTGTCTTGAAGGACATCCACTTAACAAGCAAGGCAGAATTCATCACCAAGTAACAAAGAAAACATTCAGACATCTTGGCTTTATTTACTTGTTTTGAAAGTCCAATTCCAAAGATTATGTTGACAGAGATTTATTACTAATAGGAAAATATATGAACAAAAAAGATATTGATTTTTTTTCAATTCAACATATTTAACCTTTTCCAGAAGGAAATTCATGTAATATAGAGGATGAAGGATTTTGACTCCATAAGATTTTCCTTTCAAGAAAAACATTGTATCAAATCTCTCAACATTTTTAATAAAAACATATACTAATAATTAAAGTAGTGTAAATAACTATAATTAACCCAGGATTTTGTATTTGCCAAAACACTAGAAATCAATGACACAATTGATGTCACAATAAGTGTAAACTCTAGAGAATACATAATTGTAAGCATAGATGCTACATCTATGCCAGATGTAAAGTGGCACAGAAATAACTAATATACAAATCCATGAAAATTTAAAATTCTTTCCCACATATGTTTTAACATCAACATTTCACACCTACTATGCTATGGAAAAGTCGTATGTTCAAGTGTCCAGGTGCCTTTGTAAGGGCCATTTTTTTACTTTCTCACATAAGGAGCTTCTGTGTAAGTGCCTCACACTACCAATAGCAGTTTGTATTATTGAGGTGGAATCTGCCTTCAATTCAGAACAGTGGATTTTTTTTTATTATTATTATTATTTAATACATTTGCTTTTGCTTTATTTGCTCATTTGCTATCCATAGGCATTATATACTTTATGTTCTACATGCAATGTGTTTTGTTATCATTGATCAGACCACACAAGGTGCAACAAAATGGAATCTTCAAAACACTATCAGCACACAACTGTGATAAACTGTTATCTATATTGTAAGAAATGCCTGCAGTTCATCATTTCAGCTGTCACTCACATAAGTAGCCTGGCTATTTTAATTATCTAAAAAGATAATTAAAAAGCACTGAAAATCGTTCTGTTTTTCAAGACCAATAAACAAATAATAATACTTATTCTTTTTCCCATTTATGATCATATAGCGAAAGTACTAAACACCAAAATTGTCCAGAAAGCACTACATCTGCAATTTGTTTGGATCATTTATTTAAAAAGCTAAAGAGAGATTTTTGTCATAGGACAGGGAAACACAATTTCTGGATTTTATTCTGCTGTTTGCCCTCTGTCTGGTAACTTTTTATCCCCCCCCCTTTTTTTTTTTCCTATGTGCAACGGCACAGAGTTGTCCCTTCAATGGTCATATGTTTTCCATGCTTATGTAAAATATTTACATGTTGTGTTTGGTTATGCTATGTAAATATTGCTTAATATTGTTGCTAATTACACTGTTTTAGTGTATTTGGTATCATATTTAGGTTTAAGGCAAACTGATAGTAGCAAACTGAATCTCATTGATTAATTAATATTTTAATTTGAATATCTTTAAAATACAGAGTTGTCAGAAGGCTCTGCTTTGACTACACTCCATGTGGGAATTAGAGAGACAAAAACAAGACTATGCCATATGATAAATGAATAACAACAACAACAACAACAACAAAATGGAGACCTTAAATTCTTCATTGTACCCAAGATTCAAGCTGGGAAAGAATTTGTTCCACCTTCCTAAAATACATATATTTCATTGGGGCTATAAGTATATGAAATGAATTTGAGTTGTTTAAATTTAGGCATTTAAAGTAATTACATTTAGTGGTTGTTAAAAGAACCACTTTATAGTGGTTCACCATTTTATAGTGATGTTAGAAGTAATTTGAGATATTAATATTATCAAAAAATCAGTCTTTTGGTTTCATTATGAACCAAATTCATACCTACAGTAGATTATCCAAAGTCCTGCTGTGTTAACAGAATTCTTTGTCTATCCTGGGACCATGGGTTTCATGCTCCAGTTTCCATCACTAAGGGTTCTGTGTGATGCCTTGATCCAAAAGCACACATAATTAAAAAGAGTCACCCACCCTTGTCACAGATGCCATGCTGAATTTCATAATTCTGCAGTGCCCTTAGGCACACAGCAGGGATTATTCTTCAGAACCCCATGTCCTCTATGTTATTGCTTATCTAATAAGTAACATCAGTGTGATCAGTGCTGAATTCTGCTCTGGGCTGCTTTACGTCAGAGATCTGACATTTCAACACAAAGGCAAAGTGGCATATCTTGAGTTAACAATAATCGTTCATAAGTAAGGTAGCTATTTCCTTCATCCTTTCTCATGCAAACACTAGGCATGATGTGATGGTGCTGTTATTAGTGATCCTTGTGGCACTGTAAAAGTATTTAGATACTGAGGCAAGATTTACTGAGACATAAATAATAACAAAATTGTGCATTAATATTTTTCCATTTAACAAAACAAAATGAAACAAAACAAAAACCCTGAAACTCATGTCTCCCTCAACAACGTTCTACTTAGTTTGCCAAAATCCTTTAGATAAAATGAGAAAAAAACTATGATTTTGTAATTCTAATACGGCAAAAGGTATTTTGATAGACATAGTCAAATCACAAATCAAATTGTGCAATCAAATAGACATAGTGATTGCACAATTCTGTTCTGGAAGTTCACTGTGCACATTTCAGAACTAAACACTGGACTAGATTCTGAAAGATATCGAGTGTTAGAATAATAATAAAAAAAACCTCTTCTCTTCTTTATCACAGCTCTCCTTTAACCATACATTAGGCCTGTGATTTCTGGAACCCAATGAGTTTTGAAAGTTCATCTATGATTAGAGCTACAAGAGGATCTGTTTTTAGTTCCAAATTCCCTGATAATGTTTGCTACCTTTAAAATGTAGATTTTATTAATATTAATCAATTAAACACAATCCTCAAAGGGTTTTCACTGTTGAATTTTCCTGGGAAACCATAGTTCAACTCTGAGCCACAAATAGAATTCCAAAGCCTTGAGCAGCTACATGACAAGACACAAATGAAGTCTCTCTCATGAAAACACTGTGAACATGCTTGGATTGCAGTCAATTCACCTACAAGATGTACTGACTTTGTCTTAACGTACTTAACAGGCTGATTGTTAATCAAGGGGCAAAAAAGGCACAGAGTACCTCAGCCTTTTCCATTACCCTTATCACTAGGTCCCTTGCTCCACTGTGGACTGGGCCCACACCATCCCTAACCCTCCTTCTCCTGACAATGTATGTAAAGAAATGTGTCTTACTGTTCTTCACCTCCCTTGCTAGTTTCAACTTTAGGCTTTCCTCACTCCATTCCTACATGAGTAGGCAATGTCTTTGTATTCCTCCTATGTAGTCTGTCCCCACTTCTACCATCTATATACTTCCTTCTTGTGATTGAGCTCATCTCAGGAGCTCAGTGCTGCCCTTTTTCCACACTTGCTTGGGAAGAATGGACCATTCTTCCTGAGGAATGAGGAGGTTGTTCTTGAAGATAACCAGCATTTGCATTTGGCAACAATTCATCTAAAAGCTATGTGATGCTCACCTCAGAATTGAAACTTTAACATAATTTATTTTTCCTGTGGCAGTAGTCTGCTTTTAGCTGGAAGCTTTATACCTAAATTTTGAAATTTAATTTCATTTTCCAGGTTGTCATGAGGTATCTAAATACTTGAAGATCTAAAATCTTATCTTCAGCTTTCTGTTACATGGTTCCTTATTCCTGCTGTCCCAGCATGGGAAGGAAAGATTGTAAGATGATCATTTTTTTCAGTAATGGAGTACCTGTAACAAGAATGACAGATAGTTTATACTGGCCTTAAGTGTAGCTTCACACTCACCCTTTGAAATCTGTTTGTTAATTGCAAACTGTACCTACAGTTAACCCACAAGCGGACCACCATTTGTGTGCAGATTCACAACAACAACCTTTCTGGAAAACTGCTGAAATTTGGATTTGAGTACACTCCTGGATCCCAGCTTTGTATCTGAATTCCTTTTCTTATTTGAAAATCAGACTTCAAAATTTCATCCTCTCAGGGGAAAAATAAAAAAAGTAAAAAAAAAAAAAAAGAAAAGAAAAGAAAAAAATCCCTAAGATTAAAAAACAGTAAAAACTTCTTGTCCTTCTAACGTTATGAGAAAGTTAGGGACAGCTTTGGAATCACAACAGCAAGCTGTGAATGATATATGAAATGAAACAGTCCTGCTGAGTGCACTGCTGTGCTGTTTGTTATGTCCTGTAGATATTCAGGCACACAATATTCATATTGCAGACAGAAGAATAGCCATGGTAATGCAAAATTTCAAAGCAAAATAAACTATATATGTGTGTGTGGGAGGCTTAAGATTTCAGTGTGTACTCAATTTTCTTTTTATCACTCTTTTCCTCAGATCATCACCCTGCTTCCAAACTAGAGCCTATGGAGCAAAGAGAAGAGAATTACCCTCCAAAATAGGCTCCTTGGCATGTTAAAGATGCCCCTTACAGGTTAAAAAATACTTTCCCCTTCTCAGCACTAGGTGAGACACAAAATTTTGTCTCATGAATAAAAATGAACTAAAACAGCTTCCAAAAGAGAACAAATACAGAAAAGAATTTACAAGTAGTTTTATTTGCTTAAACTTAAAGGCTCTTTCGACAAAGATCCTATGGATACTATGAAACACTCAACAGAGTTGCCTTGCTTTAGCCATTGTGCTGGACTTTGGTGTTATGCTATGTGAAGCAACAGAGCTACCTCCTGATTATGCAGTATCAGTTAAAGAGGACAGGTTATAGATATACAATGCTTATCAGTAAACAGGTAATCTCTCACTAAAAATTACCAAATACATGTTAGTTCTACATATGGTATATATTTATTAATAATTTGGAGTGAATTTTTCTCTTCATGTTTTACAAATAGCTTATTTCTAGATTCTTTTAAAACTACATGTCTTCAGGTAAGGCTTTCCAGATAGTGCAGGCATATATTTTGGTAATAAAGGCATATCTTTCCTTAATCTCTGGATCCACACAATTGTTGTACTGCAATAGAAATATTGCTATTACTGGAAAGATAATTTTATTTTTGTGGTTTTTGCATGATCTCTTAGAGTTCATGAAAAGATAAAAGTAAGCATTCCAGTCTGTTAACACTTTTTATCCTGTAGCCAGAACACACGTGTTCTGACAGTAGTGTCATGGCACAACCACTCCAACAGTCAGTGCACAAAGTGCCATGTTGACCATGATGAGTTACTGAAACTGAAGCAGTTAGGCAGGTAGCCAATAGGGATTGCTGATATTGTTTCCAGTCCAGTGAAAATTTATGGATCTTCAGGAGGGATAAACTTTTAAATTGTAAGTGGTTAAAAAAAAAAAAAAAAAAAAAAGGCAGCTGGATTCAGAAACGAAAAATTCTACAAGATATAAGAGGTTTTAAAACTGTTCTTTAATATGACCTTTTTATCTTTTCATTGCTAAAAGCTAGGCATATGCATAATTCATCTGCTGCTTGGTAATGTCTTCATGGAGATGTTGATTAAAATAAAGTTCTCCTATCCCAGAGATTTCTGCAGTAGATTATGTAATAATCTTCCTGACAGGTAATACAAGTAGCAATGTCTACAAGAAGATTAGAGTGACTTTATGACTGAGGAAGCCTATGGTTGAGTTTACACCTTCCTTTAGGCATTCCCAAATCCTCCATAATTACAGTAGAGATTTTGGCCTCACTTTTAACCAAAATTACAGAACAGGCCTCTGTACTTACATTTGAGCATGAGTGAAAATAAAAGGGCTTTCATGCAAGCGCAGAAATCTTTGAGGAGCAATGGCAAATCAGTCTCAGTGTCAAGGTGCAGTGTGGGCCAGCAGGTCCCTGGGTTTGGGGTGCTGGGAAGAGCAGGGCCTCCCCTCAGGGTGTCAGGGCAGGGCCTGGCAGCCAGGCCTGTCCCACTGCCCTGAATGGGGAGTGGGGCAGGCTGAGGGGCAGCTGGAGCATCATGCACCTCCCAGGGGACAGAGTTGTGCTGGACCATCAGTCCATGGGTAGGGGTCAAGGCCTGATGAGGGGAACCAAGGTCAGACACAGCCCCAAGATGGCCAGACAGTGCCATGGGGACAGGACGGGCTGAGGCCAGGCCAAAATGGCAGTGTGCAAGTTGTGCCTGGGAATGGATGTGCCTGGGCCAGGCACAGGCACAGCTGTGATATTGTTGTAACTGCAGATCAGGCAAGGGCCCAGGATGAGAGTCACAGCTTAAAATCACCTCCCAAGAGGACGAAGGGGCAGCCCTCCCTGAGGCCTTCCAGCATAGCTGTCTGGCAGCCTCTCCCCAAGGGCACAAGCTGTACTACCTTGGCCATGAGCCCAGGCCACCAAATCCCTGGGATGCAGGGAGGATCCATTCAGGGCTTGACTGTAATTTTGAAGGAAAGTATTTCCTATAATTATTATATTGCTGCATTGCATTTAAAAAACACGTATAAGAAGCATGTAAGAAATATTTTATATATACTGACCAAGTCTGCTTCTATTTGCCATTTTGTTCATTTGCCATTTTTAGTAGGGATGTTTTTTTTTTTTTTTTTTTCCAGATGTTCTGCAAAATTTGCATTGAAAAGTGGTGTTCATGACCTTGAAATTTGCAAATTATAATCAAAATTTTCAAATACAGTCTATGGAAACTTTCTCTGTGGAAGAAGTTTAGCTGGTTTTGGATAGTTCCTCTTTATCTAATACTCCAGTGGCTAGTGTTCCTTGTGATATCCAGCAAAATAAATAAATAAATAAATAAATAAATGTGATTTTATTTTCTGTGACTTATGGATGCATAAAAAAATATTTGTTAAGTTTTACATAGTTTTGCATTATTATCATTGTCCTAAACTCGAAACAATATTAAGAGCTGGTAAAAAGCTTATGTTGTATCATTAAAACAAAGCTATGTGTTTAGTTCTGGCCCAAGGAAAGCATCCTTTACTGATGCTCCAGCCTGAGCAAGATACAAATACACTTCATGAAGAAGAAATGTAATACATATATGGCTTCTGTTCAAAGACAGTCTATGTTTCTTTGGCTCAAGAGCACAGTAGGTTTGTGTCTGCTCACAGTCAGACTTGTGGAACATCAGTGACACAGCTGTGAACTTATGAAGGAGTCTGTGATGTTACACAGGGAGCACTGAAGAGTCTTTAAAGGTTTGCCTCTTTGAAGGGATGCAGTGTCTCCTGGGAAAACTCAAAGGTGCCTTTATATTAGTGTTTTAGTTTTGTTGAGAAGTGTGCTTTTGAAGTGACTTTTCTGATAATTTCTACTTATAGAACTTTGATTCCATCATGGAGTGATTTCACCCCTTTTCTTTTGAATGAAACTAAACATGAAGATGCTCTTCAGGAGCACAGTGAATACGCTTTGACTGCTGGTGGGTATCACATTCAAGGGACCAAAATGGAATTAGTCCAAGTAAAATTTCCTTGTTTCTCAATATGAACTGTTTCACTTCGTGAAAAATCATACTTCTTTTCCTATGTATTACTTGTAATGCAGACATAGCCTATTCTTGGGTCCTGCAAATATGGCTCTCCTCAGATCAGTGTAGAGCATATGCAGCAAACTGAGTCAAACATATTTTCATGTCACTAGCTTTGCTCTTAAATTCTTTTCTATGGCATTTTCGATGAAAAAACAAACAAACAAACAAACAAATAAAAAACAAGCAAACAAACAAACAAAAAACAAGCAGAGCTGAGTGTTTGCTTTTTGTTTTAATAATGTGCTGTTTTAGGATTACTTGTAAATTGTGGCCTGTTTTTAGCACTTTCAGATAAATACGTTTTTTTGAAATACAATTTCAGATAAATACGTTTTTAGGGTACCAGAAGGAAAACATCAATTACTGTGAGAGATCTCACCTGTCTAACAATCTAATGGTCTGGACTCCCAGACAGATGTAAAGGATCCAAAGTTTTCTTGCCTCTTTTACCTGAAACCTTACTCCATTTATTTCAAGTCACAGCTTTTCATTGCATAGACTATAGATTTAACTTTTACCTCTGCTTTTCAGGGAAGTGTTTCAGCTCCTATGAATTAAACTGTTCACGATAGACACAGATTGTTGCTAGCCAAGTAGTGTAGTGTGATGTCATGCCTGAGATAATAAATCCAGCCTCACTTTGTTGATATGGCTGTATTGCTTTCTGTTCCATAGTTGGTTCAATCATAGCTTTCTGTTTTCTTTGCTGGGCTTGTTTGCATTTATATTTACATTTATACTCATGTGGACTCGAGAACTTGAAGAGAATAATACCGTCTTGCTGTATGTCATTGAAAGTACTTCACTAGCATCATCATTTCAAATACTGTTAAAGGTAGGATTATGGTTTACAATGCCACCAGCTATGTCCTCTGCAACTAACAGTACTTAATGTCCACAGTCTGCTGGCTCCTGTGGTGACATATAGTACAGAAATACCCTAACTGGATATCTGAATATCTGAAACCCTGAATGAATAGATTTCAGTTTATGACTACAAGATATATATATGAAGAAAAAACAACTTACGTGAAGATACCTTGATCAAACTTTGTCTGTTCATACATGTGATTGCATGGCTATATAAAATTAATTTTCAAAGTCCCTAATTAAAGCTAGATCTAACTTACTTGCCCAATTTTCAACTTTTTTGTTTGTTTGTTTTAAATGTACCATTGATGTAAAGAGACAGAGCACTGAATTCTTGGCGGATAAACCTAAAATGAGTACACCAGTGAAGTAGTATCAGTGGATCTATTTCTGACTAAGTCTGTGCGAGTTTCACTGACAGAGGTAAAAATTCTTTCTCTTCATCGAAGATGACAGATTTGGCTATTGCTTTTTTAATTATTATATTGCTTGCAGAATTGTGCATGGAACCTTCATTCTTATTATACAAAATAAATGGCATTGCCAATTATTTAAGCCAGAATGACTTAGGACCTGGCACAGATGAAGCTAATATGAACAGAGCCAGAAAGCATTACTTAAGTAACAAATGCAGGGTCTCTGGCAGACTTAAGTTTTTTCATTGTCTTACACCAGTGGCAGAACCTTTCAAAGAGGCAACACTTGGATTTTTTAGTGATATGTGCTGCACATTTTCCATTTTCATAGTTACCTTAAAAGACACTGGAAAACAAACAAACAAACAAAAAACCTCTGTGTAATTAGATACCAATTATGTTAGGCTGGAATAATGATGTATAAGCACAGAAAGTGATAACATTAATTTTTAAGACAGAGTTTTGTATTATTAATTTGTGACCAAGGCTGGACTTACTGAATGGAAAGGAGCTTAGCAGGAGCTGCTACAGTGTATTCCTATTATCATATTTCACTATGTAGTTCTGTGGTAGTCACATAGTGACAGTCACCTTAGAAGTGTGATGGCCCTGTTTAAAAAATAGTTTGGTTTACTTTATCTTCCACACATTTCTACTGTTCATAACAGTGTAAACATATATTTTGATAATACAGTACAAACAGAGAAATAGCTTTTTTTCAGTGATGATCTCTAAGCAATTTTAACTGGTTGTGTTGTTATTAATTATGAATTATATAAAACTCTGTGTAGAGAGGTAGCTTGGGTAAAAACATGAAAGGCCAGTGCAGGAGTTCTGATTTTGTCTTGAATTTTGCTTAACATCAATTATTCAAGTAGAATTTTTTGGTGAGTACTGACTATTGATATTCAACTCATAGTACTGTTACAGTCATATGCATTGTGCTTCTTAAGCATCTAATTTTGGCAGTGCATATGCAGATAACTGAAAGAACTTATACTTTTTTCAGATCTCTCACAAAAAAAAAAAAAAAAGAAACAAACAAACAAACAGACAACAAAAACAACAAACAGTTCCAGTGAACTAAAAGTTAATATAGTTCATCTGTGTCTTCCAGGATTGTCCATTAGGCCTGGTAAATCTAAATGGTACTTAATTTTCTTGCCTCAAATCTTATCTTTAAACTCTTTATTAATATGAGATACTTACAAAAAGCGAACAATGGAAATGCACAGGTATGCTGATACCACTGCATAGAGTGGTGAGTGGTAGTGATTTTGGCATGGCTCACACTTTACATATATATACATCTCATTCTTTTCTTATATTTTGATTATAAGATCTTAGTGACAGACATTCTTTCATTTTTGTTGTTTATATGTATGCATCCAGCACTACAGAAACCTATTTCATAACTGGAGGCCATATCTTAGAGGATGTTAATAAGAAAATGCATTCAAGATCTTGGGTACTATCTTTTTCACTTCTTCATTTCGTTTAGAATGTGATTACGTATAATAATAAACTCATGTTAAAAATCACCTCACATCATCATCATATTTATTTTTCCTTCGGAGGTTAAATTAAAGCATAAGATTTGCAAATAATACCTAATGTCATTTTTAGGACTCCAAGCCTACCGTTTTCTCACTGGTAAGATCTTTTAGTGTTTAATTACCCTTACTGTTAAGGAATACAATTAAGTTCAAAGCAGGATTTGAGTAAGTTCAAATTCCAGCCTCTACATCTTGTTATATCTCTCTTTTCAAGCCAGAAAAGTGTCCTCATAACACATAATTTCTCAGGGTAAATACTTATATAAATGATCAAGAGTTGTGTCGTCTTCAATAAACTGATTAGATTGGGTTCTTTGAGTCTCCCAGTGTGAATCTTGTTTTCTATACTTTAGATCATTTCAGTGCCCCTCTAATATTCTCTCATATTTCTACAATCTTGCTGAATTCTGAAATGCAAAGGCAACTGTTTCATACGATGGTGTCATGTACAATGATAAAATCATAACCCTGCATGCACTTGGTATTCTTCTGAGCCCAACGATCACATTTAACTGGTAAATCAGTACATTCTGAGATTATGGTAAGTCTTCAGAGGCGAGATGGTGTGCTTTCCTTAAATTTCCTTAAGTTTTTCTAACTCAAGCTAGCTGTAAAAGACAGCATGTTTTAGCTTTAGACAGCTGTAGCTGAATGATTTTCACTACTAGTGAAATCACATGTAATGAGAAACCCTTCAAAGCTGTAGCTCTTTTTCCAGTATATTTTGTCAGTAGCTGTTTGGTAGTGTGATGTGAAATCCAGAGTTCATCTGGAGTGTTACATACCAAATACAAGCCTAAAATGCTGTTTGTTTGTTTGTTTGTTTGTTTGTTTTCCCCTCAATTCCTGATTATGTAGTTTGGTTATTTCCTGATAATAAGCATGCATTTGTCTGAGATTTAGTTTCTGTTGCCAATGTTCATGCTCAATGAAGTTTGTGTTCCATAGTGCACAACTGAAATAAAATATAAAAAAGATTGGGGTGGCAGGTAGGGTAACTTACCTCACTCATATATGGCATGCTGAATTATGTAACCTTGTCATGTCTGGAGACATGCAACAACGTCTAATTTTCAATAACCGATGTCTCTCTACTTCTCGTCCAATAAGTGCTAGCATACTGCTGCAGGCTTGTTTGCATGACAGATGATATTGCAACATACTGAAAAAGTGACATATCTTATTTACACTTCTAAATATGTTGGCTATTTCCAACATTTTTTTTTTTTCATATAAACAGCACTAAGAATGCAAGTACACTGACATCATTATTGGCATTTACAGAATATGTTGTAAAAAGTGGAAATTGAAACAAGATTACATGAAGTGTTACATCAATGTGTTTTATATTTGCCAACACAAGCCTTGATATTTAAACCAGTTGGGTCTGATATGAAGAACAGACAGAACTGAACATTGAACATCTCCAGGTTTTAAATTATTACAGTCCAATTCATATCACAAAGCAAAAATTTGCTTACTTGTTTCTTTTTATTTGTTTTCTGTAATCTAGGAGAAAGCAAGGAGAAAATTTTCTCATCTACTTAGGAACTTTTTTGCAAACTGAATTTTATTCTAAATATGAACAAACATGTTACAAGGAAATGCTATATAACATAAATATAGGTGAGTTTACATTTTGGATGAAACAGTTGAAGAAGACAGAAGGATTTATTTTTCTGTATCTTATTTTAATTTGTTTTAGACTTGAAATTACTAAAATATCTACTTTTTTAATGGATATAGTTGACATCTCCTTATTTTTTCTACAGCTGTTCAGAAAGTTCACCAACACATCCAAAATAACCTCATAGTGCCTTATTTACCTATTAGGAATCTAGTTTTGAGATGATGGCCTAAATCAAGTTTATTTTATTTTATTTTATTTTGCACTCTGCATGTCCCTCCCTTCTAGTATCATCTCTAAGGATCTCCTCCTGTGTGCTTCACAAGAAATTATATTTTTAATATGATAAATCATTTCATGTTCAGGAAGTAAAGCATCCATCTAAATTAACTAATAATAAACTGTTTCATCAGTATATTCTTCAGTGGCTTGTCCTAGTTTATTTACCATGACAAGAGTACCTGTGGCTAATGGGCTTTGTAGTTTTTCTTTCTTATGACTATTATTAATTATTATTATTAATTACTTGTTTTTAAAGAGGGAAACATTACAGTCATAGAATGATGCACTTCACAAGGTTTAAGGATCAGTACCTAAGCAGCACGTTTCAGAACATCCCTTATTCAGACTGAAGGGGAAAAGGAAGGATCATTTCATCTGATTTTGGAGGAGTACCAAATAGAAACTGTTGGCTTTTCATTTATCTGTGGGATATTTGAGGATTTCAGGACTTGGTCTGTCACCAGAACTCCTGCTACTCTTAGCTGACAAAACCACATCTGCAAGTTCTTGAGCCGTTGCTATTTCTGCAGTTCTTTTAACAGTATACACTCCTCCTGATCTGCAAATGGGTGTAAGAAGGACACTTATGATTTGTTTTATTGAGAAGTATGTCTGATTTTCTAACATTATGACCAAATTTTGAGGTGTCTTTAATGATATTCTGTTCTTTTTCAAGAAGAAATTGTTTAGCATTGGGCACAAGCAGCTAACACATTTTTAAAAGTGTTGAACTTTTCCCTCTGCTGGCTGAGAAGCCATTTTTCAAATCATGTTAGCAAAAACCAAGACACCTTATTTTCCTATTCCAGAAAAGGCCAAAACAACGCATTGTACGTAGAGATAGCTGAACTATTTCTAAATGAGTCCCCATTGCGTAATGGGGACAGGTTAATGACAGAGATTTGTGTCTATTAATTTATCTTTGCCTGCAGACTGGGAACACAGGAGAAAAAACAATTCATTCCGGATTTTAGTGGACAAGAAAATATATATTTCGACTTGTCGTTTCACTAATAAATCACAGAATTAAAAACTAAATATAATTTGTGTTTAACTTAACAAAAGTTATTTTTAGATTTTCATCTTGGACATTGAGCTAGGAAAGTAGGCTCGTGTGCAGAGTTCTATAAAATAGAATAGAATATATCTTTCAGAATAAATTATTAAGAAAATAACCTCATAGGAAACTTGAGGAAGTTTAATTGATATTGAAAAACTTTTTCAAATGAAAATGGAGGTTATCTCTACATAATAATAAAATGTGTGTGTGAAAATATGTGTGTGAAAAAGGTTCCACACCATTTCTTGTTCTTGCTTTCAAATAATTTTGGACAAAAGGCATTTGAAAAGAGGAAGTTACTTTATGAAAAACACTTTGTGTAACATTTTAAATTTCATAACAGAAATATTAACAGAATAAATTCATAGCTTTCATAAGACCATTTTTTCCCATAAAATATTTAAATAATTTTTAAAGTAATTTAAAATGTCATTTCTTATAAGCTTTACTATGTTGTATTTTGATATGCTTTTTTTACCTATATTATCTTTAATCTTTTACATTATTCTATTACACAGGAACTGCCTTGCACAATATTACAAAATGACATACCATAGTTTACAATTATGAAATTTACAGATGGAAGAGACCATGAGGTATCAGCTATGTCCTGTTTAGGTAAGCCCTGTCTAAATCTTCTCTGACCAATGTTATCTATCCTGTTTGTTATTACTAATTGGATTTTTTTGCCAGAGAGAAAAGGAAGGAAAGAGGGGAAAACAAGATGTTTCTTTGTTAAACTACAGTGACAGAGATCCAGCCATGTACTATTCTTCTCTTTTTAAGTAGACATGAAAACAAAAATTAATTATGACAGCTTTTTACTTCTATTTTAGTGAATACTTTCACCTTCTAGAATCTAATCATTAAAGAATAGTTCATTTATCAGATCAGAAAATTTAAACTATAGAATTGAAACAACAACTACAGCAGTAACATATTTTGCTGCTTTTCAAACTCTTGCATTGCAGGCTTCCACCTATTGGATAATGATGTAATTATTATATTATAATATGTTATAATTATTATTATAACTCCTCTGAGTTTTTTAGACCTATGAACATGTGGTCATATTTGTTTTATCTCATGCACTTTTTCATTAAAAAAAAAAAAAAAAGAAAAAGAAAAAAAGAAACACTTGAGAAAATCCAAATGAGTCTCATTGTCTTGTACTTCTTCCCATCTGTGTGGGACAAAATGTGCTACAACAGCAACTGAAAACCTCAATCCTTAAGTGGAGAGACAGCTATAATATTTCTTCACAGTAATAAAGTGGAACACTTGCATAAATCTGCAAGATGATAGCCAAAAGCACTTTTGCTTTTGACTTCTGGAAGTAAATTTTGCTATTATGGAGTCAGGAACCCACATCACAGAGAAAACAAGCTTCTATGTCACTGTATTGATCAGAGAGGAAAAATGAGTAAGCAGTAAATGGAAACAGCTCAGTTTTGACATTGCTAGTGGATGCATCAGCAAAACTGCAGGCCTATGACAACAGATTGATGACATCATTGACAGGGAGGAATCAATTCACTAGAAACCTGGCATTTGTTAGAGGACTGAAAGAGACAACAGAACGACAGATGGAGGAGAACTTCAGTGTCATTAACTACATTTTGACTGGAGCAAATGCTGTCATTGACAGCTCTTGTTTTTCTATTCTTTTAAAAATAATAATAATAAAATGCTAAAAATCTTTCAGATGTTTGGAATTCAAACATATTCCAAATATTCCATATTTGTTCTCCCTCAAAAATTGTCAGACCAAGGTGACCTGGATAACACCATTTAAGGAATCTGAATTTATTATCAGGATTATAAATTGCTGCATATCACACCGTGGTACTATAATTTTCCTTCAAACAATAGTTGTTCACAATTGCATATGGAACAAATGTAATAACCTCTTGAAGAAGGTATCTTCCTGTTAAAATGAAGTGTAGATTAAGCTACAGTGGACCTTTACAAGTGTGAAGGGAAATACACAGTAGATAATGGTGACTCTAAAAGTTTTTGTTCTTTTTTTCCTACTTTTAATTGTATGTCAGATATTAGGATTGATAGATCATCTATTCACATGTTGTGTCAGTTCTGTTGCCACAGGAAACCCCTCTGATTTGACTGTTAGAAAGACCAAGAATTGCCTAGTATGAATAGTGAGGAAAGTGGCATGAAATGAAGTCAGACAGGAGAAAAAAAAAAAAAACACACTAAAGAAACACAATTTAACTTTGTTCTGTGTTTCTTACCTGTAAATATAGGCAGAAGGGGGTGGATGATAAGATTCTACCTCATCTCCTCTGTTTATGCTTAAATTCAGCTACTTTTTTGAAAAATGGTCCCTGAAAATAGAGAGGAGTAATCCTTTTCAAATATAATTGTGATTATGCTAAAAACAAAAATGGGAAAGAAGACATTGAAACAAACAACAAAAACATACAAAGAGAATGTCACATGCAATATCTAACTAAGGAAAGACTTCTGTCTTTTATATCAATACAATGATTGAAAAGGTAATTACAGAAGTAATTACAAATCTAATCAACATAATGGAAATAAAACCTGAGAGATTTCAATCTTAGGCTTACAAGTCTACTACTGAAGAAGCAACTTAGGAAGGGACAAACCTGCTCACATCATTGTGAACAGTTCCTTCGAGACTGTTTCCATCATGAGAGGAAAAAAATGTCACTTTCTCAAGATGTACGTGTGCTCTTTGGACTGGAAATTTAAATTGTCTCACACACACACACACACACACAAAAATGCTAGTAGCTTTTTGCTCCCAAAGAGCCAAATATCAAAAGCATAGAAAAAAAATCCCCCATCCCCACTTTGCTAAAAGCAAATTATTAATGCTGCAAAATCAAGTGTTTTGGAAGTACTAGATAGTTCATTCCATTTGTGGGTATACAATATGATATAGTCTTCAGTTTCATGATTATTTACAATGTTTTAAACATCTTCTGCCTAACTCATTGCATAGAATTGATGACGATCACTTAATAAGCAGTATTTGAATATGTATTTTGTCTTCCCAGTTCAATGTGTAGCTCTAGATCTTATTTACTATTTCTCTAACAAAGAAATTCGAGATAGACTTTCCATAGCATGTAACATCACTGTAGTTTCTGATTGTTTTGAAACATGGTTAATGGATTTTCATAATGGCCATAACATGGAAGAGGGTAATATTATCTTCTTTACAGATAAGATCTGAATCAGACTCTATAGTATCTATAGTATCTATAGTATCTATAAGTATCTATCTACTTATCTTGGATACCAAATTTGGAATGCATAGAACCAAATTTTTCATTGTACCTTGCATTATAAAGTATTTTGTAACTTCAAAGCATAGTGCCTACTGAGATATACTGCAGCTGTGCCTGTTTAGTACAGTTGTAAATGAGGCATTCAGAATCTGAGATCAGATGCCCAGAAAAAAAACAGAAAATCAAATAACTGATGACTTAGAAAAATTCTATTGAGTATCATAGCAATTCTGGACAGAACCAAGGAGAGAAACCAGCTCATGAGGACAATTTTTATTTGTTTTAACCCCGAGGGTTTTTGTTTGGTTTGGTGTATTGTTTCTTTGTGTATTTGTTTGTTTTTTAATTCTGTGTCATTTCTTTAGGAAGCCTTCTGCCTGAAACATATGGTCTGTAGACAGAAGTTTCCTTTCTATAAACAGTGATTTATCGCCAAAGAACTACTTTCTATGCATTCAAACATAACATTTTGGTGTAAGGTAATAAAATGCAATCAAAAAAAAAATCCATGAAAAATATTGAATTTCTTATTATTAAATTAGAAGTTGGGTTGGCAGCTTTAATTTCCATTTTATAGATCTAAAGTGAATATGTCTACTTCTATGTGTGTAATATTATATGAACTAAATCTGCTGTTAGTTCAGCTCTAAAATATAGAAAAATAATGGACACTTGGCCAAGGAGTTTTAGTGATATTGGATGTTGGAAGAGAACTGATGAGTTCCAGGAATCTCATGTTCTATTCTGGGCTATGGAAAGCAATAAACACAAATTTCATGCACTAACTTGATCAATTCTTCCTTATCAAGAACTCATCATTGGTTCTTTCTTCTGTTTCCACCTTGCTTAAGAGTGAGAGAACAGCTGTGTGGTGCTTAGTTGCCTGTCAGGTTAAACCACAAGAACTAGAACCCCCAGATCCCTTTTCACAGGGCTGCTCTCAAGCCTCCTGTGCCTTCATGTTGAGCATACTATCACACCTATCTCCCCAGAAGAAAACCTTAATATGCTTGCTTTGTTTTATTTGTGTTGTAGAGATTAAAAATGAGCCTAGTTCTTATTTAGTTCTTTACATGGTCCTTACAGGTTAGGTGTCCCTCCAAGGAGGGAAACTCCACAACGTTTCTGGGCAGCCTGCTCCAGTGCTCAGTTACCAGCACAATAAAGTATTTCCTGATATTCGAAAGTCATCTGGACATAGTCCTGAGAAATCTGCTCTAGGTGTCCCTGGAGGACAGACGGCCTCCAGAGGTCCGTTACAACCCCAGCCGTTCTGTGATTCTGTGAATCTGTAATTCTGTGATTCTAGTTTAATATTTTAAAGATTTTTTTTTTCCCTAGCAAAACTAGACAGACCAAACCTACAAGGAGTGATAGAATTTATATCACTCTCTCAACCTTCACTCAGGAACCTCATAAGCTTCATCAGGGTTTCTGAAATTCTTAGTAAAATGAAAGTAAAATGGAGATGTTTATTGATTGGATATATTAGAAAAAATGTTTGTATAAATGGCTCCGAAGGAACAAAAACATCTTCAAATCTACCACATGTAGATTTTTACTGAAGGATAAAAAAATGATGGAAGGATATAGATATAGTTTTTTAAAAAAGACTTTTTTTTCTTTTGTCATGAAATAGTTTTATTTCAAAATCTAAAACTAAGAAAAAAGATAATAAAAATCTTAAAATAAATCAGTAAATAAATAAATAAAAACTAAAGTAATTCTTCTGTACTATATTTTCTATTCAATTGCAAACAGGACAAATGATCATCACTCTCATTTTTCTATAAAATTACCTTTCCATCCCCACACATAAACTTCTGGTTTCTCAATTTGCCATGTAGCATTTGAATAAACAATCTTTATAACTGCAGCCACAAATACCTTATGCTGGATTTAGAAAGAGCTATATTATAGAAGCCTGATAATAAACTGATAATAAATAAATAAACTGATTCCTCACAGTTAAGAAATATTTTACCACCTCATAAACATTCCCCAAAAAAACTGCAGTATAGAAGAAAATTAGAAATCAAGTCATTAAATTTTTTACTAGTGTAAGTTTAGGAAGAATTTCTAATGTTAATATGCTTTCTGTACTATAAGCATTTCCAGCAACCAAAAATTTTCAAAATTGTTTTCTACCATAAAGAACATGCACAATTTACAAACAGAAATCTATCATGTTAAATTTGTATGTCTCAATATGCCAATTACTGGAATATTGTCATCCAGTTCTCCATATTGCCAGCCTAACCCTGCTGAGAATTTATTATCCTTTGCATTTTTTTCATGAGATTTTTCTGACATATGACCCTTGCCTTCTAATTTTCTGTTTTTATTTTCTATTCTGTTAACTTTCAAATGTTTTCAAGTATATTAAAATATAAAAAGGCTTATATTCTATTACTTACTTTTTAATGCAAATGAACACTTGTCTATGTTGCAAATACATACAATTTATAATACATATTTTTCTCTTGTCATTATACCATATTCTATTATCTTGCATGTTATTTCCTATTTTTCTTGATAGATAGAAGAGACTGAGGCAAAGCTGAGTCATTAAGGAAAAAAAGCATGAGAAATTTGGCATTGGCTATACGTAGCAAAGATGAAAATATAACAAAACCTTTTAAAAATAAAGTTACAAAAAAGAAAAATATAAAATTTTCTTAGGCTGAATAAATATAATGCAAAACCTGAAATAATTTAAAGAATAGAATAGAATAGAATAGAATAGAATAGAATAGAATAGAATAGAATAGAATAGAATACAGGTGAAGTCCTTCAAACCTCTTCTGGTCTTTTTATCTTATTTTATTTCAGAACATAGATGACCACATACAATAGTTTTATTCAGACTGAAAAGATAAATGACAGTACCTCCTTCAGCAAAAGCTATACTTCTTTCCTCTTCAAATGCCTCAATGTTTTATTCTGTACAGAAAATATGAATGCGAAACATTAATTTAAATAAAACTCCATTACTTAAACAAGTAGATATTATTCCCTGGATAGTAGGGAACATTCTATGCAGTGTGGGCTGTCATTTAGAACTTCTTTTTTTTAACCTTAACTTCCACCAGTTTTGGGGATTTTTTTTCTGCTTAAGAAATAGCTCACAGACTGTCATGGCTTTGGCTGACATAGAGTTAATTTTCTTCATAGAGGCTTGTATCATGCTGTGTTTTAGTTTTTTAATGACAATACCACTATTGCTAGCACCAATGTTTTAGCTGTTGCAAAGCAGTGCTCACATAGAGCCAAGGACTTTTCTGCTTCTTGTGCTGCCCTGCCAGCGAGGAGGCTGGGGGTGCACAGGGAGCTGGGAGGGGACACAGGCAGGACAGCTGGCCCAGGCTGGCCAAAGGGATGTCCCATACTATATGACATCATGCTCAGCAATAACAGCTGGCTTAAAGAAGGAGGAAGAGGGGGGACGTTCAGAGTGATGGAGTTTGTCTTCCCAAGAAAGCATTACATGTGATGAGCCCTGCTTTCCTGGGAGTGGCTGAACACCTGTCTGCTGATGGGAAGCAGTGAATGAATTCCTTGTTTTGCTTTGCTTGCATGTGCGGCTTTTGCTTTACCTAGTAAACTGTCTTTATCTCAGCCCATGAGTTCTCTCACTTTTACTTTTCCGATTCTCTCTCCCATCCCACCTGGGGACAGTGAGTGAGTGGCTGTGTGGTGCTGAGCTGCCTGCCAGGGTTAAACATCAACACACACTTTAAAAGAAAACTCTTTGGTGATATTGGCAACTTAAAATATAACTAAATAAATAAATAAATACTATTAATTCCTTTCTTTGTCTTCATTCTGATAATTTCTCATCATGTATCATGTTACATAGCACCTGAAATTTTTATCTGCTTTTGAGAGAAACATTCATTTTCTTAATATCAGAAAAGTATCTGTCTTTTCTGAAAAATAATTTACAATAGCACGAAGAATAATGAAGATATAAACACAGAGAGGATTCCTTATTTTGCAGCTTTTTCTTATTTCTCAGAATTTTTACTATATTCTGCATTTAGAATTCATATTACCATTCAATCCTATACTTCGTCCTTAAAACGATATACTGACACATATGCATTTCATAGGAACATATGATACTGTATCCTTAAAAATAGATTTGGGGCCATACACAAAAAATAATGAATTGCATTCAGTGTCCTAGTGAGTATAATTATCTAACAAACTTGCTCTAAGAATTCATATAAAATATCATTATCAAACTGTCCCAAAGACCAAATGATTGCTGAAAATACACAGCTATTTTCTAATCTCTTAGAATCAGTCCCTCCAAATCAGGATTGAGTAACAATGCTAGAAACACAGTTTTCCCTGCTATTACTTTATCTGTTACAAAGAGAAGTTTAATTGTATGCTACCTTTAAGTAGCCTTTGAAATAGTGAGTAGGAGGCTAAAGGATTTTCAGGACCACCTTTCCTCCAAGTTAATAATATAGAGAAAAAAATGAAAAGTTACTGAATACAGTCAAAATCATTAGTATAGAAAAGCAATTGATTTGCTGCTTGAATTTGATATTGACAAATATAGGACAAAAGGGAGCCACAGTTGAGCTAAAGTTTCATAACACTTTATGAAAAGCTACATTTCATGGCTATTCTCCCTGAAAAGTATCTTTACCTTGAGAGCAATTCCTATGGCTTCCTTTAACTAGAAGCTCAGTGCAGATTGAAGAAAGCACAGTTTCCTCCTAAAAGAATAGAGGACAGGAATCATGGTTCTGGTATCAGCAGTGAGAAACAAATAGAAGAAGCAAAGCGTGTTTATTCTTAAAATCTTTTCAGATTGCTTTTTGTATTTATCTGTGGTAGCAGCTACACTTTTTATTTTTGTTATTTTTTTTTCCTTCCAGTTAAAACTGCACAAATCACAAATACCCTAAGGCCTGGCTGATACAAAGATGCTGTTCTAGAATACTTAAGTAGCTCTCTATGAAAATTGAGTCTTGTGGTTTAATGTCAGCACTTTGAGTGTTCAGTTTCAGCAGTGACAGATATTTTTGTTGTAAAAATCCTGAAGGAAGTAACAACCTAATGAATTCACACACAAATCCAAAAGATAGAAGAAAATGCACACAATAATATAAAAAAAAAGTACTGTGAATGCTACTTTGTGTGTGCAACTGATGACTATTTTAAAAGCATGATTTTTTTTGTTTGTCATCTAATGTATGCTGTTTCTTACCCAGTTCTACCAGAACTTTAAAAACAGAAAGGGAGTGAATTCCAGTGAATAAAGAGATGATTTACAGCTGATCTCATCCTAAAGAGTTAAGTCAGCAGGCTTAACTTCATGGCATGCAGTAATTCCAGACTCAAGCTTCCCCATTCCTGGGAATGGTCTCACAAAGAATTTCACAATGCCATTGATGTCCTTCAGTGTTAAGAAAAATCAGTGTTCAGAATTCAATGTCGAGCATAATGTAATCATACTGCAGAGTGCTGTATGGAATTTCTACAGAGGGATTCTTTTATCTATCTATCTATCTATCTATCTATCTATCTATCATCGAACACCTGTCTTAACTACCTCTTGTGCATTTCATCTCAGCTGTTTGATTTGAAATAAAATTTGAGGTGTATGTAACATGGGGATGGAATTAGTATGAAATTAGATTTCATACATTTCCACAGAGGTTCCAAATTTTCTTATTTTAGGATGAACAAAGATATACAGTTTTCTCTAGGCTAGACTGCTTGCAAGACCTGGGTAATTCTGTGTTGCACAGCTGTATGCCCTGTATTACTGTTTTGTGCTTACTAGCTCCTTTCTAGCTCTACTCCTATTAGTCCATATTCCCTTCCCAAAAGATCATTAAAATTGTTTAAACGCAAAACAGAAACCAACTGTGATCAAACAGTCTTGAGGTTCTTTAAATCAAAGGCCTAGGAACAACATATTTCTGCTACAGAAATATACTATTTCATGCTACAGAAACTTCCATACATAGATCCTTCATATTCTGAATCGCAAATGACATAAGAGGTTAGTTAAACACTAATTTTTGTTTCCCTAACAGATTTTCAACAAAATTTCATTTTTAAATTACTATTCATAAAAGCTAAAAAGAAAGGGTTTCAGATATGTCATATTGGTTAATATACCCAAGTAGGGGAAAATAAAACAGCAAATGGAAGAAGCAAAAGCTGGATAGCATGTGACTGCACAACACTTGCAATAGATAGATGAAGCTGTTTTTCTAATTAACAACACAACATCGTTTTCTTCAATAAAAGTGCATTTGTGTTTCTTTGAGAGCTATGGATTATTTTTTCTTTAATCTCCTTTCCCTAGAGAGTTATCAGAGGTTGTTCTCTTGCTGGAGTAGTATTCCCTTGTCTTGAGCTCTGAATTTCATGATTAGAGTGAAAAGCTGCTTTTTGGCTGCTTCCAAGTAGATACACATTGCTGAAAGAGTTTGCTCTCTGCTGATTCACCAGTGTCCACCTCAGCACTTTCAGCCTCCAGGGCAAGCTGTTGGTCTTAATCATAAATTGAATACATGAGGAAGAATAATTAAAGAGCAAACTGTAATTATGAGCAACATCCAAAGGGACCAAAGTAACATTGAATGTAGGCCTTAGGTTTCCTATTAGTGCATTTAGGATTAACTATAAACAGTCTTGTTAAACTCAATTAAATAGTTCATTAGACAGATTTTTCCTATTAGAACAGGGTAAGAGGCTTGACTTTTAGAACCATAGTGTTTGTTGAGGTTTTCTTTTTTCTTAACTATTACTTTATATGCTTGAATGGATTTCCTTTTCCTGGGAGACATATTGAAGAAAAGACAGAGAAAAAGAATCCTTAGCACATCTTTAAAGGGATGATCTCTCTCTCTCTCTCTCTCTCTCTCGTTTCTTTTTATCACCACTCCTCCTACACCCCAAAAATAATCAGTGATATGGCAAATACTGTATGATTATACCTGCCTGAGAAGCAGTGATATCCCCTTGTGGGGTGCCCGGCAATTAGGATGTTTTTTTTTCCCCACAATCATCTATTTTACTAAACCTGGATCACATGTTTGCTGTTACAATTTGCAGTGGATATAAGTCTAGAAATAATTGGTCTCTTTGTAATATCTGATGAGTCAGGTTGGGATATATTTTACTGTGTTCCCCCATGCTGTGTCCTATCCTAATCTTGTTAGCTGTGGCTGTTGTGTGACAGCAAAATTAGGCAGAATGAAGTAATGCACATTTACTGCAGTATAAATGTTGTCATCTATTAATCCTTGGCTAAACTTCATGAGACTATTTTTGAGGAAAAACTCTTACAAATATTTTCGGGGTCTATCCTGGAGAGTGCTAAGCTCTCCAGAGGTCTTTACCAGTTGTTTAACTGCAGATTAAAATTTAATTTAAGATTCAAAATCCACTTTGATAACTAAAGGTACTTCCTTTGTGTTTAGCGGATTGCTCTACTGGGGCCTTGGTAACACCTATTTCTTGGTGTGCTGAAAGACACCAAGCTGTGTGGAGACCCCACAGCTATAGGCAACTCCACAATGGTCAGCTAAAGAAATGCAGACCTGGAGCTGGACAAAAACAGTTTTAGATGTAACAAACAGAACAAAACCATAGTATTTAACACACATAGAAAGCACATATATGGTAAGCTCAGATGTAATTTGCAGACTAATGAAGAAAAAACAAGGTGTAAAAGCAAGTAAATAACACCAAACACATTCTAGAGTGAAGGACAAAAATAAATTCAACATCAAATTCCTCCCTGCAAGTGATGCTCACTGCCATACCCTTCAACCACTACCAGACTGACCACATGGGCCTTCAGAACTAAAAGGACAGTGGAATGGTGATATAACACCAGCAAGAGGGAATTACCAGGAAGTATGTGTGTATAACAATTGTAATCGTATTAATCATTTATTTTCTTTTTCAGTAAAAATTAAATCTGGACTAATAAAGATTCTTTGATTACATTGCTAAGATTTCAAGTATACTAAAAATAATTTTTGTTCTTTATATTTAATGTCTTTTCCCCTTTTGCACATAACAAGATTTGCAAGTATTAGGGTATGGTATTTTTCTTTGGAGGGCTAAAAGTGGTGTTTTGAAAAAATGTCAAAATATTGTGTAGATGTCTAAGTATAAACTGTTTAATTATTTAAATAAACAAAAGTTAGAGGTCTTTGAAATTTTGTTCTTAATCAAGCTTGAAATCCAAACTCATAGTGTATTATCACATTAACTCAACTGACATCATCTACCTGAACTGAGCAACTGATGTCATCATGCTCGAAGAGGTAGGCCTATGAGAACATCATGAAGTTCAACAAGGCCAAATGCAAGGTCCTGCACCTGGGTCAGGGCAATCCCAAACATGAATACAGGCTGGGCGATGAGTGAATGGAAAGTAGCCCCGCAGAGAAGGACTTGGGGGATATTGGCAGGTAAAAAACTGATTATGACCCAGAAATGTGCAGTTGCGGCCCAGAAAGCCAATCGTATCCTGGGCTGCATCAAAAGAAGCGTGACCAGAAGGTCAAGGGAGGCGATTCTGCCCCTCTACTCTGTTCTTGTGAGACCCCACCTGGAGTGCTGTGTTCAGCTCTGGGGCCTCCAATATAAGAAAGACATGGACCTGTTAGTGTGTCTAGAGGAGGGTTAGGAAGATGATCATTGGGCTGGAGTCCCTCTCCTACAAAGACAGGCTGAGAAAGTTGGGGTTCTTTAGCCTAAAGAGAAGGCTCCAGGGAAATTTTATAGCAGCCTTCCAGTACTTAAAGGACGCCTACAGGAAGGATAGGAGAGGCTCTTTGTCAGGGAGTGTAGTGATAGGACAAGGGGTATTGGTTTTAAACTAAAAGAGGATAGGTTCAGGTTAGAAATTCTTCACTCAGGGTGGTTAGGCACTGGAACAGGTTGCCCAGAGAAGCTGTGAATGCCCCATCTCTGGAAGTGTTCAAGGACAGGTTGGATGAGGCTTTAGGCAATCTGATCTAGTGGAAGGTGTCCCTGCCCATGGCAGGGAGGTTGGAACTAGATGATCTTTAAGGTCTCTTCCAACCTAAACCATTCTATGATTTTATTCTATGATTCTGTGACCTTGGACAAAGTTTTAGATTATATTTTGGTCAAGAGATCAGAGTAGATTGTCTGAATAGTCCCTTTTGGTTTTAATATGTCTGAATCCAAAAGCTTGTCCTTGTCTTAAATGCATCTCTTTAGTAACTGGTAATCAGGTAATATATTGCTGCCATTGCAATAGTTAAGCCTCTAGTCTCTTAGAATTTCACTTACACATTCTGTTTCACAAATAATTTAAGAAGTCAAAAATGCAAATGTACCTCTAGATGAAGCTTAACCCCTTCTTGTTGCTGTTAAATTATTATCCTGGTTATCTCCAGATGCCACGCATTTTTCTTGATATTTTAAGCATGTGATTTTACAGGTTAGGTCGTCTCTTATTTTTTACATTCTGAAAGCAGCTTTTTTTTTTTTTTCTTTTTAACAGCTTTATACATCTTTGTTTATCCCATCCAATGTTCTCTATTCTAGATTTTTTTTTTTTTAATGACTTGGTAATGAAATAGTAGATGGACAATGATTAATGCCCTAGGCTAGATGTAGAGACTTAAAATAAATGCATATGACATGTGGAACTTAATTTCAAATGCCATGTGCAGCTTGTTTCCTTTTTTGTTTATCAGTTCTATTGTGTGCAATTGTTTGTGGGACTTTACTCAATTCCATATACTAAGAAAACTATCTTTCTCATGATCCTCCTGAAAAACAAAAAAAGTTTATTTTAGGTATATTTTAGCACCTTTAAGTTTATATGAATATTTTTGAGTTATATGTTGTCATTAATAAGGACAACATTATTTTAAACATCTACTATTTCCACAATTCACTAAAATTAATTCCAATTAAGGTTCAATAGATAATTCCATCAATCTATACCTCATTTAAATATAAGCATGTGAAATGCAAATATAATCAAAGAATCAAGAAAATAATGGGTTCATCTATTTACAATCTTACTATATGAATACCATATAGGCTGCTGCTAAAACTGTACGGTGCCAATTTCAAACTCCAGGTGGCTTGTCAGAAGCTGCTCTACATTGCAAAGTACACTTTGTCTAGATTCCCATGTGACATGTCTTGTACAACTGTGTGGATCACTTCATAGTCTTATTATGAGAAAGAAATGTTTTAAAGAGTTTTTGAAGTCCTAAGCAATTTATGGTTCAGAAGTCATAAGGGAAATGAACTTAAGTTATTGCTACATCAGGAAGGCCTAAGTACCATGTACACTGAGCTCTGCAGATAGGATTCTGTGACCTAATTCAATGGAAACACTGTCGACTTTCTAATTCTACAGACAACAGAGAGAAGAAATGAACATGGAAGAAGGACAATAATAGAAAAATTAGTTTTGAACATCAGCTCAAGAGTTACCAGGCAGAATTACGTTATTGGTTTTGTTTCTTAAGTTACAGCAGCCATATACTATCCTTTCTACTTTTTCAGAATTTCAAAAGTCTTTCCCTCTCTTCTGATTTTTGTAACAATTTTGTCATAATTATATGTTTTATATTTTGCAGGAGTTTCTTTAGATGTCTCAGGGATGGTCTAGTCTGTACCAGTACCGGTTATCTCTCTGATTTTACAGAATCACAAGATGGTTAAGGCTGGAGGGGACCTCTGGAGGCCATCTGGTCCAACCCCCTGCTCAAGCAGGGGTGCCTAGGGCAGGTTTTCCAGGACCATGTCCAGGTGGATTTGAAGATCTCCAAGGAGAGACATTCCACTACCTCTCTGGCAACCTATTCCAGTGTTCTATTACCTGTACAGTAAAGAAGTGATTCCTGAAATAAATGTTATTTCATCATGCAAACTTTAATGAATGCTACCTTGTCTAGCACGTTCTTTTCTTGCCAGGTCATTGGAACTCCAGAAGATTTAAGAAGAAGGAAACACTGAATGCTTTTCCTTGGCCATTTTCAATTGTTTACCTCACACAGAGGTAATATAATTTGAAATAGATTTATCCTTTATTTTCTCTCATCAAATGTCCTGTAAGGTCATGGTGCATTTAAAAAGCCTGTTACTTTCCAACTGAGAAGTAGCTGCCTGTCAGTGATAAATTATCTGAGTCTTCTACTAGGAATCTGTAGCTCACATATACTTTGCAAAGTCCATTGGTTTCTATAGATAAAGATTAACGAGTGTCAGTTTTTTATGTTTTTATTATCAATAATTTATTCTCCTTATCATGTGTGTTCCAATAGTAATACATACTTTAAAGTGTTGATGTAGATGCCTGTCTCTCTTTTACTACAATGGGAGCAGAATATCTTGAAAAGTACCAAACTGACAAGTAAATATAGAAAAAAA